>JAUCRC010000005.1:17097500-17545500 GCA_032399595.1 Tetragonula carbonaria | reverse complement strand
CTATTATACATTCTCGCCAATTTGTCCCTTGGTAACCAATAATTTGTTGGTATCTCCGTGGTAACTTTTTATAAGATTGAATAGATGTCGCTACAGATTCCTGTCGTGCGCTGCCATCTAAGTGGTTCTAAATTCCATTTGTACTAAAAGATAAAATAGAAAAAACCGATAGATGGCAGTATCTGCTCAATTCGTAGACAAAGAACGCAATAGTGTGTAACAGAGACAGGAATAATGTTCTATTCTTCCATTTCACATGGTGCTAATATTTCAATGAATATATTCATAAATCCATAAATCGATCAAATTTTCGTTTACAAAAAAAGCTATTAGAGGGAATTAATTTGTGAATATTTATAATTGTATCTTCATAATTAGGTCCTCAGCTTTCTTTCTATGTTCTACTTGATCTAAATGCATGCACAAAGATTTGCAAATTCCACTCATAGTCTCATGAGCTAAGCTTGCTCGAATTCGTAAAATATCATTCGACGAAAAATTGTATGGAAATAATAAATTCTCTTTACTTAGTTATATCAAAGTTTAAATAATTAATATTATTTGTTCACATTCCTTTATCTTTCTTTTATTCATTAAAAACTTATTTACTTGAAGAAATTTTTTTTTGCTTTATTAAAAACTTATTTGCTTGGAGAAGAAGGCTGTTATGCAAATTTACACGAATCACATTTATTAGTTATTTATATGACCCTGTGTTATTATCTGTTTCACAAAATCATTTTGTCTCTATGAATTTGAATAGCAAAAAATTCCCGCTACGATTCTTTAATTCCAACGTCAGTGATCAGGAAGTGACGTTCTCGTAGCATAGTATCCACGTAGCGTCTGAAGTTCTGACGAGCGCAGTTTTTCATACGTCAAACAACACTTTGTAAAGCGTTCCTCGGTCGTGCAACGTGAGTATTGTGTTTTAGAAATGAATTTCTCGATCTTTTTGGAGAAAAGTGAGAAAAATATTGCCGACACATCAGCGGACGTTTGTCTTAACCTATAAATTCAATTTTTATTATTAAAAGCTCAAAATCAAGTGCATATATATATTATATTTTATTTAGTTGAAGCAAAGTATAATAGATTTTTGGCTACATTGTAACTTCAAAAGCATATGTAATTTTGCACACCGCTCGCATAAAATTTTATAAATACCCTCGTTCGTTCTAATTATAAAAATCAAGCGTAGCTACGACTTGAATGCGAATCTCGTTACACGAATACTGTATTTTCAGTTACATTAGCATAATGGATCAAGTGAAGAAGCTCACTGAACCAGGACGTCAATTCGCTAAAGACAGTATTCGTCTCATTAAACGGTGCACGAAGCCTGACAGAAAAGGTAAGTGTTTAATAAAGTTAACCAGCAAGTAAATTACAGCTTATTACTTGTGTTTTGCAGAATTCCAAAAAATTGCCATTGCTACTGCCATTGGTTTCTGCATAATGGGATTCATAGGATTTTTTGTCAAATTAATCCATATTCCAATCAATAACATCATTGTGTAAGTAGACTTGGTTCTATATTTTTTGTACTATCTTAAATGATTATATTTGTACGTTTTCATCTTCTTTTTCAGGGGTTCATAAGCTCACGTGAATTAGGTGCAATTAAGATTTAACATGATTGTCTCCCTCCTCATTTTCCCCCCTATGTATTTTTATTTATAAGATAAAATTATGTATTTTGTTTTCAACTGATTGCGATTGAGATATGAGAATGTGTGTGTATAATATTAATATTGAATTTTATAATAAAATGAGTGTATAATATCTCGTTGTTATGCCTTTAGCCTTCTTTTCTAAAAGCTGAATGGTACGGAAGAAAAATAAACATTAGATAATTAATATTGAAGGCACTTTTATTTAAAGAATAAAATTTTCCCTTGGGGGTTACAACGATACGATTTTGTCAGCCATTTTTCTAGTTTCAATTCAATACATTTCTCCTAAGGAAAAATAGCTGTCGCATGGAAAACCATGGCCAGGTACTCAGTAATAAAAAGACGATAGTACGATTTTGTTACGATGAATAAAATCTTATATACTGCTTGCTATTTGTTATTAAAGTTATTCTGCGCTTATCTTCTAGAAAGACTTTGTTTTTTAACATACTTTACTATGAAAACAACGAACCTATAAGCCAGATACTATAAGCGATTGTATCTGGAATTTTAATAATGGCAGTATATATTGGATACGCAAACGTAATTATATCAAAATACACTTTATATTTTATTTTAAAAAATCATCAATTTTATCTGTGACAATTTGACAAGTATTTTTCGTTTGAAATAAAATGCAATACTTTCGAACAGTCTGCATAAGATCGGTTGTGCATTTTTAACACATCAATAATAATCAATTCGACGACTCTTTTCGAATTTTTCTTTCAATGTCTCAACGATAGAAAAAATTTGTATATAAATATAAACTCTGTTTTAATATATCTGATATTACTTTCAGAACTCTGCATTAGTAAATAGACACCGATAATATACGCTTAACATGTGTATTAAACTATTAAATACTCTCTTCGGGCAACTTAATAAAATTTATATAAAAAGCAAATATATATATATAATATATATGTAGCACCACACGTGTGTGACTGTTACGTGTTTGTCCTGCGCGTTGAAAAAAGAAAAAAGAAAAAAGAAAAAACAAAGATCATTCTTAATGCTCGTGGACGCTGTTTCTGTTTAATCTCGTGAAAGAAGAACAAGAGGAAGACTTTGTCTCACTTCCGTTTTGTGAAGTGCAAGAAAAATCTCCTCCTTCGTTAGATCAATCGGCGGTAACATTCCGAGTGAATGAAAAGCATCTTTTTTAGTCCGTGGACTCGAAAAAGCGTTTCACTATTAAAAGTAGCGTTCGGCTAAGTATTAAACTAGCTTTTGTAAATTGTAAGAACGCGTAAGCGTAACCCAAGGTGCGTTTACTAATTTATTTCTGTCGGTAATCTTGTTAAAAAAAAAAACAACACATTCTCTGATCGATATTTCTGATGGTTCTTTGGCATTCCTTCTTGTATTCCTGCTATTATATCTTTCACATGCTGAAAAACAAAATTCAAGAACGACCAGAGTTACAATGTTAAAAAAAAAGAAAAAGAAATTAATTTATCTAAACGCAAACGCACCGAGGGGAGGGTAACTACCCACGAAATTGAGGTATGTCGTTCGGTCATTGTCATTAATCGTCATGTATATATCGTGTTTTTGTTAACTGTTAATGACGCGTACGTGTTGACATGTGCGTGTCTGCGAGTGTAAATAAAATAATATATATGGTAATCTGTATAAAATATGCACATTTCATAATATTAAATTATACCATTTCCGATTATTCGTATAATTATAAGTATCCTTTGAGAACGCGTTTCGTAATCGCGCCTCAATGCACGTGAAAATAATCGTGATCAATATCAGAAGACTTATATGCTGAGTTACAAATTATACTTTTCTTTTCTCACTGGTGAATCGAGAGGGAACAACGGTCGCGTTAAAAAAAATAACGGCACCTGACGCGAACCGCCATTTGTAAAAGAAGTTCTCGACTCTTGGCTTAAAACAACGGAACATCTTTGCGGTGTTCGATCATTTTTTTGATTATTTTGATCATTTTTTACATTATTCTTTTGATTCACAAGCTTCTTCTTCAAAAGAGAAAAAGAGAGATTTAGTACGATATGATAAAAAATTAAATACAAGAACTTCGTCTCTTTTTTTATATTCGACATTAATGGATCGCGTATCGCAAAAACGATCCGTTTCTATCTTACATTTATCGATTACATTAATTATATCTTAGAATGTCACAGTACTTATGTTCAAGGAATCGGTTACTTACTTTCAAGAAAGGGTTACTTTCAAGGAATGTCTTCAAGCGTTCTACATCGAACGATTTCGAGTATAAAGGGACGTGTTAACAAAAAAAAAAAAAAAAAGAAAAAAGAAGAAAGAAGAAAGAAAGAGACAGGAGCGCGCTATTATTACAGTAATCAACTTACGAGCTACAGACTTGCGATTAACAAAGACACGGAGATCCAGGAGATTCGATTTATCGAAAGAGAAATCATGGCTCTTGCAATAATTCACTAACTAACAATATTAATGAATTGACAAATGGTAAATTGTAGTGACAGACTTTCCTTTTATCATTTTATAATTTTTAACGAAATAATTGCTCTATCGATCATAGATGAAAATCAATTTTTATCAACTTTAATAAATTTCATTGATCGTGCAAACGGGACTGAGAGAATAATCTGAAAAAACTCGCACAAAATCGCTAAATCGTCCTACGTATTCCACCAACTAACATAGGTATTTCCGCTTTCTTATGTGTTCTTGGAATGCATAAAACTATTCTTTCATCGTCAAAAGATTTTAGATGTTTCATCGAACCATGTATCATCTTCTTTAACCGATAAAACGAATCTCTGCAATGGCGCGGTAAAACGTCGATAAAGCTACTAAACCGTGCAACCAGCGTCTGAAGTCGGCACGAAGGGACTCTCCTGTCGATAAAAGTCACTTTCGTACTCTTCAACCTTCACCGGGTATTCTGTCACGCAGTTTTGAGGCTGGTTCAATGCGGGCGGTGGCTGCACGAAGTTCTCCTGGTAACTGGGCAACTGCAACGGTTCTGCATACTGCTGGTACGAATTGTCTGTGCCACCTTGCTTCAAGCACGTCGGTCCATGAAGATTCAACATGTCCACTAGCCTGCGTCTCTGCGTCTCTAATTCCTGGATCTGTGATTTCAAGTCGTGGTTCTGCGTTTCGAGGATCTCTGACTCCTGCACCAAGGTCACCGTCTTCTCGCGCTTCTTCAACCGACACTTGGTAGCGGCTATCTTGTTCCGCTCGCGTCTTCTTCGGCGTCTCTCCTCGTCCTCTGGCGTTAGCTACAAGAATTTTGAGAGTCTTTAAGAGAGTTTACTAGTCTTGCTATTAATGTTAGAAACTTTTTTTATATAGCAGTTCGCAATAGTTATAGATCATCTAATATTAATACTAATCCGATAATAATGAATAATATTGTATGCTGTGTCTATCACTATGAGATTACTATAAATGGTAAATCTTCAGATGTTTTTTGTAGTTCTTATTCGTGCATTTTTTAAAAATATTTAAATAGATTGTTAAATTACATCTTGATATAAAACGTAATATAAAACGTTTATAAAAATAAAAATTACCATTTCTAACCATTTGTCCCTCAAAATGAAACATTTTTATTTAGTAGATAACTTAGAACTTTTACACAATACAATGTTACATTACATTAATGTAATATGAAAATAGTTTATTTTATGGTTCAAAATCGTTTAACGTTTGAGTTCTTAATGAGAGCAATAATTGATAGAGAACTGAGTGCAATGAGTATCCGATCTGACTTGAAAACCCGTGAGAAATCGGTGAAACGGCGACTTACAGCGCGGATCGCCCAACATCATGACTGCTTTATCGTATTAACGAGAACAGTATGTGAAGATTTCTTACTCCACCGCGGTTGTTGTTGTTGCTGGCTTCCTCTTCTTCCTCGTCGTCCGCGCTTCCGTCTTCCTTCTTTGTCTTCTTCCTCATATCATCACCGGTCCCATTGGCTCTCCTTTTTGTCTGCAGCGTCAACTTCAATCCTGTAACGATGTTCGAACATCAATTAATCACGTGAATCATTTACTGAAAATTTCTGGAAAATATAGAATATCGTTTAAAAAACCAAATTAAAATTTCCATTCAAAATAAATTAGAACCAAATTGAATTTCAATTATATCAAATATTTCTCTTTCTCAAATCCCTATTTTTAAACATATAATTAATAAACTATCTACTCTTGAATCGACTTACAAGCAATATAAGATAAGCAGATCAATTAAATGTTTAATTAAAGATAAGAAATAAAAATATTGAATAGCATTAATATATATGATAATCAAATAAAATTGTAGGAATGAAGACTGTTGTAAAAGACAAATTAAAATTTCCATTCAAAATAAATTAGAATTGAATTTCAATTGTATCAAATATTTCTCTTTCTCAAATCCCTATTTTTAAACATATAATTAATAAACTATCTACTCTTGAATCGACTTACAAGCAATATAAGATAAGCAGATCAATTAAATGTTTAATTAAAGATAAGAAATAAAAATATTGAATAGCATTAATATATATGATAATCAAATAAAATTGTAGGAATGAAGACTGTTGTAAAAGACAAATTAAAATTTCCATTCAAAATAAATTAGAATTGAATTTCAATTGTATCAAATATTTCTCTTTCTCAAATCACTATTTCTAAAGATATAATTAACAAACTGCGGATTTTTACTTTTATGAGTGCAGAGAATTCGTTTTATCTGTAAGAAGTATCCTATAGCGAATATTCTACTTCAGATATATAAATATATAAAAATATCGTATGCATTTGTCAAATTTGATTGAAAATCCGCAGGATTTCAATTCTAATTAGTTATCATTATGAGATAGCAAAGGACCTTTTTAAAATATTTCTAAAAAAAAGGGAAAAAATTGGAAACCAAAGAGAAACTGCAAAGCAAATATATCGCGTATACCGAAAAGATATTTAAAAAGAAATCTTCTTATAAAAAATATCCATCTTACGTCGCACCTAGTAAATAGGCTAAAACTTTTGCACGATAGATGCTGTAGGTATTATATAAATACGAGGATCGGCGCTAAATCTCGGATAACCTTGGCTAACTATTGCGAGACTCGCCGGTAAGAAAAGAAGAAGAGCAAGAAATTCGGCACAACAACAAGAAGAGCAAGAAATTCGGACTCGGTAGGATATTATCAAGGCCACCGCCGGATGGCTACCTTCTTTAATGAGCTGACTACAGGTGTGCTGAACACTCGGTGGGCTCGGCTCACCGCTGCTAGTCGAGTCTGTACGGTCCCTGCTCTTCTCGTTCGTGTAGCCCTCGAAGGGATTGGTCATGGCGATTAGGGAGTTTACGATTTCCGGTGTCCTTGGTGTGACCTCGGCCGCCGCGACACCGAGAAGACCCGCGGCAGCCGTCGGACTAGGATTCACGTTCACATTCAGGTTGTACATGGTTGGTTTAGATTACCATTTAACCTGGAACAAGAACAGAGATTAAGAGTGCGGATGTGCGGTTGATGGTTCGAGCTGGCTGCGTGTGAATGTGATATCTCTCTTTTGTAGCATACGAGTTTTTGATGGTATTGTTAAGTTCCTCCGAGTCGCGGTATATATTATAGTCTGTTGAATATGTGGAGAAGCTTGCGGTACGACCAGATTGTGTCATTAAGTGATTATTTATTCACGTTCGTTACTTCACGTCAGAGTAGTTTTAATTGTTACCTTGTTATTTTTCTTTTTTTTTTATTTTATAGAAAATTCAAAGGCAGAGAAACGCATTGGAAGCACATAATACGTAAATATGTGTAAATATAGAAAATATTTGAGATATAATAAAACTGTTGTGATATTTAATAGGTGAAACGAATCCTTTCGATTAAAGAAAAAATGTTTTACTTTGTAATAGTTCAATTGTAATAATTAACAACAAACAAGAGCAAATGCGAGTCAAAATTCCTTTTCTCTCCATAATTAATGAAAAATCAACGATATAATAATTCGATGCAAGTCTTTGGTAAACGTTATTATGTAGAATTTATCGCAGGATCTTATAGCGTTAACGACTTCGCTCGTTCTATAAATAATTATTTCCGTCGGGAACAAAAGAAAACCAGGCTTTTCTCACGTTTGATCGACAAACAAGCCCGTCAGTCTCGTAATTGTCCAAATGAAATTTAAAAAATAAAAAAAGAAAGGGAATATAAAAAGTAAAAAGAATATAAGAAGTAAAAACAATAGAAATTTCTTTCGATTTGGTTGTTTCTAGTTCCTGTCGATTTTATCTTTTGATTGAGATATCTCGAGAGAATATGGAATAGTTCTCGTTAATAAAAACGAAATGAAATCTCTGGCGATTATTTATTATGCTCTGTCATACTATTTGCGAGTCTTTGGGAATTTCGAACGTCTGATAACTGCAACATCCTTGATTGTGGTTTTTCCAAGTACTGAATTAGAAAGACACGAAGGCGAAAACTATTATCTTAAAATATATATGTCAAAAATTTAACAAACAGTGTTCCCTTCAGCAATGAGGGGAAAATTTGAATTATCCTCATGAATTGTCGATATTTGCGATCTCATAACAAACTGCAAATTTAATTAATAATGAATCACGTAAAACTTCTAAAGTGAAAATCAAACGATATTTCGATTTGTATCGTTTCGATGAGTATCTTACAATATATAGTCGAATTTTAAGAGTAATGCTCTGTTCGTGTATCAAGGAATTTACAGAATTTCATCAACTAATTCGAACTTTAGCAGCTATTAGTTTCAAGTAAATATAGTTTAACGAAATAAGTATCAAATGTATTTATAAAATTCATAATTTTTCCAAATATTTATGTTTATAATATTATGTTTGTAATTAAATTTATTCTTTTTACCAAAGGTAAAAAAACGTGCAATATTGCATTATAGATAAATTGTTTATGCATGTCTGAAAAATTTGGTTATGCATACAAAAATTTGTAGAACATACTTAACATGAGGAAATGTAAATCAAAATCAGATAATATCAGATAAAGTTGAAACACAATAAAAAGTGAAGCACATATTCTAATATTTAGTAGATGAATGAAATTTCTATTATGTCTATAATATTTAATAAAAGATTACTATGACTATGATATAATATTATTATATAAAATTATATATCACGATATATTTAATAAGAAGATTTACGTGATTAACATATCAATAAATTAATCAAATATTGAATATGAATTTTACAGTTAAATACATTAAAATTCACGCAATTCAGCAATATGTTAATTTCCTTTTAACTTTTAACTGTTTTTACCTCGGTAATAGTGCATTAATATGTAGAAACGAATTAACATTTTCTAGCGTGTTGAGTAACAATTCAATGGTGATTTACTGGAGCTAACTGGATCTCTATTCCTCTTATTGTGCATTCTTCTTTCCGGGGAACGAGAAGTTTATTGATACGTCCTTGAAAACATGGCTATTGAGCTCGAATGAATACGGCTACAAAGAGGAATTCAAATCGAATCGTGAAACACTCGTGATAACGAAACCGGAAGTTGAAGATGCTTATCGATTTGTTGAAATGGGACCAGTCCTCGATCGATTGTCAAAAGATAATAGCGTTTTAAATTTTAATATTCATCGTGTATCACTCTCAAAATTATTTACATTTGTCTTTAAAATTGTTATACAATTATACATTTGCTAATCGAAAATCGTGTTTCTAAAATGTAAAAAGTTTGTATAATTTTCAACTTGTCCTTTTCACGACACTGTTACACGTTACTGGAATTTACACGAATTTCTTTCAATAATGATATATATTTTCTCAAACAATTAAAATATTGCTTATCGTCGAATATTCTCAAATATAAAACAAATATCCTGCACTTTGAAACGTCAAACGTATAAATGAAATTAAGTATCTCCAAATTTTCACTGTGTCAATTTCCAAGAACTTCTACAAATTTCGCAGAAAATTTCGAAGCGAGAGATAACATCTCATCTCGCCTTTAACATATCTCTTCTCTCATATTTTCCGAAAAGTCACAGAAAATCGCGAGTAAATCTGAATCTCCGTCAAATCAACTACCAATCGTGAACACTTTCACAGAAAGTTCCAAACCGAAAAATAACGTCTCCACTCTCCCCTCCCACGACAAATTTCCTCTTTCACATTTTCCGGAAAATTACGAAAATACAAATGACGTGAATTTCCAATCAACCAACAACTCGCACGAATCTCACGGAAAATTCGATTGCCTCCAACTCTCAGGATCAACTTGCGCAAACCTCGTCGCAGGAAGTTGCAAACCGAGTTCATTCATTCTGCGTGAAATCCCGCATAAAATTTCGTTTCTCGCGTTCGTTATCTCGGGGTTTTCTAGAGGCGCGAGGAGAGCAACGTTTACGTAACCTGATTTGCAAAAATAACGAGAAACGACGCAGAGAAACGACGGCGCGCAGGACGCGACGCGAAAAATCCATCCGCGCGCGGAGCGGAGTCAGAAGAGGAACAAGAGAACGGAAAGGTGAACGGTTAAAAGGCTTGTCAAACGGCCGTCAAAAATACATTTCGACGCGTGTTGTCTGCTGGCGTGTCCTCTAAAACGCACGTTTGTTTTCGACCGTTTCGAATTTTTCTCTTCGAGCCCTACCTCGAAACTCGTTCCTGGTTGCTCAACTTCCTCTCTTTACCAAGTACGAGGAGACTCCAGCCTCTGCCTCTCTCTCTCTCTCTCTCTCTCTCTGAATGAGTTTCTGACACTCGTTTCGTGAGAGTGCCAGCTCGGATGCACGAGGAATACGAGTAGTGACGGACTATGAAGCACTTGGAATATATGTATTTACATACGAGCTTCTCAGAAGCCAAACTGAGCAACACCATTTTCCACGGGGTTTTATTTTATTAGTCAGATATATACATGATTAATATTCAGCGACTTTTTATTCGAGAGTAAAAGACCCTCGTTTTCGTGGGTTTGTTTGTTCAATGGAGGTAATTTATGATTGCCATTCTCTTTCACATTTTCGATCTACGGAGCTTCTAAATGTCTCGAACGGTTAAAAAATTCGTATACGATTCGACAGCTTAGCCTTGATTAATCTTGGAATCTCGGAACACGTTAAGGATACTTGATGCTTGAAGATGAATTTTCCAAGCATTTTTAAAAAGTTTCACTCCAAGCGCAGAGTATATAATATAAGATACATTTAGATATTCGTTTCTATATTACACAGTTGGAAGATGGATAAAAATGCTCAAGACTTCCAAGACACCAAAGCTTCGACACTTTCAAGAGTTTCAAGAATATTTCGACAATCACTTCGAAGCTGAAAATCGTGTATGCCACTGGTGATGATCGAACGGAAAGGTAAAGAACATCGAGCCGCGTTTCGTAAGAATTTGATCGTTCCGTATTTGGAGCCTAATGCCCTTGCAACTCCTCCTTCGTGACCTTCTAACTTCGTTCCTCCGCCACTTCACCATCTTCGAAACGGTGCTCGCGCGGGTCTCGTGGGTCGGTAGCCGTCGACGTAAAAAGTCCACGCACTTCCTCGGATCGAATTTGGCCTCCTACGGATTCAGAGATTCGTGGCCAGACAACACGTAGGTATATAACCACCAGCTACTGACCTATATGCTGCCGCAGGAAGAAAGAAGTTAGGGATATCTAGAATCAACAGGCATATGAGAGGGCCACGATTGAGATGGTGTGGAATTTGAGTGGAAAAAAAATAAAATTAAGTACAGATATCCAAAGTGTGGTTCTTGTAACATTTAGCAAGTAAAACAATTCTAAAGGTGAAAGAGTATAGGAGATCCTATACTTTTCCGTCTGCCCTCGAAAATACAAATTTATACGAATCATTTGGGTTCATTCATATCCGGATAAAAAAAAAGAAAGAATTACCTTTGGGCAAAATTTATGTAACAAACTTAAGTTCTTTATTTATCCTATCTCTGTATAAATATGTGTCTTTTGAAAAATTCAGAGTCATTGTTTGATCTTTAGAGTCTTTAGCATTCTTTGAAACATATAAGGTTCGTGAAAGGCGAATGAATTTGTTGTTCTTTACTGCGATTAAGTTCATCTGATTAAACCTCAAACTCGTCGATATTCTATTTCTACGTATCGTGCGAGCCTTTCATTGAAAAAACAAAAGCGAAATAAAAGAGAAGATAATTTCACGAATGACAAACGAGCAAGTGGGTCTAATTTCCTCTTGTCGTGTTTTCCCTCGTGTATTTATTCACACCGATTAAACGGAAAGATGATAGAGAGAATAGCGAGGAATCCAGCGAATCGAGGCCACGAAGCGGAAGGAGGAAGAACGCTTAGATTTTGAAATTGAGCTCCACGAAAATAGTCTGGCGAATAAAATCGCGAAACAAAGCGACATTATATTCTCCGCGTTACGCGTGAATTTGCATCAATTAACTTCTTTCGCGTGTGCAAACACATTTCTTTCTCTATTCCTACGTTCCGAATGAAATGAATTGAAAAGTAATCTTATTGAAAAGTGCTTTGAAAGATGCAATTTTTTTTCAATGTTTTAATATATAATGTTTAGGAGGTATTAAAAAGTATCGTGACGAGAAATATATTCTTCCAAGTGCTTGTTTCTATCATCTTTTTTTTCTATTTATTAAAAGATAATAACCTTCTTTTTCTATTTTTTATACTGATATATTATATTAATCTCAGAGAAGAATTCTAAACGTTTTAAAATGTTTAGGAATCCATCTGATGATGCAAAAATATCTCGCTTTATTATTCGCTTTCATCCTCAAAAACATATCGCCTGTACACAAGATTTCACTGCAACTTTTAAACGGCCGTCCGATATTACGTATTACCGAGCAATAAAAAAGAAAAAAAAAAAATTGAAGGAAACAGAATCTAAAAAATTTGCCTAAAAAGTTTAAAAAAGGCAATCAAAATTCTTCGATAGGGTTCTAGCAATTTTGCGATAAACAGATCTAAACAGGTCTAAAAACATATACTCTGACGATCGAGATCGAGGCTCGAAGAAAAACTCAGAACGAGAAAATTACAATGGGAAAAAAGCTGCAACGACCGGCAAAAATCGTTCTGGTTAACGCTCGAAAAAATAATCGATTCGGGTGCAACACACCGAATCGAACACGTAATCAGCACGCTTATGTAAAGCTTGAGGAGACGATGCAACGGATTGAAATAATAATCGAAGAGCCGAGAAATTTGTTTGAATGGAAACAGGTGTCCGATCGAAGCCGTCGCCGCTGCACGCTGTTGTATGTAAAACGTATAAATAGAAACCGTTTGATTTTGATGTATGCCACGAACGTCTCGCCATTCGGCCTGATCTTCTGCCGAAAAATCTTCGGGAGACAATGCTTTCGATTGTTGCCACTCTCGCGAGGTCCCTCGAAAACTTTATTATCTCTGGCTTTCGTTCAGACTCGTCCGTGAATATTTGAAATTGAACGTTTCGTGCCGCATTTTTTAACTCTTTGTCAAACAGTGATATTAATACGATACAATATAATATAGACACGAATACTATAAATATCTTGCAATACAACAACATATATAACTGAATGTTATGTATTTCGAGTACTATTTTGCAGATATGTTCTTACGAACGCAAGACAGAAGAAACGGTATATACGGAACTGATATTCAACATGCAGTTTAAAGATGGCATTTGCTTGCTGGCATTTTGATGAAATCCATTAAAGCTGCCAATTAGAATCCATAGAATTGCACACCAGTTAAAAATGAAGAACTGAAATTTAATAATTCATGGCCGACACTCCTCTTTCAGACTTGGAGGCATTTCTATCAGATTCACTTGAAATTTTGATATCTGCAAGCTCGTACAAAAACTTCGAAAATACAATCGCGTATAATATTTCAAATTATGAAATGTTCGATTGCAATTATTTTTAGTAATTTTACGTTTGATAACTTTTAATATCCAAATATTTAAATTGTCGATAAAAATCGCTAATTGCAGATCTGTAAAAATTATAGAAAAGAAAAAATGAAGAAACTTTCACATTCAATATTTCGAACATGAAATGTTCAACTGCCGAGTTCGAAAGCAGCTGGCCTGGCATGAAAATTCGATCGGCCTGTTGTCGAAGTGCGGCTCGGAACGCTTCGGAATTTATAATCGCCATTATTTCGTCTCGTCAAGGTGCAGGCTATTCGTAGAGTGTAGCCTAATAATAAGCCTCACTTCCGATTCATAGAGCGCCGCGCGTGTTTTGTGCGCTTGTCGCGTGCCTAGCTCTAACAAAACAAAACCCGCCTTTCAATTTTCTCGCGCCCGTTCTCGAGCCTGATCGATTTTATCTTCGACTAGCTCGCGAGAAGCGCGGAAGTGTAACTTCGCGAGTCCCACCGCTCAATTAACTCATACTGAAAGACTTATCGCGTGGCTTAGTGTCATCACTCCGCCAAGAGATACGCGTAATAGAACGTCGATCATTCGAATTGCACATCGTCGTTGTTGTACTAATTCTTGAAAATCGGTACGTCGTTACTGCAAACCACTTCCTCGAAAATTAATCAGCATACAGCGGAGACTTCAGTAAATTGCAGCGGCAATTTCTCTTTCTGTATTTCATGGCTAATTTTAGACTTGATTCCTCCTATAGTTGTAAACTGAATAATATGACTCATGCACGTGTCCATTACACGAATCATTTTGGTCTCAAGTTCGGATAATTGACGCTCTACACTGTACAATAGTTTAGTTTCTGTTCGAGTATTGTATCGATATCTGCCAACTCTGCCAAGTTTTATAAAATCGTACAGCCTTTTCGGCAAAACTCTATTTAAAGTGCAAGCACGCTCTTACGAAGTAAGAGCAAGAAATAAATATACTGGGACTTCAACCATTGAAGAAGTAGACAGAGGAGTCATTGTTGTCTTGTCTTCTACATGCATAAATTCGTCACGTTCATGTTTAAGGTATGGTACGAACGAGAGAAGTTGAGAAGTTTCAGAATAAAGATAACCAGTCGTCGAAACTGTTTATTAACGATTAGGGTCCCAACGTCGATGACGGTTCATGGAACCATCGTGTCGTTTGGATTGAACTTGGGACAGTTCACAGTGTGTCTGAAGAAGAAGAATTTCGTGGCTCTTTGACACGAGTGGTTTACGAAAGAGAAAAGACACTTGAGTTTTTCGAGTGAGAGAATTGGAAATTGATAAAGGTTTATTTTACGTGCACGAGAGATTCCAAGGCATGATATGATGCAAAAGTATCATCCGCGATACGAAACGAAGATACTAACGCACGGAAAATATTTCAGCAAAATATTCGCCGGGAAAGAATTTTTTTTAGAAACTATCAAAGCCTCTAACAGCTAGCAACGGAGTAAATCTCCGATCATCCAAACGTGTCATTCTCGAACGTGATTTATTTTTCTTTACGTAGCTCTAGCTACGATTTAAATCCAGTGATTTTCATCGAGTAGAGACAGAGATCTCGAAAATAATTGTAAAATTAAGTATCAATAGATTGTTGAGAAATAATTTTAAAATAATATATTCGCGATTCGACGTGTACCTGTTAAATAGTTATTTTAAATTTGGAAAATAAAAACGTTAAAAAAAAATATCTGACACTGTTGAATACTCGAAATTCTCCATGGAAATTTATCAAGGTAAAAAAAATTTACAAAAGTCGGAGAGGCATAGAAAAAACGTATGCAAATTTCACACGAGTTTCGACCAAGCTGTAGCCCTCCTTCTCTCTCGATTTTCCCGATTATTTGCAAAGGTTATTCGAGAGCCGAACAGGTAGGATATTTTTCTGAACACGATCGAAAGAAACAGAAGTCCAATTAAATCGAATTGAATGATATAATGAAATATTAAACGAGCAAACTTTTTCCGTGTTATTTTTTTAAATTTTCGTTAATATTTTTTTCCAACTTATTTATTGCATCTGAGTCATACACAACCTTGATTTTCTTTTTCTTTTTTTCTGTTTTTCAAAATTTTCGAATCGTATTTCGAATTAGTGCTGTTTCTTTCTTTGCATTCCGAGCTGTCTGACAAGTTTGAAAAGTATTCTCACAATTAACCTTCTTCTAATCGTTCCTGTCTCGCGATTGCTTTGTTATAGGTATAAATGGTTTTTCCATTGACTTCTCTCATCATTTGTAACCTTCCTCCTTCTTTCAGATATAAATTATTCAGATATAATCTATCAGATATAAACTATAACATACACGTTCTACATGATCGTGTATCTATTTATCTTCTTAAGTTATACTAAGCGCAACAGAATAAATGTTCGGTCATCCATTAGCAATTCTATTTCAAAGTCTTTACGTAATATTTAGTATTTTCTAATGGTAAATGATGATTTTGCAGAAAAAAAAGAAAAGTACAAGATGATAGGCGTCTCATATCTTTAAATTTAAAAATTATTCAGATATTTTTTTATACTATGTGCATCCTTATATTATTTGCAACCGTCGATTTCTCGTAAATGTATAAAAAGTTTAGTATTCTATAATTAGTAACTGTGAATATTCATTTTTGTGTCTTTACAAACGCAAGTGAAAGAAACGGAAGCTAAATAAAAATTTATTTTACTTCATGCATTTTCTATATTTTTACATCGTCAGAATACAGATCTTTGCACTCTTAGATATTCCAAAAAAATGCGGTGTACTTATCACTTACTCTTTCTCTACGTAAAAGGGAGAAAGATGCAGAAAGACAGAGAGAGAGAGAAAGAGAGAGAGGCATTATCGACGATTTTCCACGGAGCTTAAAGCGTGCAATGCATCAAAGCGACGCGTAACGAGCACGAAGTCATAAATACACCGGGAACGATATATCGAAGGTGCCCGTTTTGCTGCAAAAGCGGCGAGTCGCGCCGAAAATCCCGGCTACGCGATCTCGTCTTTCGTGTGCACCGGACTCAACTGGCAATTAATCTTTCCACGATCCTCTGCTCCACTCGTTTCCTTCCAACATGTGCCACGGTTTCTCACCCTAAATCCCGCCGCGCGTAACGAGACTTCCACGCGTGCTCTAACGCTGAAACCTTCAAGTTCCGAGCGTTTCTCTCGATTTGGACGAAAAGGAGATTCCAAGAGTCTGTCAATTACCGCGTGAATTCGACGGACAGTGTTCTGTCATTTTTTTTTTTTTTTTTAATCGAGTAAAAATTTTTTGAATTGCCAATTGTTTATTGTTTATTCACTGTCATTATGTATTATCGTATATTTCATTCGATGCGTATATTGAGTTTTAACATGTTGTATTTTCTCTGATTGTACACTCTCACTTTGAGAGTATATTTACCCTTTAACATGTTAATTCGATAGTTCGAAACAAACGTAACAAAAATTTGCAACTGCCCTTTTCATCTGACTCGGAACTTTTTTGGCGTTTTTCTTTTACGTAAAAATTTCATTTTTCATTGCCAATAAAATTTGCAAATCTAATTGTTTACTTTGTTATCCCACTCCAATTTTAGTACCAAGGACCGAATTAAATTGGGAGAATGATTGACGAACGAAGTACAATAAGAAAGATAAGTACAAAATACCAAAAAAAAAAAAAAAATATATATATATATAGCATTAAAATATAGTACAAAATTATCTCAGTTTCGACGATTATCAACTAAAATGCAAATATACATCCTCGATCTTCTCAAAAAGAAAAACAAAATCTAACTTAAAAAAAAAGAAACTACCAGGAGATGTAGATATCAAACCTCGTTATGCAACATTTATATCAATTTCAAAGTTACAACGAACTTCCCTCGAAAATGAGCCAAAACGGAGTGCAAATGCCCTGGACGTTTAAATAAATACCGATCGCGCCAAATGCGTTTTGCAATATTACGTAATTGCCTGGTATACCGCCGTTCCCAGCACACGAAAGAAGAAGTCTTATGGTGGTCTGTCGAAAGTCTCGGCAAAGGAAGATCGCGTACACGCATGCACGTACTACACGTGAGCGTGACGAGGACGAAGGAGAGAGAGAAAGAGAGAGAGAGAGAGAGAGAGAGAGAGAGTTTGCGCAACCGGTGCCCATCTGGCCAGAAAGCTTTTATCGTGCTTTTTCGGTACGGTCGTCGACATAAGCGTGGGCGGCCTAATTCCTACGGCTGTCGTTTCTGCAACGCACGCGTCCAATAGAAAGAACAGACGACCATCAAACCCCGCTGCCCCCCTCGATCGAAATCCCATGAAACTCCTACGAAACATGCGACCAGTCCCCACGACTTTACGAGCCACGATTCGAGAACCAGCATCCAAGGAGAGGAGAAAGAAGAAAAAAAAACAGGAGAAAAAAGGTTGAAACGAAGAAGAGATTTGGAAGATTTGAGAATGTAGAAGCAGGAATGAGTGGGAGAATGGGAATGGGCTTGAGAATGTGGAAGTTTGGAAATTTCGACGTGAGAATCTGAGAATCTAAGCATTCGAGTCACGTAAATGTCTGAGAAGTTTGAATTCTAGAATTTGAGAGTTTAAGAGTTTGGATGTTTGAGAGTTCGCATTTGGAAATACGAAGAATTTCCAAATAGCATTTGGAGAATTTGAGAGTTTATCTCTGGATATTTAGTAATCTGGAGAATTCGAAAATATTAAAACTAAAAAATTTGGAGATTAGAATATCGAAGAATTTGAAAATTGGGGATCCTGAAGAATTGGATATCTGAATGTTTCAGAGATTAAAAAGATGACGCTCAAAAAGTTAGGCTAACTAAGAATCTAAAAATCAGAGAGGTGTCAATTACATATTCGAATATTTGAAAATCTACGAATACAAAAAACGAATGCTCGGAGTCTGTCTGCAGGACTAAAATCTAAATCTGAAAATCTGAGTATCTACTTGACAACCTAAGAAGACTTGATAATTTTAATCTTTAACTCGCAGAGTACGTCGAACGTAGGCACTTACGAAACTTAAGATTTCAAAAGTTCAGAAACTTGAAATTTCCGAGGACGTACGTAAACGTCCAAGAGTCTAAAAGTCTGACAGCTTGTAAATCTCATTATTAAATAATTTAGTAAAAATTACAAAGTTTAAAGATCTGATTATCCAGGAGCTTAGAAATTATCCACAGCCTTGAAGTTGTCGAAAAATTTCTAAACGTGTAAATTTCAGCCTGAAGAGAGTCTGAGGATCTAAAAGTCCGATACATTGAAAGACTGTGAGAATAAGTAAACAGTAAGATCGAAATGTTTGGAAGCTCCATTAATAGGAGACAGTGTGGCGTGCAACAGACATGATCCGAGTCTGTTTTTTGATAGAATCATCTGCTATAATAATAAATCTAGCAGCATCCCCATAAACCAAATTTTTTTCTTCGTTACTAAACTTGCTGCGAGTTTGAAATAAGTAAACGTCGCATTTTTTAAACGTAAAATTACGCTGTAGGTATAAAAAAATGCGCTAATCGTTAAAAGATTTAATAACAAAAATTTTTGCCGACAATTAAAAAGATATTATTTTAATGTTATAAGAAATTTTGTTTCAAGCTTGTAACGAATATAAATCAGAGTCAAGGGAATTAGGACTACCACTATGACACTTTCAATTTTCCACGCGTAATTAATTCAATCATCAACGCTCCCGCAACCTAACGTTCCACGAGATTCTCAAGTATAACCACGCTGTTACAACAATTTCGTATGTATATACCTGTGTTGAGTTGAAAAAAGTTAACGTAAAATATAATAATATACGATAATTATAACAAAATACGATAAATGAAATCATCTCTCGGGAAGTAACATGTATCAAGTCGAATAAATTGCACTGATATTCATTATAAATATGCAATCTCATTTTCCAGCGAACGAAATCCAAATTATAAATACGGATACGCGAATTCGTGGCAGCAACAGGACGATAACAATCTCGAGATAACTTCATCCTCTAATTCTAAATTGAATTCCGCTCAACAGAAATTTACACGAGTTTACGAGTTTCTTTTTCATAAACATTCAGCTAACTTCTGAGCTAACGGGCAACGCAGAAAGAAATTCGTAGCAAGGCCGCCGTAAAAAACAAAAAAACAAAAAAACAAAAAAAAAAAAAGAAAAAGAAGAAAAAAGAAAAAGAGTGCACAAAGAGAAACGACGGTAAAGCACGAACCTGTTGGATGGAACAATACACGTTGGCCAAGCGATTTCAACTAGTTGGGAAGGTGAGAGGTCGCCACGGCAGAAAAGAGTTCGAAAAGTCAATGCCTCCGAGAGCACTTTCTAAAGACACGAATTTCATAGCTGGCCAAACTCCTTTACCAACTTCTTTCGCTCTGAACCACTACTCAAGGCTTTCGGAGCATGTATTTTAGAAATTCCCAAGGCTGTATGCGTCTTTTATTTTGAGGATTTAAAAAAATTTTGAACTCGCGAATGAATCTTTTGTCTGAATTGTCAAAGCCTCGGGATCAATGTTCAACGATATCTTTTTTCTTCTTCTTTATTTTCAAGAACTTTGCATACATGCTTGTTTCTCGATCCCTCGATAAACATAATTTCGATGCAAAATTTTTGAAAAAAAGATCCTTCAATTTGTGAAGGATTACTAGCGTAGGGTATAAGATGTTTCGTTATTTAATATTTGTCTATTGTTATGCAATGCTATATATATGTAATAG
The DNA here is from genome assembly GCA_032399595.1 of Tetragonula carbonaria. Taxonomy (NCBI): domain Eukaryota; kingdom Metazoa; phylum Arthropoda; class Insecta; order Hymenoptera; family Apidae; genus Tetragonula; species Tetragonula carbonaria. The sequence continues at coordinate 17,525,216 of JAUCRC010000005.1, read as the reverse complement.
TCATCAATAGGAAACAAACGGATGATCAATTGTAATTTATATTTACGATAAAGTAAAGTAAAGAAAAATCTAGCTATACAAAAAATAAAATCAACAATTAAATCTCACGATGCTACGATCCAGTTTTATATAGTTCTCACATATATGAAAATACGTAACAAAATTAACAAGTTTCTATGCATAGGCGATAATAATAACTGTTTTGTTAGTTATTCGAAAATAAAATTTGTTTCATTATACTCGCTATTAAATTAAATATCGATTAAATCCTCTTATTATTAAATCACTTAAAAAAAAAAAAATCTCTCTCGTATTTAATCCTTATGTAAAGGTCTTTCTCACCTCATTATTGCGCGAGAAGAAAAAAAAAAAAAAGAGGAAGAAAGGGAAAGGAGGAAAAAAATTCAATTTCTCCTGGTACAGAATGTAAAAACAGCAAGAAAAATCGTTGCGAATTCGTTTTACCTTTCGGCACGGCTCGGCTGTCGCCACAATTAAGCCGGTAATTAAACGGAACAGAAGAGAAGGGTGTTCAAGATCGAAACGAGCTGGGCTCGAAAATGGGGGGGGAAAAAAAAAGGAAGGTCTGAAATTAGCGTTACACGCAGAGAGAAAGCAGATACCGACGAGGAACACTGTACGAAGGGGAACAGGAATATTACGACGCTATCTGTCCCAATTATACGACTTTAATTACAGCAAATTACCTCTAGCTTACCCACGAACCTAGACACCATAGACTGAACCGTTCATCGATCCACGCGAAGACCTTTCTACCGAATTGTTCGTTAACAATTTCGACACTCGTCGTCGGTCGCTGCATCGATGCAACGTTTATCTTTTTTCAATAATTTTACGATATTGAATTCTGTCTTTCGATATTTTGGTCAGAGCGTGACTGTATAAAAGATTCTATTTCACCATGAAGATACATTCACAAGTTTTATGGATTATTTTAAATTTAATAATAAAGTTGAATATATACGGATTTTAGTGGAGGATTTTACTGTGTACTCTATCTAACGTGTAATGTTACTTTTCAAATATATATGAGACAAAGTCTCGTCAAAAAATAATAATTCTTTTACGTACTCAACTTAAGCATAAATACACTCTCGCTCAAAAGTCTTAGATCACTTTTTACTTTTAATGATCAGTATTTATTATAAATAATACACAATTGTTAATTGTATCAACGATTCTCTGGCTCTCTAATGTATTCTTCAATTTCCCCAATATTAACATAAACATAGCACTTGTTTCGAGAAGAGACTTTTTTCTTTTTTAATAAATAATCCTGTCTTCGTTTAAACAGAAATCATTTTATTCGCATGTTTTAATAACGCTGCGTTCATGTAACATTTCATTTCTAAAAACAAAATCTTTACGTGCACAAAACGCCTTGTACACTTAAATTTCAAAGGAGGAAAACAAGCACATTTTGTAACGAGGTTTCACATAAAGTTTCATTTTTATCGTCAATCCCTCCCAGAGATATGCAAATGTTGGAACGTTGAAGTGAAGTCTGTACACGTTGAGGAGTCCCAGCTAAATATGCTAAGCGATCAAACAATTAAATCTGTCTTACCGTTGTTTTAATTAAAGGAGAACTAAGGGAGAAATTACACTCCCGATTTCTACGAATAGTTAAGAGAAGTCAAAGAGAGTTCCACTCTCTTTATTTTTGACAATTCCCAGCCATATCGTCGGACGTTCAGGGAGCGATTTAATCTCTCTCGAGCATGACAGCGTAAATCACTTTATCCTCTCTCGCGATGAAATCAAGAATCGTGTTTCGCAGAGAGAACAAACTTGTACGTTAAAACCTTTTTCATTACAATTAATCGGCGGTGAAATCATACGTGGCACATTCGTCGAGTATTCTTGTCGTTGAAAACGAAGAAATAGCAAAGAATGAAACGCAAAATTTTTTGAAAAATGTACGCGTTTAATAAGGGAAACTTAAGACTCTTTTTCTGTAAAAAGTATCCCACTGCAAGTAATGCTACTATAGACTGCAGATTTCCGTATAAATTCATCTTTTGAGAATATAATTTAAAAAAATTAAAACTTCCGGAGGAGATTTATGTTTTTATGTGCTAGACATCGCAGAAATTATTATACAGATTATATTTGTACTTTACAAATAAATATATAAAAATCCACAATCCTTCTGGATAGGATCGATAACGATATTCGTGCAAACAAGCGTATCAACGAATAACCCAAAATAAGCTCGACTATAAAAAGATAAATACAGTCCTTTAAAGCTATATTATAAAAAGATACAGAAATACAGTTATTTAAACCACCTACCAGAGTTCAGCTATCGAAGTGATGATAGAACAAATCTAGCGTTGAAAGTTTCGAACGATTCGCCGAATCGAACGGGTTGATCGGTAAAAATGTCGAACGGTCCTGGTGTTTCCTACGCACGCTCTTCCCGCGCTATGTTTGGCGTTCGTAACGAAATTTATGCTTCCTGTCCGACCGTAATGCGACCACACGCTCGTTGCCCGGACATGTGATTTACATACGCGCTTTGTCTATGATCGCGTCGCGACGGGGCAAAACGAGATTCCCAAAACGAATTCGAAACATCGCGTGTTTCTGTGTTGCGTGCACGCACGTTTGTCATTATTATACGAATAGGTTTATTACTTTGTTTGACAAAGATAGACCAGCTGAATTGGGAAATATCTTTCTGAATATGCTATTAACACGTTCGAGACGGTGTCAGTCCCTCTGGACCGACGCTTGATCGTTTTGGTTGGAGTCGGTCCAGAGGGACCGACACTTGCGATATTTGTTTGGCCGATGTCGACCACTTCAGTGGACACTTTATCAAGTCTTTATCGAGAGAAACGCACTTGATTTTTATTAATATAAAAAGTACACGTAAAAAAACTATAATTTATAATATATTTACAATATATAACCATAAAAGATACACGTTTGGCTCCGTCTCGAACGTGTTAATACCACAACAAGTAGCAAGCTACTACTGAAGCATATATGATTCTCAGCACTGGTAACCGATGATATGACTATGATTTTCAGTGATTATCGAAAAACGTGTTATAATAGATTCATATTCATTTACTTACACATTTAATACTCGTTACTTTTAGATTAAGCAAATATACTTTAAGATTTGTATAATAAAAGACTCGTTCTTCTGTTTCATTTTACTACGAAGAATCGATATATTTTTTCAAAACGAATATAAAGATTTTCTTTTTTATCATTTATGTCGATGAAGGGGAAAAGTAGTCTTTTTCTCCAGACTATTTATTTTTAACAACTAGAAGAATTTTTCAAACAAACAGAAAAATGTAGAAAAATTCTTCTATTTATAGAAATGAACGAGAAAATTTTCTTCCAACATGGACCAACATTCGGTGTAAATTTAAAATTTGGTGTGAACAATTCGAAGAATTTTTCCATACACGAGTTCGGGAGAATCCTCTTTCAAAAAAAAAAAAAAAAAAAAAAACTGTTCAAGCACTGGTTCAAATAAATTTGAAGAATTTAAAAAATCTTATGGTAATCTCAATTACCTAATTAATTATTATCTAACTATAGAATCTGAGAAATTTTTAAGACACGAAAACGAAATTTCTTTTTTACCATTTATACAGACAAAAATTCTTCTTCGCGAATCGAATTTAAATTTATTTAAATCGAATGATAATTTAAATTGAAAGTTCGAGCTTGTAAAATAATTCGAAGAATTTTAATTTTTTTTGTTTCGCATTTTCGAGTATTGTAGCTTCTTAGAAGTTCGTGGTGAGAAAGATACCTCTCGTTCTCAGGATACAAATTCGCGCCCGTATGCCGAGAATGATTCCCCAAGAAGGGAGAGACAGTATGCGGGTTCGAGAGGCATCAATCTCCATTAATTGTTCCTTCCTCAACTGTTTCTTTGAAAGACCAGACAGTATGTAGCGATCGTTTAGATAGGCAATCATAGTCTTTGAAGATCCTACTATTGCTTTCGGTGAAGGGAAATCCATGAATGAAACATTTATCCATGTTTTTTATGCACTTTGCTCTGTACAAATTATGACGTAATATTAATATCTCGCAATTCTTGATAGAAATTTTTTTTTTTTTTAGTGAATAGCATAAAGATTACATTACAAACGCAGTTTTTTCCAGGTCTTTGTATTATAATACGACGTAAGAAATTTTCGGAGTATAGACAAAAGAAATTTCAAAGTACAAGGCAATAGATATAATTATCTAAAACGAAATAATCTTCAATTTATATAATGAATCAATGAGTTCCAAATTTACATAAACAAAATTTAAATATGTAAATATAGCACAGTTCTGCTATATTAGTAAAAGAACAAGATCCCTTTTCCTCAGCAATTCTTCTTCAAATTTTCAACGTAAAACTTGGTCCACAGCGGAAGATATCCTTTATTCACTAGATGACAAATGACAAAATTTCTTCCCGTGTTTGTCAAACGATTGTTCGAAAGATTGTCCCCTGTGTCATCGTCAACGCGACAGTTGAACATTTCGTAATCACACATGCACGCAACACATTGAAAGTATATACTCAAGTGGACAAAGCTGCAAAATCTCTGAAAAATGAAGAAGATCACGCGCGCGTATCCTTTTCATCATTTTTCACGAAACAACGAGGAGATTGTTCTTCGAGCGATTGTACGAATATTTGTAAAATCTTCTTGGAAGAGTATTCGCGAGACACGAGATTCCAGGTCGCGGTTCGACAACTATGGTCGCGGCGAGTCGAGTCGGTGATCAACTTTGAGATAAAGCTAATTGCAAGAAAAGTTACCGCCGATGAGCACAGTGACTAGAGACAGAGCAATGGTTAAAGGTTCACGGAATAAAGATTAATAAGTTTCTCTTCAACGTGCAGACGTGAGTGGCAGATTGAGAGATATCTGCTGGCATTGAGAAACTCGCCAGAAATCTCAAATCTTGATATATAGAATATGAGTAGAAGCATTTATAGAGAGTGGTACCTACGTAAGTTTAATAATAGACGAAATTATTCACATAAATGGAGAGAATAGTATCTACATAAGGTTGGTATCTTGTGATTTTGATTATTATTATTATTATTATTATTATTATTATTATTATTATTATTATTATTATTATTATTATTATTATTATTATTACTATGATTAATACTAATGTGATATACATTTACATTTCAAGTAAAATATTGAATAAAATTCTATACACACTGCTCACGAAAAATTAGGGAATGTTTCAAAATGAATATGAGGCGATAAAAAAAAGAAGCATTTGATTTTTTTTTAATTAAACAACAGCATCAGAAAAGCAAACGACGAGTCAAAGAAAGTTGTTCAATAAAAGTTGTTTAATCAAATGCTTCATTTTTTTATCGCCTTATATTTATCTCGAAATATCCCCTAATTTTTGTGAGCAGTATAATTTCTCTACAATGCAGTTTTGCAATTTAAAAATAGAGTAGAATTAAAAATTAAATTTTTGCACGAATATTGTATACTCGGATCCGTAATCCACACTATGATATAATCCACGTTTTCATCTTTGTATTTGTACTAACTTCATCTATTTTCTTTTTTTGCAATATTTTCTTTCCTTTGATGAAATATCTTTTTAAACATTTTTTTCAATGGATGTCAATAGAGCAATGAAATATTATTTTTATAAATTTTTTTACCTAATTTTTCCACTTCTTCCGATATTGTTTTTTCAATATAACAATTATGCGAAAAATGTTATTTCATAATAAACTTCTAATATAATTACTTGCTACTTTTTAGAATACATTTCTTTAATCCAATCTTCCTTTTTCATCGCATTATATCAATATAACACTCTGGTAAAATAATTTTTAAATAATTTTTTTAAAAATAATAATAATTATCACTGCACTTATATGTCGTCGCAACGCCATTAATCCAATTCTCCATTATTTTCTACCACCATTACTTTTTCCTCACGCGTGTCCGGTCAACTTCATCCCAATCAAATCTCTTTTTCAACAACCACCTCCCCGAACTGAACTAATATTTATCATCTTCGCTAAACTTTGTTTAACAAATTCTCTCGTTTAATACTCGGTTCGGTATCAGGAAACACTTAAAACAACTCTAAGCATAACCTGGCCTAAAAATAGTTGCCGATGACTTACGAGGACCATCAAACGCGCTTAGATCTTCAATCTCCGCGTTTGAAAGCTGTAAGAAAAGCTCGAGACGTGAAGAAGAAGCTCACAAAACGTGGATGCAACGAACTCGGACTCGATTATTTCTCGGAACGGAACCGCCGGTTTCACCCAGAAACGATTACCCACTTAAACGGAACGAAGCATCGAAAGAAAACAGTTCGTAAAACAACGAATAGCGCGTTTGTACCGGACTTCAACACGGTGTGTGAAATTTATGAAGAGAGGAGAAGAAGAAGAAGAAGAAGAAGAAGAAGAAGAAGAAAAAGACCTGTATCTCGACCAATAGGGCAACTCCGCCGGTATCTTCGTCTTTATTCGAGGCAGGCTGGTTCGTTCGGAGACCTAAATCCCAAGGAAATTTCGCGGAACTGCGAAATATTAGCAACAGAGCCAACTCTCGTAGCTTTAGGATCTCGCAGAGCACGTGTGCGATCCAGCTTTTGAAATCCTAAGGATTCGTCCATCATCCTCCTCTTTCTCTCCATCGTTTCTCGGCCACCGACGATTATGTAATGGACGGGGCTGGCAGAAATCTTACAGACTGACTTCCATATGTCGACGATATTTTATGATAACGCTAACGGTGAGTAAAAATAACAGCAACAGTGGCTGTCTTAAATTCTTAATGAATGTAATTCTTACGAAGTTTGGATTCCAAACTGATCGTGTCGGTTTTCAAATATTCAAGCTTCTGAAATTATCCCGACGACGTTTCGTGAAAATTTACCGCGTATATATTGTACAAGGTAAAGAACATCGCGATTCTGTGTAATTTGTTGAAATTAAAATTGGTGCTTGAATTAATCCTACATAATTTTTTAACAATATTACGAGTGTTTGTCCGTTTGTAGAAAAATTTAAGGATCCAAACTGAAAGACTGATCTGACAAATGCGTTCAACACGACATTTTAAAAATATGAATTTGCACAAACGTCCACAATCCAATTGTACGATCATTCCAATCTTTCGAAAAAGCCCCCGATTTTACATGGTTGTTGAAATTTCTAAATCTTATGCTGCACGAAGAAAGTCACATTTTTTATATAAATCCACAATTTCTTTTATATAAAATATGAACCCACAGCCTCATTACAAGAAGCATAGCTGAAGATAAAAACAACATGCATACGTGTGTAACTGTAAGCACCTATAAAACTTACGAATTTATTGGCAACTTTCTACTACCATCCGTTGAAACATAACATAAAATACAGCAAAAGATTCCAATTTTTCAAGAATTTCCATCTAACCGACGTTGTAACGCACTTAACTCGCCGTAAGTCTATCCTTTTTGAACAAGAAGAAAATCCGAAAAATCTTCCGTTATGCGAAGAAAGTCGTATGATTCACAAGAATATGAATCTACAATCTCGATTTGCAAGAAACAGAATTCAATCCGTGAGGATGAAACATGTATCATCTACGTACAGACCTACGAGATTATCGACTTTCTACTTCTACAAAAACACCAACGTAACCGTAAATGTAAAATATAGCAAGAGATTCCGAATTTTTTTCAAGAGAACGCGTAATTAACTTGTAACGCGCTCGTCGTCGTAAAGCTGTCCTCTTTGAACGAGAGGGAACAAAGGGACTGCAGTAAATCTCGTTGAGACGCTGCAACTCCGTAACGGAGGAATAAGTTGTCGAAAAATAAAGAAGATTTTAGGCCGGCTTCTTTGGTTCTCTGTTATAAACACGTCTGCCGTTTTCTATGAATCTTCGCGCTAGTAATTTTGTGTAGAATTGTTGTCGCCCGTTATTTACAACTGTTCCGGGTGCTCGGGTTCCGACAGACGCGATTTAAAGAAGCGCTCGCGATGCAGTCTTCGCTTTGATCTCTAAAGTGACACAGATTTGTTGCCGCTCGTTCGCGATGAATTACGAGCGAAATATCGTACGTCGTTGCCCTTACCCCTCCCGACGGAACGCGATTCGACGCGTAGAATTTGTCTCATTAATCGCGTCGATTCGCGTTGATCATTCGTTACCCCGCTTTGAAGATATTATATAGAAAATATATATAAATATATAATATATAAAATATAAATATATATAATGTATAATATAATTCTGAAGTCAGACTGAAGTGATAATTATATTAATGAAGTAATAATTATATTAATAATTATTGTATTAATAATTATATTATATTATAATATATTAATAATTATAATAATATGATAATATAATAATATAATATATATTATATAATATATATAATATATATATAATTCTGAAGTCAGACTGAAGTGATAATTATATTAATGAAGTAATAATTATATTAATAATTATTGTATTAATAATTATATTATATTATAATATAGTGATAATTATATTAATGAAGTAATAATTATATTAATAATTATTATATTAATAAAATATTATATTAATAAAATATTATAATATTTTATTAATATAATTAATTATATATAATATAATTATATTATATTATAATATAATTATTAATACAATAATTATTAATATAATTATTACTTCATTAATATAATTATCACTTAATATAATTATTGTATTAATAATTATATTATATTATAATATATTAATAACTATAATAATATAATAATATAATAATACAATATATATTATATAATATATATAATATATATATAATTCTGAAGTCAGACTGAAGTGAAATTTCTCTAAATGTTCTCAATTTCGTTAGCCAGGTGTTTTACATTTGTCGCTGGCTCATAAAAATATTATTATAACGTCATATCTTAAATAATGATTATTTAATCATTATTTGATAAGCGACATAAAATTTAAAATGGGTCTAATTAATTAATGCATAAATGAACCGGCTGAAACGTGGGTAGTATTAAAAGGCTAAAACTAAAACTTCCAATACAAATTCTTAATTTCATCTCGTGAGTTTTTCCTTCAGAAAATTTTCCTTTTTATTTCTTATCGTGAAAATATAATTTAAATTATATACAATATCATGTTCCTTCAAACCACGATTGTGCTCGTTTTTTATCGTTCGTTTTACGACCTTCACGGTTTTAGTATTTAATTATAGTTATTATATCGTATGCAACAATCGCGATATTAACTTTTTGCATGCTATATCAGAGAATCATCAATTTTCAACGACGAAATTTACATTTCGCCTTTGATTTATTCCGTGGTATCAATCGACATGATATTCAGATGCAAAGTTATATTTCATTGACAACAAGGTCTTGCATCAATAATACGATCGTTTCGAAAGAAAATGTTTATTCCATTAATCGCACTTTAGCAGCTCTTCCTCTTGTGTTAATAATAATATTTAATTTCATGTTCTTACTTGCTTGTCTGGACTTCTTTTTTTTTTTTTTTGTTACTCCAAGTCGTAATAACAGTAATCACGTATTAATGGACTCATAAATTAAACCTTAAAAGAGCCTTAAAAATCATTCTGTTTTTTTCTAATAAAATTAGAAAGTTATCAAAAAGAAATGCGTGACGATAGTGGCTAAAAAAATTTTTCAATGAAAGCGATTTTTTTTATTAAGTTCTACGTGTTATTTCCACAGTATCGGATTTTGGTAATCATACGAATATATCACTACATGGCCTGTTAAATTAGATCTTAAATAAATGCTTAAATAAATATCATTGCGCGAACCTGCTTTTTGTAGCTGCTGCGTATCTTGTAACTTATTAATTCACTAATATTATTACGTGATAGAGTAATTATTGTGCAACAGAGTCCAGAGAGTATTTCGACAAATAATTTCGTACGTAATTCATTCACAAATTAAATCAATATGAACGATTCATAAATTTTTTAAATTCATAAATAAGAGTAATTTGTCGTAAGTCCACAAGAAGTCTACAAGGAGCTAAAATTATAATTTAACCTTGAAATTATCTCAATACGAATATAAGCGACCAAAAACATATTAATCAAACACTCTTTACATTTCTCTTCTGAATTTTAACAATATTAAAAAATTCAATAACGCAAATTTCTTGAAGAAAAATTGGCGAATGAAATTAGTTATGTACTGCCAATAGCAAAGAAATGAAACTCCTGTGCCGTCTCCTTACGTGTAGAGGCTTATGTAATGCATAATATCATAATTACAATACATTGTCGACAATGAGTCTCGATAAGATACTTTAAACTAATATACTGCCACCTCTTGCTTCCCCTTCTCTCCTTACGCTTATCTATCGTATCGCCAATTCGTTGTATAAAAGGTTGCATATGCCTATGCAAATTTCCGTACAAGTTGCAAAATGGAAATGGTGTCGTTTATGTCATGAAAAAGAGGCAAGCGCGATATTTTTGCATCTCCAAAGACTGCGCAACTGAATGCGACTGAAAAAATTACGAGAAGAGATACGTTGAGTGAAAGAATTGTTTGAAAAGAAAATCATAGAAATGAATTTTGATCATCATTTGATTAATTTAAGTTAAAACTGACATTAAAAATTTATCGTTACAAGTACACAATAAACGTGTTAAGATACATCAAATGAAAAATATATTCAAGAGAGATTTGAAAAATCGTAAACATTTATATCGAAGGGAGAATGTTTTAAAAAATCACGAGAATATATGTTAAAGGGAGAATATTTGAAGAAATCATATGTAAATCATGCATATCGTTGCAAAGAAAGAACTGATTTGATTGTAGATAATTTTGTATGATCGACGTGTAACAAGAACGTGTAACCATTTTATCGCGTGAAATATTGTATCCAACAGCGATAAGAGTAAAAGGGATCGATAACCAACCCACCCACGAATAAAACAAATTGAACAATGTATTCATTCATCCGAGAAGGAACGCTTAGCTATCTGGAGTGCTCCGCGACTCTGCACAATTCGATTAGTCGACGTTTAAACGATACCAGTTTCTTCTATGTTAAACATATTAATGAAAAAATTTGTAGTTTTGTCTTCCACTAATTTTCAGAGAAATTCAAAATAAATTTGAAGAGTCTCTGACACTTCTAATAATTTTATATTTAGATTGTTCTGATTAAATCAATATGATTTAATTTAACTTAGTTTAATTTAACTTATTTTTAGTAATATTTGTTGTAACTTCTCTCGTGTCGAACTACTGCCTCAAGAAAATCTAAATTTAATTTTTGAATAACTTTTATTCGGGAATCTACAAATAGTAAAAAATTGATAATCCTCTAAAAAAACTATATATACAATTACGAGATAATTTGTGTATTTATTTTCCTTATATCAAATAAAATGATTGTTTATATCAAAATTACAAGCCTAATCTTTTGGTAATTTTTTCTTGAAATTGCAAAAATTCTAAACACTTAAAGAGGTAATAAAATTATCTATAATACGTCTAATATTTAATAAGATTCCAATGAATAAGTTCAAATGAATAAGATGGAAAATTAAACTTGTTAATTAAATCAAAAAATTAATTACAATATTCTATATTTTAATTACATCAAAGATTGCATTCACGATTGAATGAACATTGATTTTTAATTACAAAACCCAATGCTAATAATATCTAATAAAACGAGTAAAATTATCGAAATTTTTTAAACGAAATCTTAACAAAAGAGCTACAGGAGAGCTGATCACCCTGTTACATATAAAATTATTCAACTGTAAAAACCATAAACCATAGAAACGCATAAGCCACAAAAACCTTGAATATACGATTACTGCTTAACTTTTAACCAACAGCGATTCAGCTAAATGATTTATCCTGACAAAGCTGATCAGTTTGATTCTTTTGCGACTCAATAATATTGTATTCCTGTCGCAAGCCGATCTCGATCGTACAGATCCATAGATCAAGAGGAATTCGCGATTCAAGTGCTCGCACGTTATTTTAATCGCGTGCAAATCTTTCCTCTCGCCATTTCTCTACGATTCGCATTAGCATTTTAAATTCAATCGGTACAATGATGCCCTTGAACAATAATGACCTCCCCCGCTGGTCCCCTTTTTTCCCTCGTCCAACGTCTCTCTCTCTCTCTCTCTCTCTCTCATTCTTTCACCGTGACAACTTGCAAATCCAGTTATATCATCTCTCGACTTTGTAATCAGCTGTGTGTAAAAGGTCCGGCCTCTCTAGGCGTGAGCGCGTGTACGCATGCGTGCGCACCCCTCGACTATAATAAATCATGTGCGCTTTTATCCGAGTGCACGTTTTCCCTTGACCGCGGTAAGTTCAATTAAAACGCGTTTTCTACAGTTCTATCGTGTGCGTGACACACGAATTTCGATGATGATTTTGGAACAAAGAGAAACTGCGTACGCGAGAGTCCTTACTCTGGATACTTTAGGTATTTCAAAGTAAAAAGTTGTTGCATTCGTTTTCTTTTGCTTCTCTTCGTAGATCGCACTTTTTCTGATTTTTCTGCATTTCTCGTTGTCTTTTGTAAATTTGTAAAATAATATAAAATTTGATTTGAAAGTATGAATTATTGTATAATTATTGTTACTATTTTGTGGAATTTTTGTAAAGCAACGTACATATGATATTAAATTTAGATATTAAATCTCTCTTGCAGAAAGGAGATAATCTTTCTGCGAATTCTTTTGTCGAGTTCCCCTTTGTGAGATGTTTATTTCTTTTTTTTAATCTTCTTGCGCGTGTACAGGCTGGTAAAGTTCTATAGATCTTTATCTTAGAATCTGATGACTGCGAACAATAGGTATTCGCTTCTTACCTGACAACTTTTTCCCGAAATTGTTATATAATTCTAAACATTATTGTTTCTCCGCAGTAGATTTAATTCTTTATAGATATGATCAAAGATAAATTTTAGTCTTGGCGAATTTTTACTCGAAAAAATGATGATATTGTTATAGTAGATAATAGAATAAAGATGTTTATAAATATCTCAGAACTTCTATTACATTTTAGGACAATTGATCATATCTATAAAATATATATATATCTTTCATTAAAAAGTAAATAATTTGAGAATGTTGTAAAATTTAGACCTTTCTTTTCGCGATTTCTAAACGAGAACCAAGTTGAGAATTCTGAAGCGAAGCTGTAAACCAAACTAGGAGAATTCCGATTCAAGCTCCTCAAAATATATGGCAAAAGTAATCTTAGACAATGATCAAAGATATGGGAAAATCAATGCAAATGGCAAATACGCGTGTAACAAGTAGTAAATTTAAAACCAATGGGGACTGAAAGAAATGCTCGATGAAAACGAGATAAACAAACGAGTGGAGTTAAAGGTATTCGCCTAGATACAATATTTGATGGCCTTCGGCATTATGGAAATGCGCACGCTATTTGCAACACGTGCAAATCCTGTATGAGTGAGTTTCGACGTCGACGACGATCTAAGAATTAAATGTCAGTAAGGTCATGGTCGCGAAGGACTGAGGAATCTTCGTCAATCTATCAGAGTAATAAGTTAAAAATTTCGCGACAATGCACGCTCGTGTCTCTTGGGAAATTCGTTTTCCCAAGAGAGGGGAAAACTCAATACGCATTTATTGAGTTAGTGCAAAAAGTAACGTTGGTTTCATACATGTCCATGCATGAATCACGTTATTTTCATGAATCAATAGCGTGAATCAACGTACGAATCAATTTACTATAATGTCACTGTTAAACTGTGAACATTTATGCGAATTTATATTTTTATAAATAAAGTAGTAAAGAGATGGAACTCAGACAGAGATTTGTTCTACCTATGAAGTAATACAACCGTTTTGAATATTCCTTTCTAGTTTCAACTAATTAGTGCATCTTCTATCTAAATAATTTTTTATCGAAGTAATTTATTATTCGGTGAATAGAAAGATGAGAAGAAATTTTATGTAACTGCATTTACATCTTTTGATCTGTCATTTTCAAGATGAAGCAAAATTGATCAGAAGTATTAGTCTATTAAAATTCTAATCTATACAAAATTTTGTTCTAAAACTATATAATCTTCTTGGTATACTAAAAAAGCTAAATTACCTCTCCGTTAATTCAATTTATACACATATTGCAATTTGGCTTACAAAAGCATAGCTATACTTTTAGCTGATTTAGCGAATATTTCCTATTCATTCTCTGAAACGAGCTTAGCTATTAACTATTTCATATTCTGAATTTTCGAAAACAACGTAGGTGTTCGAATTTAAATGTTATTCAGAAAACAGGATCTTTTTATCTTCTCTTTCAATTCAATGTTCACTAAAATTAATGACTTCAAAGATAACCTGGCTGTCTAAATTTTTATTATAAAATGTAAAATCTGAATGTTTTTCTGAGCACTTTTGACACATCGACGACCGCTAACTCTTTATTAAGATTTATTATAGCATCGATGATAACTAAATTTGTTTTAGAATCTCTTTACATACGTATGTAAAATGTCTTTCGATCTTTATATTTACTACTACTAGTATTTAATATTAGTTTTAAATTTAAAAAATACAGAAGAAATCTTCTGTTTCAAGAATGACACTGAATTCAATACAGAAAAATACTTTCACAAAGCGGTGAAATTATAAAGTTAAATACGTTTGTATTTGAATTTGTGTTACAGTTCTAGCTTCGACTTTGAATCAAATTATGACGAAATTTAGATTTAAGTTAGGTTACTTACGAGATATAAAAAGGCGTGTTTGCTCATAAAAAGTCAAGCATAAATTATTATTACAAGGTGTGCGCCATAAAACTACAAAATTAGTATACATTATGTAAATATATTCGTTTAGCAAGGAAAACTTCACTGTTTTAGTTTTCCTTGATTCTAAATAATCCATATACATTCATTTAATGAATTTTCGTATTAAATTCTTTTAATGTTCCTAATAATATAATAAATATATTTATATGTTATAGTTTTTGAAATATTACAAAACATATATTATATGTAAAACATATTATATATAAAAAATTATATACACATATATTTTACACATTAATATTTCAAGAACTCAGAAACTAAACTAAAAAGAAAATCAATAATTTTCGGAAATAAAAAAAAGATATAACATTTGAAAAAAGAAAAGAGAAGAAAAAGATAAAGGATATCTCGTTTCCGGTTTTTAACGACGTAACACGTGACAATACGAATTCTCATTGCAAGATGCTAATACACAAAGTCATGTGAAAATATTGAAGAAAGAAATTCCAATGAGAATTTTTATATTTGAATTCTCACGAACCGTATTTCGTAATAAAAAAAAAATTTTAAAAAATAAAAATAAAAATTGATGAAATATATAACAAACGTGCGAGAACTTATGTGGCCATTAAGCTGTCTAACCTTGCAGCTAATTATCACGCCCAACAGATTGCACCTTAGGAAGATTGGCTCGTTTGCATAGTGAATACAAAGATAAGATTATTGTTGTATAATGGTTATCAGTCGCGGAGGAAGTTTACAAATGAAAGTAAACATTTAAAATTCGTGACTTGGAGAGCGCATATCTCCACATTGAATACCTAACTTGCAATATTTTCATTCACTATTCCATTCTGTGGTTGCATTTAAATTTAGATAATTGCACGCGGCATTGTACTTCAATTGAATGTATTCTACAACAATAGATATTTGTTACAACACGTATACTTTGTTTGCTACTTAAATATTATATAACAAATTGTTTATATAAGAGTAGATCTATATTCGTTGGGAAATTTGTAGAACATCTCTTTCAATGTTTGTTAATATTTTTACAAAATTTATCATAAACAACACTTGTGATAAATGATTTTATTTTTTAGTAATAATATAAGGGTTGGTAATTATTTATTAACGTAGAAATGCAAATTAAATAATTAAAGTGAAAAGATTCATTCGTATTACCAACAATCGTAAATTCATTTTCAATGTTTTATTTATAATATTTGAAATCAGTAAAAATGTGTGAAATAATAAAATATTTACACATATATGTACATCGTACATCATTTATGGAATAAAAAAAAAAAAAAAAAAAAAATAGAAAACATTTCGATTAAGGACCTATTAAGGTATTTACGAAGTTTGTTTTTCCAGGGATAAATATGTTGCCTTGTGAGCATACATTTCCAGTAAACACTAAGTCGTTCATAATAAACACACTGTCCATTTAAGCCGTCGTAATATGAGGTTTTATGATTACGGTTATTTGTGATGCTACTTAACTCCACTTTACATGCCAATATAAACATTATACTTTCATTCGCATACATATGAAAAAGATCGCGAAACCTCCAAGATTCTTTCTTACCGTATTATGAATGTATTAAAAAAAAATAATAAAAAGAAATAAAAAAGAAATAGGAGAATAAAAGGAATGTATATATACTTTGAATATTTAGTTCGAAGCAAGATATTGTGCAATCAGGAGCATTGGTACCGTGTGAGGATACTATATAGTCTTTACTAGATTCGTGACAATGTTGCCAATGTTCTGTTTTGCTATATTTAAGATTCCCCACTACACCAGATGTTCTCCGTGACACTAATCATGCATTATTACGGGTGCATCCTCAGGTGTCATGAGCCCATACCATATAGTCGAGAAATTCTCGGGAACGAATTCACCAACCATGATAAATCGTTTTAGTGCGAGAATATAGTAAAAGCTTGGACAAAGCTTACGAACAATTCGTATCGAGTGGACGCGGTAAACGATAATCGACTTTTTACAGCCAACTTCATATTCATGGAAACGCGACGCACGAACGTTACCGCGATTATTTTGCTTAAGTCGTTGGAATTGAACTTAGAAAAGAAAGAAAAAGAAAAAAGTTACCAGAACAATCGTTCGTAAGATTTTATGAACGCCTTTTAAGTTTAATGTGATTATTGATAAATATGTACGATAAAAAAGATACGACAAGAATCGAGGCAGAGAAATATTTTTAAAAGATATTAATGTTTTCTCGCATTTAATATATTCTTCCCTCGATTCTTGCCATAATAATACAATATGTTCATAATAAAGCTCCATTCGTCATAGTCGCACGACCTTGGCTACTCGCGAACTCGATTTTCGTGGTATTTCGCTATGAATATTGCCGAGACTGTCACTGATAATGTTGACATTTATCTGCTTCACAACATTCCTTCCAAATTTCCAAATTTCAGTGATAAAGGAATCCATCGATAATCTCTTACATATGTCCGATTTCTTCCAAACACTCGGTGGTATAATTTTATAAGAAAAATATCTCTAAAGACAGTACTTTAGATTAATTGATAAATAAACGTCACAAACATTGCAACGTTAACTGTATCCGCGGTTCGAAAATGCTTGATAATCTAATCTACGAAAGAGGCCTAATGAAATTGCTACTGCAACCTCGATATACCTTATTGCATTCCTTGAACTATATTACAAGAATAGCCGTATGCGACTCGACCTACAAAGAGCTTTATCACGTGCAGAGAAGACGGTTTGTTTTAGGTGCGTGTACGGGTCCTACCTTTTTCAGTGCGAACGACAACACAGTGTCCCGGTACGCCCCACACCGTGCTTCTCCGTCGGCTGCCGGCGCACGACTGTGGATAATTCGCGGTTGCGAGCGGCCTAGATATATAGGAGCTATATTTAGCGACTGTCGTCACGAGAGACGCGCACGATTGGCCAACAGTGACGCGATGGGCACGCGTGATTGGCTGATTACACCGCGAATATATCGCGATTGCTTGGTGCAGGCCTGGCTTACGGCTGGGCGCGACTCGAAGGCACGACATTTGTTGACATGAAACTGTCAGAGAATACGCGGTCTCTTAATGTGCCGGTATATTCGAGCCCGCGTGTTGCTGTTCCACCTATGTCGATTCTTTCCGTTCATTTTCATCTTTACTTTCAACATTATTCACTTACGATCATATTACAAAAGATGTTGGATACTTTCTTCTTGTACACTCCCTCGTTGTTTCAAATGTTGTTTCGGCTTAATTATAATATGACGTAAAACAATTGTCGTATAATACATGATGATTTAAAATTATTTGATTATTAAGTCATTGATCGCTGAAAAAATTTTGTACGTTTTAACGTGTAACATGTATATTACTAAAGGAATTAAGTTTAAGTATTTTATTTTGCATTTAGTACTTTACATCGTCGACTTAATAATAAAAATGTTACAAACTTTTGAATATGACAGCTTTTTTGATTGCAACTATTATACTCATATTTATTTTAACATTATATTTATTTTACCTCGCCTTTTCCCTCCCTGAGCTTACACTAAAGAATTCAAAATGAAGTATAATGTTCTTTAAAATAATTACAATATTTTGCAGCGCATCACAGAAAATATATACAATTTCTATGAAAAGAAATAACGAACTGGTTATTTTAATCACACTCTGAAAGATCTAATAATAATTAATTCCAGCATTACCGGTCACCGGTGACCCCCATGGCGTCAATAGCAATTCAACTGCTGGTCACCAGTGACCCCCATAGTAGTCAATGTGTTAAATAGACATATGATCCAACAGGATCGGTGAAGTGGTTGAACCCAAGATCCAGTTTATTAACTGGAACAAGGTTCGTTCGTATTCTTCGAAGTACAGGTGAACAATCATTTGCGAACCGGGCTAGGTGAGTGGGTGGAATTTATGGAGAATAGGAGCGATGGTAATGGACGATTATTAACGCGGCGCGCACTATTAATTCGCACGAAGCTTTCGAAAAGCCTTGAAGACGGTTGTCGCGCCTCTCTTCGCCTCTATGAAATCATAGATTTCCCGGCAGTATTATTATGCGAAAATTACGCTTCAAAATTAGTCACAGTCCATTAACGTATGCGTACACAGATAGGAGGACGGGGTTGGGCATGGTAAAAAAAAAAAGAATTGCTTGGAGCTCAGACTTTTTCGATATGTATCTGACTATTAATGTTCACAATGATGCTATTATAATGCTAAACGAGTCAAATAATCGTAATGCAGAATGCGCTGTCCACATGTCTACTCATCGATCGTTTCTGCGTGGTATTTAGTCACATATCACATCGTAAATTCATCTTCAATTACTTAGTTGTGATTTAAACGAGATACGTCGTAATGAAAATGTTTATTCTTTTTTCTTTTCTCTTTTTTTTTTGTGGACATCGAGAAAAAGTTGCAGCTGGATGATTTAGAATAGGAGAATCTATACTTTCAATTGTCATCATTGCGAACCGGGTCAAAATGACATTCTTATTCAAACATCTGAAGTATTTAATACTATCTCACTTAGGAATCTGCGTTAAAATCCACTTTCAAATTGCACAGATCCAAGTGACGAACAATGCAGCGCCGCTTAACGGTGCATGTGCGAATTAACAAACATGGCAGCGCTCATGATTCGATGTAATGTTCAGAAATAGCTTTAAATATTATAAGAGTCGAAATCCTTGTCCCGATTTAAAAGATGTAATTGATTTAGATAAGCCCGATTATAATGAAGTACGTAATAAATTGCGAAAATCATCATGCTTTATGTATATAAATTCTGTACATAAATGCTTTTCAGGTTATTGATTTCAGAGGGAAGTTACTTAATGAACAATGTGATCATGAATTAGGTTTAAGACCAGTGAAAGATTGGAACGTCTTCGAATTTCGAAATATTCCAGGTCTTATTTTCATAAAAAATCCATTTACAATATACGGGCAACGATATTGGATTATAAAATGCTTAAAAGAGTACTCTAGAAAGCCACATAAATCAAACTTAGATGCTCATAACATTTTAAATGATGACGAAGATTGGTGGGATAAATGTTTTGGGTAAGATATAGTATAATAATATAAAAAAAGGTATATTTACTATATATATATATTTATTACATTAATTGCAGAAACTCTAATAAAGATGAAGAATTATTACCAAAATTAAGATGGGTAACATTTGGTTATCACCACAATTGGGATACAAAATTATATTCTGAATCATCCAAGACAAAAATGCCTACTGAATTATCTTTGCTGACTTCATTTTTAGCACAAACATTAGGTTTTAAGGATTTTAAAGCTGAGGCAGCAATTATTAATTATTACAGAATGAATTCAACTTTATCAGGTCATACTGATCATTCTGAAGTTAATGTGGAAGCACCCTTATTCTCTATAAGTTTTGGTCAAACTGCAATATTTTTAATTGGAGGACTTACACAAGATGATGCAGCTAATGCCATGTTTCTACAAAATGGAGATATAATAGTGATGTCAGGAAAGTCCCGTTTAAGGTATCATGGTATACCAAAAATTTTACCAGCTACCAATGCACCATGGAATAACAAAGAAAGTGTCAATGATCAATACTGTATATGGAATCAAGATGATTGGAATAAAGCAAGAACTTACATTTCTGAAGCTAGAATAAATATGAATATAAGACAAGTGTTGAAGCCTGGACAATGGTCCTTATAGAATATTGTACAAAGTAGCTTTGTATATTTTTATTAAAAATACTTATATTAATTACATTACAGTAATATACTTAATTTTTCCTTGTTACATAAGCTGTCAATTCACATTAGCAATAGAAGGTGCATTATAAATACATTCATTTTATCATTTAAATATCGTTATTTGAAGTATCTTCTTCTATACTTTGATTTACCAGATTATTTTGAAACATGTTTAAAATATTTAAAAAGTCCCAAGCAATTGTTGCCATTCTTAATAAAAAATCTTGTGAATGTGATATCCACTTGTCTTTAATGTGATTGATTGTTTTAAATTTACTTTCATAGTAAGTTGGAGTTGATTCCACTGGCCTGTATGGTCTTAATAAAATATTTGTAGCATCACGAACTGCTTTATTTAATATAAAATCTTTAGAAATATCTGATGTATGAATCATTTTCTTTTGCATAAAATTAATAGTGTAATTTATCAAAAGAAATATATAAATAGGCCTGGAATAGAGATTTTTCACTTAGCGTTTATTTTTCGTTTATATGTTGAATGTACCTACAAACCTATATCTAAAGACCATTAATATTCATTCTC
Source organism: Tetragonula carbonaria (assembly GCA_032399595.1). Taxonomy (NCBI): domain Eukaryota; kingdom Metazoa; phylum Arthropoda; class Insecta; order Hymenoptera; family Apidae; genus Tetragonula; species Tetragonula carbonaria. Next base: position 17,504,091 of record JAUCRC010000005.1, on the reverse strand, counting down.
ATAAGAATATCTTCAGAGGCTCTTCTTATCGCACCAGATTTCCAGCAACTTCTACGTATGCTATGTAGATTGACATTCTATCTTGAATATATTATTTGATTTCTGTCACTAATACGGAAACAACGATTTTCTTTTATTAATCATTGTACAAAACTATTTTTCATTTCTTCAAACGAGTAGGAAATATTGTACTTGTGTGTCATTGAAGATTTTTGTTTTCGAGTCTCCCTGTTTCATTCTTTGCTTAAATTGTGTTATTTTAATTGGATTTTATAAGTTTTAATTATACATATAAATTTTCAAATTCACGCGATGATGTTACTGTAGCGACATTTTGTTTCTCAATTGTCTTATACATGTCAGTATGTCAAAAAAATTTAACATTTTTCCCACCATTTTATTACCATTTTTAAAATTACGCGCTAACGCGCTAATTTTCTTACAACCATATAGTTTGACACTTCCGGTCTCACGAGTCAGCTGATCAGTTTCATTCTTGTCTGCTTGATATTTCTTGTAACTGGAATGTCTGGAAAAGATAAACTCCCAATTTTCCCTTCTCGGGGGTAAGTGCTTTTAAATTATACAATCCTATATTACTTTTTAATAGATCTTATTTAATACCTCTTCACTACTCTTCATTCTGAAACTATTATCATTCGTCATTAGATGGGTGTAACCTTATTTCTATTTGTTTAAAATGATTAAATTATATTTTTAAATATATTTTTAAATATATTTGTATCATTGATATATAATTATTTCGTTATCACGATCGCAATCTTTCATTGTTGTACAAGGACATCAAATGTGCATTGTTTATTTCTTTCATTATATTGATTAATAAAGTTTATAAATGTAATAATATAATTTACATTTTTTATATCTATTTTTTTTGTTTAGAGCACAAATGTTAATGAAGTCCCGTTTACATGGAGCGCAAAAAGGTCATGGTTTGTTGAAAAAGAAAGCAGATGCATTGCAAATGCGTTTTAGATTAATTCTGGGTAAAATTATTGAGGTATACAAAAATACTTTTATCTGTGTGGATAATTTTCTTTTTTCCATAATTTTTATTTATCTTTCCATTTAGACAAAAACTCTTATGGGCGAAGTAATGAAAGAGGCAGCATTTTCATTGGCTGAAGCTAAATTTGCAACTGGAGATTTCAATCAAGTGGTTCTTCAGAATGTAACAAAAGCACAAATTAAAATTAGATCTAAGAAAGATAATGTTGCTGGTGTTAATCTTCCAGTATTTGAATCCTATCAAGACGGCACAGATACATATGAGTTAGCAGGTTTGGCAAGAGGTGGCCAGCAATTAGCGAAATTAAAGAAGAATTATCAAAGAGCAATTAAATTATTAGTGGAATTAGCATCTTTACAAACTAGTTTTGTGACTTTGGATGAAGTTATTAAAATCACAAACCGCCGTGTAAATGCCATTGAACATGTTATCATTCCAAGAATTGAGAAAACTCTTGCTTATATCATTTCTGAGCTGGATGAATTAGAAAGAGAAGAGTTCTACCGATTAAAAAAAATTCAAGATAAAAAGAAACAAGCAAAAGCTAAGGTAAAAGATAATTCCATTTTTTATGTTTTTTAATTAAATATTGTTTACAATGTTTAAATTATTTCACAGCTTGAAGCAGCTAGAGCAGAAATGATTGCTTCTGGCAAAGATGTAGAAGCTGCAAATATGCTCGATGAAGGAGATGATGATATATTATTTTAAACACTGTACATAAGTTGTTTTCACACTCTGGAGTATTAAAAAAATATGTTTTAATTCTGAATGAATGCGATTAAAGAATGAATCCAATGAAGTATGAGAATAGATTTAGTCCTTCCATAAAAATCTTTGGACAATATTAATTTCACAGTACTCAGCTACATTACACAAAAGATTGTATTATTAAGCATCTGTACAAGCAGATAATAATTTTACAGTATTACTAACATTTTTTAATTACAATATGATATAGTATATCGGATAGTATATTATATTGTAATCATATAATTGAAAGATGTTAATAATGCTTCTTTTCGTCAGCTGCATTGATTTTATATTTGTTGAAACTGTTGGCGCATTCAATATATTCACATTGTTATATTGATATTGATATAATTTTATGCAAATTATAATAATTTGCAATGATAACGTTATAGAAGGTTATAGAGTCAACTATCAAAAATTTATGAAAAATAAATATGTACATATATATATTTATTTCTGTTTATATTTTTTATTTACCATTACTTTATCCCGTCTGTGAAATATTAAAAAATATTTATCTATTCATTTCATTTATTCATATCAAGTAGATCACTGATTTTCATCATACAATAAATACGTACTTCTTTCTAATAGTATATTCAATTGATATCCAAGACTATAAATCCAATATGTTCATAATTTTCTTACGCTCTATTGAAAAAGCTCCATTATCATTATAGGTATGGAGAGCGCGAATTTTGTATTAGGAACAATTAAGAAGGATGCATAATCATTATAGCTAGTAAATTTCTTGAACTGGGTCAATCAATATATGGACCTTTTCCCATATGAGTCAACTCTCCCTACTAAGGGTAGTGCGCGCGTGGAAAATCCTTTCAGTGCGCGGAAAATTGTGCCGTGACCACCCCAAAGATGTCGTCCAATGATTTAAAGGTCGTGGATGTTCCAGAAAATCGTTTTGACGATGCAATTAACCACTTGAAATGGAATTTCTTCTCCGACGAACCCTTGAATCACGCGGTAGGACTATGCCAGAAAGGAGAAAGCCAATTCGAGCTGGAAAGACACTGCTTGCTCACTTTAAAGCAGGGATATTCGAGGATGCTGGTGGATCAAAATGGAATGGTAAGCTGAATTAGAGAAGAAGAATTTTGTACTCTTTTCCTTTTTACAATAAAGAAACGATTACTTGTGGATTTACTTTGCGTTATAACTATTTCATTGACGGGGGAATATTTTCCTGTGACATATACGGACCTTGAACGTTAAGTTCATTGTCGATCATAAGTGCTGTCCTATCAGATAGCTGGTATGGCATTGAATGGTCTTCTGAAGAAGGGGGAGCGCGAAGAAGCTGAACGCCGTCTCGCAGAATTGAATGATGAAAAATTCAAAATAATCTTTGGACTTCTCTACAAAGTTAACAAAAAAATAGACCTTTTTTACAAGTACAATGTCGACGAGTTATTTGAATGCCGAATCCTCAGTGTTGATGAGAATTTCCGCGGAAGAGGTCTGGCGAACATTCTTATGGCAGACAGTATAGAAATCGCAAAATCCGCTGGTTTTAAGGTAATCCCAAATTACATTTCGGTCTTATCGTCATAATTATAGTAACTCATTCACAAAATGATGCGTAACTCTGTATGATAAATGTTGTTGAAGCATGCAGTTTAAGTTCGGCGAAAATTTTTTTTAGAGCCGTACTATTGTGTATTAATTAATTATTCCGTGACCTTTATTATTCCTGTGACCTTGGAAGCTTGTAATAATTTTACGGCAATCCTTCAAATTTGAATTATAATTTGCAAAAGTTTATGCTTTTTTTTACGTAAATGAAAAACAAATAAATTATTCATTAAGTTCAATGTTTTAAAATAACGAATTAATAAATCTATCAAAAGATAGATTCTGTGTATTCATTTATATATGTATGTGCAACACGATTTGTCACGGAGGCGTGGTCGTTTTGGTAAGAAGTTCACATTTTATTTTTGTTTCAGCATGTTCTTCGATTAATATGCATGGGATGATTTTCATTTACCAAGATGTAAAATTGCAATGCACTCGTTACTTTCTCGAGAGGTATTTTTGCACGCAGTGTTCTTCGTACAAAGTGTATGTAAATGTCGCGTGCGATTAAAGATGCCCTACAAATATAGTGTTCAATATTGTTGTATGTTTGCAGGTAATCAAAGTTGATGCTACGGGAATGTATTCACAGAAAGTGTGCTACAAACATGGTTTTGAAGTGGAAGCGATGATTCCGTATAGAGATCTCGATGAATCGATCAGACCGGCTCCTCCCCATCAGGCCTTAAAGCTGATGGTGAAAATGTTAGATTAAAAAGTATATAATAGAGAGAAAAATATGAGATACAACGTTAATCATGATAAGTCTTTAATAACCAGAAAATGATTTTACGAAAGAGCAGTAGTGTAAACTATGTGTATCGTTGTATGACAATAACAGGTCTCTAATGTGTGTTTGTCTCAAAGACGCATTTATAAAGTACTTATATCTAAAGATGGAGCAGACCGTCTCTCTTAGAAAGTATTAACGATTTGAGGTATCGGTTATTGCTCTTTGTCGGTGTTCTAAACGCTGTGGCATTACTAAGCACAAAAAAAAAAAAAAAATAGTTAATATTATATATTTGAGTTGACAAATGCAAGAACGAAAAGATCTAATTAACATTTTCTTCGTTGAACTTTTATTCTACATTCTGCTAATTCAGAATGAAACGAATTGCTCTGCTTTGCACAGTAAAAGATGTACGAGAAGAAATTCGTGTATTCTCGCAAAGAAATGTCGGTATATATCAACGATAATATCGTAATAAGAATCGTATATCAAATGTGATAGTTTAACATTTGTTAACTCTCCTGTTAACTCCAATTCTACAGCTGGTGGTAAATTGAAAGTATATCTTATATGTATACAGTATAGAAATGTTCGAAATTCTCGATTGTGCGCGCGTTTTTTTACAGCTATCACGAGAAAGGATGCGGAATATTTCTTGATTCGTATCTAAAAATTTATCGAAGACGGTAATTTAGCTCATGATTACAGGAATAACTGGATGGGTCCACACGAATATAGAATAAAGTTATGAGGAGTATTATTTTTGTTGATGTTACATGTTACGAAAATATATTATAAATTATTTTGTAAAAGTATCCGCCAAATAAATATTATAGTTCATAATCAATAATACCCAAAATGTTCTTTCAAATAATTTTAAATAATATTGAATATAAATTTGGATTAAGTACGATTTTATTTTAGTAATAAATGTATAAATATGTAATGCAAGGAGCATGTCCAATAATAAAATTTTACATGAAACTTAATTAAGAACGGCTTAATTTAAGACTTAATTTAAAAAAGAATACAGTCTTGCACAATATTTATACACATCATAGAGAAGCTTAAAAATTCACTTGAGGCCTAAAATGTTTTTGCAACTTATTTGCCTTAAACTGCAATTGCGTAGAATATTTTGCTTGTATTCTTTGCATGTATTTAATATCTCTGGCTTTCTTTATAGCAGCTTCTTTCTGTGTTTCTGGCCATCCTAAAGCTCTGTATTGTGACAATATTTTACGTAATTTTGTACTCTTTGATACTGCAACTGCTCTATTTGGATTTAAGTTCTGCTTATAATATCTCATTAGAGATCTATGACCAATAATATTTCCTGATGGCAATATTAATTGGTAGTTACTGTCATCTAATTCTGGTATTTCAACTTCGGCATCTGGATCACCAATTTCTGCATCAGGATAACTGGATGAATAATCATAAAATTCTGCATATTCTGCTAATGCATTTCCTTCATGCAACATTTTACAATGACCTTTATCAATCATATGAGCCCTAGCAGCCTCAGCACTTTGAAAGGTTCTTCCTATTGATTTGTTAACCAAACATAATTACTTTATTAAACTTTTCATAAATATAAAAATAAGAGTTTAAACTAACTTACCAGAATCATTACACCAAATGCACGTGTATCCGGCAAAAATTTTTTCTCCGAGATATGTAAGTAAGCCCTTAATATCTATGCAATATTCATGATCTGGTATAAAAAATGAATGTGCAATTGTCATATGTTTTAAATTACGCACTAATGATTTACTATGATGATTACAAAATAAGCAATTATTATTTCTGACTGGATTTTCACTATCTTCAATCCATTCGTCAGAATTTATGGATTCAATATCAGAATCTATTTCCATATCTGTTAATTGCTTCGTGGAAACTTCTTCATTTTTCTTAATTACAAACTCAAATGCTGGACCGGCATCATTACTTTCATTTTCAAAAGAAACATTTTGTTTTGCATATTTCTCCTTATGTTTCTTTGATGATAAATGATTTTCATATTGATTTCTTGTACTGAAATTCTTTTTACACGTCTTACAACTTATCATTTCCTCTTCTCTTTCTTTGTCATCTTTGGTTCTTTGTGCAATCACTCTCTTTTGAAATTCTTCCACAGATACAGGAGGTAATTCAGCAACTTTTCTCTTTAAATTGTATCTATGCCAATCTGATTTGTAATGTTGTCTTTGTATTTCCAAATCTCTGAATACTACACGGCATGTGATACAAGTAAATGGTGAAGACATTTTTGCTAATAAGTTTCAGCAAACCAACCAAAACTGAAGTCAATAATTTCACAATTTTACTATTCTTAATTGCCGAAGATTTCGTTGCTAAATATTAAATATATTATTACATTTTCTGCATATATGTATTACATTCATAAACATTAATAGTTATTAATTAACATAACAAGATTTCTACGACGCATCACATGTAAAATTACTGTTTGCACTAATATTAAGGTTATGTTGGTGATTAACAATTGCGATTATCGAAATTTCTAATATTACATCAGAATATTCAGAAATATATAGATATGTATATATATATATATATATATATATACTTCTAAGGATAAGTGCGTTTTTTGATAAACTATCAAAATGTTATATGTTTCATTTTGGCGATAATACTTGCGAAGGAACTGATGAGTATTATAACTCCCAAAAAGTGAACAATAAATTTAATGTCATTGATAAATTCTTAACTTAGATAACTTAAATAGTAATTAAGAAATTTAATATTTAAAATAATTAATTTATATACGTATAATTAATTCGTATTAATATTAATATTAATATTAATTCTAATTTATAATTAAATAGAATTACCGTATTGCTTATATTTTTTCAAACAAATCGAATTAAGCTGTTTTTCGTACATACGAGTGAATAAAAGCTTTTTTAAATTACTTTCATATCGCAAGTAAATTTTTAAACATACTTGTTCATGGGACAAACACCAGCTCTTATCAAAATAATTAAAGAATCGAATGAAAAATATGAATGAAAATCAAATGAGAATTTTTACTGCGTTATTGTTCTAATGTTGTAAAAATTCTTATTAGTTTGAACATAGTTCAATACTTAAAATTTTCAAATCTTGATAAGTCTTAAAAACTGTAGAAATCTTAAAAATCTCGTATATAGAAAATCTTAAAACTATCAGAAATAGAATATAATAATATATAAGATGGTTCACAAGGACCAAAGGACCAATGGACAAAAGGTTCTTGTCGAAACTTTAAAGAGATATGATTTGTATTTTTCGCAATATTCAAAGCAGGTTCCGCTCTGTAAGTATTTTGACTAGCAAGTTAAATCAAGAGAGGTAAATACTACTGGTCACGTGATACTTCAACTATTGGCTGACAGTCGCTAGTGAATTATGGTTACAGGAACAATATAGGTGACATTGTAGAAAATATAAATATATTAATCCAATATATTAACTTACAAGTTACAATAAATGTATTTATTTAATGTTAATATGAAAATATATATATATATATCCTACATATAAAAATAAGTAAACAATGTACAATAAAATAGATTCGTTTAAAAAAAAATTAATTTTGAAAATGTTAGAGAGAATCAGAGTTCGATGAATTTTTAAATATAGTTTTTTCGAAAGTAAAGCTTTTATTATTTTACTCTATATTGTCAATTCAATTTTGTACGCGAACCAACTCCCTGTCTAGTCGTGCCACGCAATCTGCCACACCTTGTATATTATAACAACTGATACGTTATAACGTTGTGGTCTAAATTAATACCTACAAATTTAAATTTCTCTTATAGTGTAACCCAAAAATAAATAATTTCAACGTTTATAATCTTTAAATCTACATTCAACATGGAATTTACATTCCCTTCTATCAAAAGAATCGTCTTTTAGTTTTCTATTATTCAAATCATTTGCCATTTAAATTCAATTGTGATTCGACCCTGTTTCCTCTAGGTTTCGATCACGTGGTTTTATTTACCTCTTCCGACTCGATTCGTTGATGAGGTCATTAGGTAGGGGTACCGCTATCAGTCGCGGGGATTCACGAGTCACGTTTACGGCCCTGGTTTCGAGGATCGTTTGCAGTTGTATTCAGGCAGTAGCCGTTTCAGAAGCCGGAACGTTTCGTGTGCACGTTTTTAAGCTATAAAAAGTTACGCACAGCACGTAAACTGTTAGAAGAACCGACTCATTTGACGACAGGGATACTTGTCATCGAGAAAAGGGATAGAGAGCAAGCAGAAGTATCGTTACGGTATCACGTCTACGCGACTGACCGTTTCAACGACCGACTTTCATAGGCCGACATCGTAGAAAGACGTAAAACGAGACACTGGGGTGCACCCGACAGGGCGATCCATCTGTCTCGATACATCTACGAACACCCGTTCAATTTTCACGCTAGAAGGCGGCCGTCCAGCAGGGCGATACCATTTTATATGACTTTTCTTCGACGTCAAGGTGAGTGGAACCAGGGCATGGTAGTAATCGGCGGTGTCCTATCTGGTATCGTTTCGTATGCTTCTGACGCTAATTTTAGCGACCAGCCATTTTGGACACAGGAACGTGCACGAACGATACACGAACAGTGTATTTGATTTATACGGAAATTGAAACGTTCCTTCCGCGTCTCCTTTCGTTTTTTACGTTTTCTTCTTTCGTAAGCACGCATCGCATATGCGCTTCATCTTTGTCTTTTTCACGTCGTACTTGTTCGTTGCCTTTTCATATCCCAACGACGTAACGTTGGATCGATATTAATTACCGGATTATTGAACGCACCGAAACGGACGGTTTCGTCGCTCGAATGAACCACGAGATCGCAATAACGTGCGGTATAACGTAACATTTTGATGAATCATGATTTTTATATACGTTCCGGAGCTACGAATAACAAATAATAACAAATGAGGCGACGTTGAAATTGTCGAGAAAATCGAGAAATCTGGAAATCAATGGATCCATCATGTTCAGTTTTAATGTTACAAAAAAATAAAGATAGCAAGAGGGAACGTTGTTAGTCCATTTGTTCCTGACACTTTATCGTTACGTTTGAATGTTCCATTTCCGTATAGTTTATAAAAGCGCAGCGTCATCTATCGATTAGCAATTATAATAAAACAATGAAAAATGTATTCTTTATCTTAGTCGACGCGTAACGAAGCATACATTTAAAATTTTAGCATTGTCGGTGAAAAAACACTGGTTGGTCGTCCGATCGTTGTTGAGTTTGAATGTAAAAGCTATAATACAATATGTTAATATTGATTCAAACCATTCATTGTTGTTTGCATCGAATCAGCGTACTTTGTTCGCTTATCACAATCGACCATGTTTCCTCGATACAAAGCCATTATTTTTGTGCGTTTTGCATCGAACCGTTCCACCGATCGAGGTTCGACGAAGTGTGCATCGGGTTTCTTGAAATAGATTAAATTTTCGAGTTACATCGCTTGCACTTTTTTTTGTCGGCGGACAAACATTGGAGAAATCTCGTTGTCTCTTTATTTTTTTGTATCTCGTACATAAACATTGAACGTCTGTATTTTTCTATTATATCGTGTTCACAGTGTGTCCGTGTTTCTCGATTTACGTGATTAATCCCTGTCATTTTAGGATATCAATATCGTCATGTATCAACTAGTGGAATTTTTTTTCTCGAACGTTGAGCGAATAAAAAACACGTGCTGAAATTTACCATTTTCGATATTATTCCTATCTTTTCCATTCTCGCGTTGGCCGTTGATAATTTCTTTCTCAAAATTCCGTGAGTTATCTACAACCAACATAATTTAACAAGAGGTCTTTATCTGCAACGATACTTGTCGCCCGCGATTTGCGATCAACGACGCTTCTTTCTGTTTTCATTTCTTGCGGTCGGACTGGAATTTTACCGTATTTACCTGGCTGCGACGTTTGCGTTACATTCGTCAAATTTCAAAATTCGAACAGATCGGTAAGATGAAAAATTCTCCATTTTTGTGAAAAAAGTGAAACTGATTGTGAAAAGTAACGAGTGACACTTTGCGATTTTGAGAGAAATTTGTAACGTCGGACTATTTGAAGAGTTTAAATAATTCGTACATTTTGTGAATAACGTATCATTTTTAACACGCGAAATACCTGTATCGATTAGGCAAATGACCGCGTAAGGTTATCCCCGATTCGATATTTGGCTTTTTTACAATATATACAATTTTTGATTTCACTTTCATCATTTTAATTCGGAGTTAAGTTGTTTCCTGTCGTGATTCTTTATTTCCGTAAATATGTTTGTTACATTTAACGTGATGTATATTGCTTGAAAAACCAAAGAAAAAGATTTATGAACTGTTTATTAAAAAGTTGATCCAATGAAGATCAAAGTGGATCGTCTTTCTAATTGAAGAATTGAATCGATTATAATTGAATGGATAAATGCTGTGGCAATAAAATAAATTATTACAATGGACGTTAATTATACATATAAATCGTCTTTTTCTTCTTTTTAAAAGAAGCATATTCGCTTTTCCGTTGCTTTGAAGATATCGTTACTTTTCACTGTGAAAGTTTAAAATAACGAATATGACGTTGAAATGTCATGTTGAGGACAGATAATATAACCGCCATTCGTATTATATTCTTTGTTGTGCAATATTTATGTTATTCTGTTCGACTTCTATTGATCTATTCCTAGGAATATCAAAGTGACCTCGACTCATAATGTTATTAGCAATAAAAAGCAAACCTGTCGGCTGAAGTTCGACTTTAATTTTCTTTTTATCGCAAAGAAAATCTCACCACTTTTTATCGCAAAAGAAAGATGGAAAAATTTATTTATCATTATCTGTATTTGTTATAAATTTATATAAAAATTTACATTTAAAAATTGTAGATAAGAGATATAATAAACATGTAATAAACAATGAAATTACCTCTATAGTCTTTTCTTCATTTAGTTTAGGTTTAGCTTACGGCTATATTTTATCCGTGTATAAAAGAAGCGCGAAATTTTTGATTTATTCGCTCTGAATCGTACATTTTTTTCAGCTATTCAATAAAAATCTGCTTCTGCCTACGTATCGGTGCAACTTTCTTCCATCGTTCGATCATCAGCGGGCGAAATGTCTGGTTTCGAAACAGATTCCTCGAACAGACACACCAGTAATTCGACCTTTCGCTTTCTTCGCGTACGTTCGCCTTATTTTTTTTTTTTTTCCATTTATCTGTGACTTAAGATGGCCTGTTCTGACCCTTAAGCGTGCATAGCCTGCTTGATAGCGATGCAAAATAATACCTCTTAATCAGTTTCATTCCATGCGACCGTGGTTCTCAAATGGCCGAGCCTCGAGATCATCAACCAGTACTCTTCAATCAGAAATTAATCTCGCCGCGATTCTCGAGATTTTCTATTTCGATCGACCTCTAGCCTTATCTCGAAGCAAACGACGAGCAAAAAAATTTTCAATTTTTCTAAGAAAATTTTTACAGTTCTACTCGAACCTGAGATATTTTTTAATCTTAGGGAAACACGATCCAGTAAATGATTAAAAGAAAATGTAGGAGGGAATTGTCGTATTTTTCTAGGCGAATGGTAAATAATGACGCAGCGATGATAACAAATAAATCAGCACCTTGATTTCTATCAGTATTGGAGAAGCTTTTTTAGAATTTTGTAACGATGAACTTTTGTTAATTGATGAAAGTAGGAAAAGTACGAGAATAATTATGAAGCAATATATCGAACATTACTGGTGTAATGAATCGATGCACAATATTAGAAAGAACTGGATCGTGTAAATTGACTGAAAAGAGTTACGAATGAAAAGCCGCCTTAAGGTTTTGTAGACCTGATTAACGAGCTAATAACCTGAGAATAAAAATCTTCAACTAAAAACGCGAGATATTCAGATACTTATTACGTATTTATTTCTAATTTTCACACTTTTGACTCGTAATTAGTCAAGCCTCGACTAAATTACATGTTTTATTCGTTCGTTCATTCATAAATACGCACATGACAGATCTATGCATTTGGTCAAGGCTACGATGCCTGTAATCTCGTTTTCTTCTTCGAATCTCGGTTCAGTAATCTCGCGAATCTTATTCGAGAGCTTTTGGAAGGTCGACGTGAACGAACGACTTCCATTCGAAGGGAAACGGTCATCGAGGGTCGACGAGCAGATAATTAGACCATTTATCAAGAAGCTTGCTCTCGAATGTATATTTTGCCCCTTAATCGCGATAATTCGCCCTTTCTCTGGCTGAAGTCGAACTATGTTCTTGTTCTTTGTTCTCTATTCAACAAACAAATTTCTACGATTTCTTACGGATTCTTAGGGTTGATACAGTTGTAAAAAATATAAAACTAGTGCAATGATTATATGTTTTTTCTCTTCTCAGATGATCTTTTCATAAACTACTTGAAAAACAAAAAAATCAAAATTTACTGAAACATAAATACTTCTTTTTTTTCTTTTGTCGGACAACAAGTGAAAAATAGAATCTGAGGAAATAGAATTGATTTTTCTATTGATTCTTCATACGTAAATCGTTTCTGTACATCAAACACAATCGATCGTTATTCATTCAGGATCGTTATTAATCGCAGGAATTTTCCTGTAACTCGGATTCGCATTGTTTGCCTTTCACTCTTTTTTTTCTTTTTTTTTTTTTTTTTTTTGCGTTACCCATTACGATCGATCAGGTTCGTATCCCGTGTTATCGCGCAGCTCCATTTTCGTTGATCCTCTTTCTGCCTTTTATTGCCACCCTTAAGCTCTGAACTGTAATCCATCGATTCGAATTTTCCATTCTTCTCCACATTCTTTTTAGATTTACGATCATTTTCTTAAAATATCTCGGATTTTTCTAGCGAGATTGAATATTTCACACAATAGGAGTTATTCATTATATTTCGTGTTCTCCGTACATTATAATTTGTGACACAGAAATTTCAAAAATTTCAATTTCAGTTCGAAAAATTTCAGTCGTGGAAGAGTTTAAGCATTAAAACATAAGGAATTCGTGATTTGAATATCAGTCGAGTTTAGATGCGAGATAAAATGAAATTGGTACGTCGAGCGAGCTCATAAAACTTGTCCTTCCTTCTCTCCTCTGTATTTTTCTTGATGATCGTGACTTGCGTGGACTCACCGTCAGTTTAAAAAATTAGTACATACATACTTACATATGTGTCGTTTATTTTCAAGCTCATCGTATCAAATTTTCATCTGTTCAATTTCTTTCCCCCTAGTCCTTAAAAAGTATTTTCAGATTACGTTTTTACTTTTCTCGTAGTATGGCTCACTCACGATCAGTACAAAAAGATATAGGCATTGGTTATACTCAGTTTTACCGTATCGAATTTTTCACAGACTCCGTCTGTTCAGTTTCTTTGATACTCTTCTTACTTCCACGTTTTCTTTCTTCGTTAAGTCAGCACGATAGGGCAAAGGAGGTTTCGCGATGCAAATTTTATACGAAGTTGAAGGCATTTGCATTTAGAGATTCGATTACATGAAAAAATTGTCATTCTGCAGCCTGGTGGAGAACATTCGAGAAATTTGCACACGGATCCTGCATTGATATTTTAGCCGTAAATTTACATTTGTCCAAAAGAAATATCATGAATTGCGTGAATTAAGGTATTCGCCCTGGAACGGAAACATTTGGCTGCAAAGTATTCTCTGTTCAGATTTAGAAAGTGGAAATTCGTTTTGCAGTGATATATTATTCGACTGCGGAATATTCTTATTTCATGTTTCGAGAATTTCGAGTGAAACTTGTTTGAAAGAACCACTTGTAATCCGCGAAAAGGAGAGAGAGTTTTCATAAATTTTAATTATATTTTAATACTCAGAAATTTTTGGACCTACCATTTTATTTATCGCGAAACGCGCGATTAAATCTGTGCAATACGTGCAATATTTATAATTATGCGAAAGATACTCCTATATTTTACTTTACTTCCATCATAAAACCCAATTGAAAGTTAAGGAACTTTTAATAAGAATTAAGTTTCTTCAGTGAAACGAAATATACAGTAAGTTGTATCGTTCGTTGGAATCTGTCACAAATTTTTCTCTAAAGATGTGTTGTTACACCTATTGTTATATAAATATAAGTATATAACATAGTTATTATATGAATTATACAGCTATTATAATATTTATTTAAAAATTCCATGCGGCACTCGACCGAAATCGAAACATAATAATAAATTAAATTCGTGGTGTAAGAACGTTCGTCTCTGGCGGATAAGATTCGCATAAATTATATGTCGTTTGCAACAGCATTTCAGGCACAGGTGTTGAACAGACGGTCGTAAATATCAATTTTCAATTCCCAAGCATCTTCCATATTCTTTAATGAGTTTACGTCTCATTCTTAACGAACAAGGTCGAATTTCGAGTTACCAAAACAGAAAAAAAAAAATGAAAAAATCATGGAAGTTAGAAAAGATTATGGAACATGTGGAAAGGCGATCAACGTTAGGTTTCTAATGTTAGAATCGCGAGAAAGAAACGGAAAGTCTGACCTTGCCCCAAGATATATATGTAGTGCACTGTTCAAAAATAGTTCACACGTTGTACATGGCGCACCGGAACTTCCATGTGAACGTAGGAATTAGCATAAAGCTATATTTCGTTGCGTCATTTTCGGGGATGTTAGAGATTGCAGCCACTTTTGGTCGATGCAGTCTTCACGTTACGCCTATTTCCTGTTTTCTCGGCGTCACTCTCGACGATCGACCTTTTTTTCCCTCGAAGAATTTTACATATTATTTTTATTTATTTTCTAGTTATATCGTTAATAATATACTGTTCGATATTTCATGTAAATTATTTTACATAATTAATTACCGACATTTTGACTTGCATCAACGTGTAAAAACAGGATGATATCCTGTGACTTAAAACATGTATCGCAAAGTATGATCGTTGATACAGGATAATATTGCAATTTCCTGCATATGATTCACACTACAATCACGATGGAACGCCGTATATGAATCATTCTGTATAAATATGAGAATATGTTACACAATTCACCCTAGTAGCACGAACTAACGCTATGTAATCCAACTTACGTGGATTATTCTTCACGTATTACTATACAGCTCGCGTTTTATAGTTTATGCACAGTTTACATAGTTTACTCGGTGTAACTGCAACATTAGTCGTAATCCATTTCACACAAATCATCTTCATGTATATGTACGGTAAAACGTTTTATATATCACTTTGTAAGCACGTTACACAATTCACAATGCAATCGCACAACACTATAGAAACGCGCAAAATAACGTGCAAACTGTGCTGCAATTCTACTGCAAACTGGTAGAGTTGGAGTGGCCAAGGCTTGCATCTACATCTCATAATGATTGTTCTATCCCTTCGAGATTGTAATTAGTTGAGGAGAGTTGCGAGTTGCACTAAAACTACCAAAATGATCGAAATGATCAATTCATCTGATGTATTTTCAGAGATAACTGAAACTAACAAATTTTTCATTTTTCATTGCTGTTAACATTAAAATGTTAAACAAAAACTACAGAAATAAATAATTTGTCAAGAGCAAAAAATATAAATAAATGCTATAATAAAGTAATCCGTGATATTTTGCAAAACAATTAATTGTTACTATACTATTGAATGCCAACTATAGACGGCTGTATCATTTGTGTCAAACAAATATAAATCATTCTGTATACACGTTAGAATTAATCAATTTAGTAAATATATGAACTAATTAATTCAGTCAGTGATCAATCACAGATGATGAAATTAAAGTTTCCCATTGCCTCCCTGTTTAAAGAGTAAATAAACACCTATGTAAATACGAACGTTGATCCATCATTTCCTAAATATATTGTCATCGCACCATATTGAAATTAATAATTAATAAATAATTCTAAATTTATCAACGAACGAATTTTACGAAGTGATATTTTACTAAATCCAACATTCGAAAATTTAAATCAAAACTATACGTAATATTTTCACTGTAACGTTTACGCTCTTCTCTTTGCTTTCCTATTTTTCGAACAATCGAACAACGTTTCCTCCTACTTTTGATCATTTCGCTGTTAACACTTTACCGACCGATAGCGGTAAGTAATAGACGATTAATAGGCTAACGGTCGGTAAAGTGTTAAAATACATAACAATCGTATAACAATACATTTGTATATATTAATATACGATATTACCGGTCGGTAAAGTGTTAAAATATATAAATATATTATCATACGATATCAACACTTTACCGACCGATAGCGGTAAATAACAGTCGATTAATAGGCTACCGGTCGGTAAAGTGTTAATATCGTATAATAATACATTTGTATATATTAATATACGATATTACCGGTCGGTAAAGTGTTAAAATATATAAATATATTATCATACGATATCAACACTTTACCGACCGATAGCGGTAAATAACAGTCGATTAATAGGCTACCGGTCGGTAAAGTGTTAATATCGTATAAAAATACATTTGTATATATTAATATACGATATTACCGGTCGGGGTAAAGTGTTAAAATATATAAATATATTATCATACGATATCAACACTTTACCGACCGATAGCGGTAAATAACAGTCGATTAATAGGCTATCGGTCGGTAAAGTGTTAATATCGTATAAAAATACATTTGTATATATTAATATACGATATTACCGGTCGGGGTAAAGTGTTAAAATATATAAATATATTATCATACGATATCAACACTTTACCGACCGATAGCGGTAAATAATAGCCGATTAATAGGCTACCGGTCGGTAAAGTCTTAATTTGCAATTTTGCACGTCTGAATTGACGCGCGTACTCCCACGACTGCCAAACTGGCAAAACTGTATCATCGATAATGAAACGTGTTCGAGCGGCATTGCAGGTCGAGGCGGACGGAATTTGCATAAGGAGCTGCATGCCGTGTTTTATCGCCGTGGATCTGTCTCGGCCGCAATACGTCTTTACGCGACGCGTCGCGTACGATCTAGCCTTGCCCCGAAACGTATCCGTGAAAGATCGATCGCCACCAGAAAATGCATAATGCATTATCCGTCAGTTCATTGGATAATAAATAAACGTTTCGTAGAATGCATAACCGTGTGATCTGTTGCACGAGAACACGCGGCAACTTTCGCGTAGCAGAGATGCTATAAAATTGACTGTCGTTGACGGACACTTTCACAGTAATTATGTTCATTTCCTCTCGTTAGTCTTCTCCAATCGCTAACAGGACGACGAACGACAAAAGGAGATTCGTTGTTCATTTTCTGGAAATATTTCTGCGGGATTTCATAGATTGACCTGAGTTTTATTATTTTTTTCTTTTTATTCTCGCGAATAGGTTGATGCAAACGTTATTTATATTTCAAGGTGTTCTTGGTTACTTGTTATATTTTATTACATTATTGTATTACTTGTATTTGGATATTCTTGGAGGATTCCTAAGATTTTTTTTTATATACGCCTTTGTGCGTATTGTGTGTCTTATGTAGCACATCTGTATCTGTAATTACATTTCCATGCGAGTACGATTCACAGCCTACGAGAAACGAATATTGAGAACAAGAAGGTTACGAGAAAATTTTATAATCACGAAGATGTCGATTTAGAGATTCTTGAAATGAAATATTTCTGGAGGAGAAATCTTCGAAGAATTTTAAGTTTAAGATTAATCTTGCATTCTTTGAAATTTTGAGTTTTTGTAAAATTCTTAAGATCAAATATCTTCAGTTTGAGTTTCTTCATACATCTTCATCTCTCCGTAAGAGATTTTTGAAATTTTTGAAAAAAACATTTACACATTGTTTGCCAATAATTTGAACAAATTGATTCAGGAATGGTACTTTTGAGAGTATTTGGAGCATTTTTTTCTTTATCTTGTGTTCTTTTCGATTTATCTTTCTGTTATTCTCTTTGATAATGAACAAGTCATCTCTGGTTAAAAAAACGGTGAGATTCAACGTCATAGTGCGACGATCTTTTTATTGATCCTTATGATCCGGACTGCAACAAATTCAATACGAGTTTCAATTTCTCGCTTCTGAATTGTATATTTCCTTTAAACCGTTATTCAATGAATATACAAAGCGGCCGGTATGTTTTACATTATGAAAATGAGTCTACGCAGTGTTTTCTTATCGTAATAGAAATCCAACTTTCCTTGAGATCCATAATTTACTGGAGCAAGGAATTCTCGTTACTGTTTGTCGAGCCTTAATCAGCCGGTTAGTTCTAATCAATACAAGCGGCTAACGTTTTCCCTCTATTCTATAGGGGAGGAAACGTAGTAGTCCTGGCGACCAAGGATCGCGGTAATTAGATTTGGCCAGAGATTACACCCGTTATTATACGAATTCTATACGCTTTCAATCAAAGCATTTCATCAATCGTTCAATTATACATCGCGTCTCATATAAATATAAACTACAAAATCTACGAAGGTTAGCATTAGAATTTTTCATACAATTGTATCGGAATTCAGTTTTCACGTGTAACAACGTATTCTATTACACAGTTCTATAATTATTAAACGAGAATACCTGTCTTCTACATATTTTTCTTTCTTCCAGTGGATCTAGTCTTTTTGAATTGTTTCTTATTTTAATATATATATATATATAAGTGTATGGTATATGGAATAAAAATCGAATTTTTGGGTAATATTTTGTATTCCAAAGAAGATTCTATATACTGATCAAAGTTTGATAAAATTAACAAATTGATAAATGATAAAGAAAAGAAATTGAAATTGATGAAAATTTTGTTTTCCTTTACCGATGAAAATTTTCTGCTCTACCGATTAAAATTTTTTTAGATCTTGGATTTTTGTTCTCTGCATTCTTCTTGCGCTCACATATTAATTCCGTTGTATTTTGCATATTAATCAAGTGGAAAGCGTGTTCTGTATAATATAATATTATCGCGATGAAATATTACTGTTTCCATCAATTCTACACTATGGTTGAGAAAGCACGCTGTGCTTATCGAATTTGATCATGAAGCTATCCTACGCTAAATCAACAGCATGATATTACTCATCGTAATTTGATCAGTCTTTTTCGACACGTCTATTGGATATTTTAATCAATCAAATACTTCAGAGAAAATTGGATCTCTCTTTGCTGACAGTACACCATTTATTATAATTCGATCGTACATCTTGATATATCATAGTATCGAAAGCCGATGTAACTTCTGTCTATTCTGGTCATGCAACCAAAAATATGATCTTACAATAGATCTTGATTTAAGCAAATCTCAAACGTTAATTAGCTTGTTCACATGCAGGAGAAACTAGTTAACTTATTCTGATCCCATTAATAAGATCTAACTCAAACCTATTTCTTGTTCAATCGAAACTACGGTGCTATCGATTGCAATTCAACCTTCTCGACAGACCATATACTGCACCACATAATACCACATAATGCACCCCATAGGATCGATCAATAAGACCAATCCTCACACTCGCTGTATTTCGAACCTAACTTTCAAGAGCCTCGATCTTCTATTATTTTATGGTGGTTTTATTCTACTATATGATATAAAATATCATCGTTCCATTCCTCATATCCTAAGCTTCCTGCATTTTGTCCCCCCCCCCCCAAGCTCCAGCTCCAACTCGTTTTCGAAATATATATATATCTCGATTTAATTCAGAAATTCTTCGCCTTTCAATGATGCGAAATCCTCGTCAAGGATTCTCTTCATCTCTCACATTGCGACCGAACAATTTTCCAAACTATCAAATATCAGTCGAAAGTAAGAAAGAGTCTGATGTCCAAGAAGTCTGATCTCGACGTAGATGTAAAAATTCTCGGTCTTTCAACAATCTACGATACAAAAATAGCATCTCTCACGTTTTTTTTTTTTTTTTTCAATTCTCGAAACTTAAATCAATTGAAAGTTACACAGATGAATCTGTTTTTAGAAAGAGGTTTGCACCTCAGCGTGAAAATCCTGCGACACAAAAAGAAGAAGAAGAAGAAGAAGAAAAAGAAAAAGAAAACTGCGTTTCTCACATGTTCGCGATTGACGGATCCTCTCTCGCCAGCGTCTGCCAGTGAATCGAAACACGCGAGGCGACATCCAGAAGCTTGACTTTACGAGCGTGGGTCCTCGTGGCGAAGGACCGTCGAGGTCTGACCTTGCCTGACGCGCGTAATCGTAACAGAAATTCCTCGTCGGGGTTCGTTACGTTCCAGATCGGGGCAAGTTCCGATCAATATGCGGCGTATCCTCGGTCGGAGAACGCTTGCGCGCCTCGTCAGGCCGATCCGGGTGCCGCGAGCAAGCGAACGCGCACGACGACGATGACTCGAGTTACGGCAGCCGGCAGAGAGCCACCCCGTCCAACACGCGTGTCATCCGCAATACGTCGTGTCGTGACGAGTATCGAAAGCCACAGTATCACATAATAATCATCTCACTCGATCGTAACGAGAACACTTAACAGACCGTTTACGCGTTTGGCTTAACAACAAGGGATCGTCGGGCGTTTCTTTTTCCGAGCCACCGAGCGGAAAACCGGCCAGTTAAAAAAAAAAAAAAAAGAGAGAAACTCTCTTCCTCGATCTAGCTCTCCCTCTGCCTCTGGCGAGAGTCTCGAGGAAGGTATAGGGACGAACCGAGCCACCAGCAGCTGCAGCCACGGTCGCAAATCACGACTTATGCGTCTGTACCGAGCAGGTAAAGATCTTCCAGGCCTTGCTACGCCTCCGCGCCCGTTCGATACTCGTTTCTGGAAGCTTAGGTTGCTCGTTGCAGGAGGAGGATCTTCCTTCTCGATGCTTCTTTCTCGGGATTGTTTTGTTTGGATAACTCGATCGTTTCTTGGCTTTGGTTTTCATTCGGTCGGGGTTTGGGTTGAGTTTGGTGGTGAAATTAAACATCAAAGTTCGATGTCTTTCGGAACACGAGGGGATCACAGATGGGTTCTTTCAGTAGTCAGCGATCTGTGATTCAGATTCAGCGAGACAGTTGAGTTTCGTAATTTCGAAGGCTGAAGTGTAAAGAGAGACTGGGCTTGGTGACGATATCAAGCTCGAGTCTTTTGAAACTAGAAAGATCAGTGGTGTCTTACAATTAGCTGAAAGTGACAAAGTTGAAATTCGAAGTCTAAAGAGGTCGGACTTGATTTGGTTTCTTCAAAGACTAACATCGTTTTTTTTTATTTTTTTTATTTTTATTTTCTTTTTTTTTTTTTTTTGAAATCAGAGTACGAATCTTTTTTCTTTCAATCGGAGTAGCGGTTCTCCGTCAAACGTGAAGAAAGTTGAATTTCGTAGCTTCGTAGCTTCGTACTACTGCAGTCAGACTTGATTTTGGCATCTGCCGAGCCAGATTAGAGTTTCAATTTTCTCCTCTCACGCCTCTGATACGTAAGTGCGTTCGAATGCGGATTTGGTGATTCGGTGAATGCGAGATGGTCGAATCCGACGGATTTTGACAAAGGGAACTTTCGAACTCGGTTTCGAATTCATGGCATACTGTGGGTGAGTGCTTTGGAACGTGGAGTTGTAATTGCTGTCGTGGCAGCTTTTCGTTCATTGATCCGAGATCTTTTGAGCGGTGCAGCGTGCGTTGACGTGGCCTCTTTGCGCATTGTGTCGTGCCCGATTCTCCGGTACGAACCGGAGAGCAATCAGAGATTGAATTGTGTTCACAGTGATTGAGTGGTCGTATGAGTAAATTTTACTACTTCGTTTTTCACTTTCGCTGAAATATTTCCAATTCATTTTGTTCGCCTCTTTAATTTCGCCGATCCTTCGTAAGCGATCCTTTCGAGAAATTCTATCCACGCTGATGCATCGACGATCGTAGCGATCTTTCAATCTGAAATTTCTGTTTTCATCCTGTTACGTTCTTTGAATTTCGAAGAAATTTTTCGATCAGATTCCTCTTAAAATCGTGCGAAATTTACAGCGAAACTTTCCTAATTAACTTGGCACACGTGAAAATCTAAAATATCTAATAAAAGAGTTTACTTTCGCGTAAAAAAAGAGAGAGATATATAGAATCGAGTAAAATCTAACTTGGCCACCGTGTGTTCCGTTGTCCGAGGATAAACGTTCTCTGTTTACCCAGAATCATCGAAATCATTACCTTCGTCCAGCCAATTCGAAATGTGTAATCTCGAAACAGCGAGACTGCTGTGATTACTACTGCTAATCACCGTCGTGGTTTCCATTCATCGAAGATCTTCCGGGGTCTCTTCTCCACTCCAGTGCCACCTTCTACGAGCCAACGTAACGTGCATTGACGTGGCCTCTTTGCGCACTCTGTGACACGATGCAACGTGACCGTGTGCACCGGCTCTTCAGCTATTTCAATCTCCGTGTCCCACCATAAGGTTCATCTACGCGGCATCGTCAGATTATTTCTCCGTAATATCGCCTCATCGAACGTACGTCGCCATCCACAGTGGATTTCGACGTGTGGTTTTGCTCGAATAAACGATGGGCGAGATTGATGGAATTTTAGATCGTTTCGAATCTCTGTTTGAATCAAATTCGTATCATTTTCGGATCATTTTCGACTCGAAGCTTAAAGCTCTTCGAAGTTTTCTGACAAATCGTGACAGTTCCGAACATAAATATCAAGGAAAATCCAGAAAATTCGAGTTATTTGGATATTCGTGTTTCGATTGTTGTCTATGAAATTGTGTGCGTGTGTGTAATAAATTCTAATAATAGTCCTAGTTCATCGTTCAAAAACGGAGCTTAGGTGCTATATGTTGATTATAGTTATCGCGTGAATGAAAATTGCTATATCTAATGTGTCCATTGTCACTGTTAAAAACAGTGTTGAATTTTGTATTTTGAGAAAAGTACAAAAGAATCATTGTCAATACGTGTGAAACGTTGTAATAATAGATAACGTTTATAGTCCTTCGTTCTATTATTCTATTTATAGACGATGATGACGTTTTCGTTAAAATACATAGTTTGAAAATGTTTTAAAGATAATTGTATCATTAGAATATGCAATGATAATGTACTGCGTACATTAATCATGTTATAATACTTTCTTCACTAACGTTATTAATTAACAATTGAATATTCGTATTGGAATTGCGTCTGACTTCATCTTTCTTTGATCAATCATTTATTTTATTTACAATTCATTTTCAATTTCTGAAACACTTCAACTTTCTTGAGCTTCTCAATCTTTTCAAAAATTAGTATTTAATTTTAGTATTTGATAGATACTCTTCGCGAAAGAGCGTGAAAATCGAAGGATCGGTTCATTAAGTACTTCGATGATTTATGATGCAGACATGATTCTTAGATTAGTTATTTATGTGTATTTCGTTTTCGAGTTTCACTTATAATCAAAGGAACGTCTAGTTCTCTGTTTCTTTCTGTAGAAACCTCAATAACGATTAATGCACCATAAATTCGCACGATCTCCAATACCATCGTTACTTTCGCCAATAATGTGTATCACTCTAATATTCTGATGACGTCATTGTACAAAAGCTAATTCTTTATCGATCATCGCAGAATCATCTATCAGAAATAGGATTTTTGTACATCTTACTCTTTTGCAAAGGATTGACGAATGCAGACTCTTGAGACTTCTCACACTTGATGGCATTCATTTAACCTCGTTGTGCTTTTCGATTATTTTCGATCCACTTGCCATTTCTCTGAAATTAAAAACATCTCAACGAAATGTGGGAAAACTTCTTATAAATAAATATTTCAAAGTTAAACCGAGTGTAAGATTGAAAATATAAAAATTTCGGGAGATAGAATTGTGGCATAGATAGAACAACACAATTCATTCACCTTCGCGTCGATCATTGTAATCCGACGATCCAAAAATTCTTAATAATAAATTCTTAATAATCTCTTCTAAATACGGGCGTCTATCATTTTCTGTTTTTGCTCATTCAAAAATCACGAACACTAAGCTATCGGTATCGGAGGGGATTCGCGATATTTTTATTGACCTCTTTTGATCGGGGTGTCTTTTCGTTCGCCGACTGATAGCCTCGGGAATAAATAATTGCCACTAGAGGTGGCGGGTCGAAAGAAGTGGGTGAACGTGACCATCCCTTTGAGCTATTACTCTCCAGTTAAAATATCTGGCTTCACTTTATTTAGTCGATTTATCCTGCGCGTGTCGCGTTTATTGCACGTGTAAATCCGATTACGATTAAACTCTCGCAGTTTTTCAGCTATCCAAATAAAATTATATTCTCACAATTCTATACATTTTAGCTGTTATCGTCCAAACAAAATTATATTTACTTTAAATATTTCATACATTTTTGCGTGCCAAATATATATATATATATATATATTTCTCCAATTTTTGCATATTGAATTTTCTATAAATTCACTATCCAGCTAAAACTTTCCAACGACCGAAATTATCACCACCGTGATTTAGAGCGTTCGTCTGAGCGGTGTAATTGGAATAATTGCGATTCCCTATGTGCATGCACGAAATTCTCATTCTACATCGAAAGTATATTGGGCGGGGACGGAGAGAGAAGTTTAACAGCTCGACTGGCGTATTGATAAACGGTTATTGATATGAAGTATCGCGGTTAGAATTCGAAGCCGTTATTTTACGCCCGCGTGCTGGACACCTGGCCGCTTGACACACGTGAGAGCCTGAATATTTTAAGGGGGATCGTTGACAAAGTGCACAGAAGGCACATTCAATACCGAGGCACTTAGACATTTTTTTTTTTTTTTTTTTAGATTTTTAATCTATCGACAAGCTCCTGCGATCCGATATCAGCCTACCGTGTAAATTTTTCGATAAACGTAGATAGAAAATTTATTACATCTTATCGTTTCATTTTCTCATCAATTGTATATATGTATGAGCGAAGAGCGGTAGTTAAAAATTTATGAAAAATTCTCGCAAATGTTGCAACTTCCATTTTAAAGCATAAAGCCACTACTTCGATAGTTCTCAGTTTGTTTTCAAAGATGATTTTATTTACGCGAGTAGGAGAGTGAGGGAATTTTTCAGTGTTCTTAAAGACGTTCGAACGTTTTTTTCTATGAAATTTCAACAATTTAAGATGTCGACAATTTTTCATCGTTAGTGATACAGTTATGCTCTTCAGCGTAAAACAAAATTTGTTTTACACTTTGTTCTCTCATTTTAATTGATATTTATGATGTTTCATATTAAATATTGGAAAATCGAAACGGACAATGCGAAATATATTGAAATGGTGCTTGGAATAAATATTTTTCAATTTCTTGTGTGAATGAAAAATTTGTATATTTCGTCGTTTTATATTGCTTGTATTATTATGTTTTGTATTGAATAAGATAAAAATTGATGGTATTTTACTTTTATTAGTTTTCGTTATCTATACATCGTATTTATATAAACGTTCATCATCGATAAATATCAATTTGAAATGGATATCAGGATGTATGCACGTAGAATATCACGTTCAGCTGCAGTTTGTACGAATTTAACGATTTATGAATCAGTCATATAATTTCCTGGTTATAAATGCATGTGTATACGATTGCAACTACTAGACGTCGAACATTAAAATCATAATTATTTTAGAACAGCAATTATTTATCTTATAAATTATCGATACACTTGAGATTAAATTTCATATCTATATATTGTTTCATATCTAAATTTCATATATATATATATTATCAAATGGCAAAGACTGAATTTTACTTTTTATATGTTTGACGAGTGTGAGACTTTATATAATATTCAATATAAATATTAGTAATACTATGTTAATGATAATACCATGCGAATTGCAAAATAAAAATTAAATTAATTTTTAATTTTTACATGGTAACTGCAACTTCGAATAGAAAAAGATGACGAAATTCTTGATTTGAAGAAATTGTGCTAAACTTCGTAAAAGGAATATCATATCTCGCACGTTATTTCTAAGCACTATATTTCAAAACAGAGGCATGTAATTTTTCTTTTTTTATCAGATAAAACGCTGTTCTTATCTAATTCTTTGAAACTATTTCTCTATGTTTTTACGTAGTTTATCGCTGTAGCTACGTATCGTAATATGATAATTTTTAGTTTCTTTTCCGTCGTAGCAACTTCCCACTACAATTTTAGACTTCAATCATCGTTGCAACTTGTTATTTAGAGAGTTGGCATTTTAATTT
This sequence comes from Tetragonula carbonaria, assembly GCA_032399595.1. NCBI lineage: Eukaryota > Metazoa > Arthropoda > Insecta > Hymenoptera > Apidae > Tetragonula > Tetragonula carbonaria. The sequence goes on along the minus strand of JAUCRC010000005.1, from coordinate 17,477,807 downwards.
CACATTTCAACATTGTTGCTTATTGTGATACAACGACGCTGAGCTCTCTGCCACAATCACGTTGCTTCGTGTACGACGATCACAACTTCTCTTAGAAAATGCAAATCCATATGTATATACATGTAGGTGTATGTACATATGTATGTATATACCATCATACGTTGAAATAGAGTCCATTGACCCAGTAAAATCAATTTTCCTGCCATTGTACATACCACTGAAAGGCAGCTTAACATTGGAGCTATCAAGCCTGTGGAAATGAAAAGTCATGAAAATTTCCGACGTTCTGCTCTTTCAGTCTGAACTAAGAATATACAGGCGTTTTTTTAAATTTCTAATTTCAAATTTTTAAATTAATCACTCTGCCATAAATTTAATTCTTCTGTATGATCCGTATTATGACACGAGGCGGAGACTTTATAATTAATTTTTTATATTTATATACAGCTAGATTTCGAGACAATTTTCAGTTTAACACACTAACCAGTAAACGAAATTTTAATAAACGCAAAATTTTCAAAAAGTTTCGCTTTCCTTTCTCCTCAGCTAACCGTGGAATAACCTTCTGGCCTATATAACTATAATATTCATTTTAATCGTATCGTTTTAATTGCGTTTTATAATAAATTATAGACGACTTACAATAATGTCACACTAAATATTTATAACAAATTATATTTAGCAAAGTATATATTTATACATTCCAGGTCAGTAGCTCTAGTGTTAAAGTAAATGCGCTTTCTCCATTAAAGAGAGAAGAATTTAAAAGAGATCTTTTTCCAAAAACACTCTTTCATTAAAAATTGTAACCGCTACCTTCTGACAAGATAATATCGAAATAGAGAGAAATATAAGTTCCTTTGATAATAGTGATTTATAATCGTTTCTTATCTATCAAAACGTGAATCAATCATCTCTGACGATTACAGTACAAGCAATACTGCGATTGCTGTATAATGGATTACGTTATTTTACATAATGGGATATCGTTGAGCTGTCGAAACCATTACAACCCCGCCCAGATCGATCAAATCCCAGAAAAATACTACTCAACAACCATTTCCTCGCTGTCACATCGATGTCGTTCGTTTATTTCCTCCTTTTTTTTTTTTTTATTTTCTTTGCTTTAGCTCAGTTGTTTCAACTCGCCCCAAGAGTTCGTCGAATCTTTCAAGACTGATTTTTTTTCTCAGAAAATTGCTTTCTCTTATATTTGTTAATTTTACTTCACTATTTTCACGATACAAGTATTTCTGAAATTGTGTCCAATTACTTTTCGGCAGAAAACTTCTTGACTTCTATCTTTTACAAAATTAGACGTAGATCGTAGAAGAAAGTCACAAGTGAAAATTCAACGAATGCCAATGCTGTTTCGAAAGGAAGGAAATCAACGCGTGAATTAATTCTCCCGTGATTGCGCGATACGAAATAAAATGTTTCATTGTAAATTGCCGGCGTTATGTTGCCTGCATTTAGAGCGTGCACTGGTGAAATAACTTCACTCCTCGTTGACGTGAAATGTTCGTTTTGAACTCCTTACTCTTGTTCTTTCAAGTTGAAACTAATTATTTTTACTCAAATATTTTACCGTAAGTATTCATTATTTAAAGTCAATATTATCGATTTTATTACTAGCGTTATCGTAAATATTACTACTATATTAAAATTGTTATTATTCGTCCAATTCAGTCTATAATAACTATGGAAATTATTTTTTCACAAGGAGAACATGTTTTCTACTTTTATAATTTTATGAATCTGAGAGAAGTATAATTTTATCTGTGCGTTCGCACGTATTCATTCATCCATTGTCTGCATTCAACATGCATGCATAATGTTGTATGAAGTTTCACAAAATTACTGATAAATTCTGATTTCTTTCTTTTCTTTTTTTCAAATTGAACGATTGACAATTGATTCCCTTAATTTAGAATTGAAATTCTTGAAAACGGAGTAACCTGTTAATATTTTGAAATTATCGTAGCGTAGTTTATTTGGAATATTTTATGTTCTTATAATAGTTTAAGAGTTGTAGCGAAACAAATTTCTTGATACATATTCGGATAATTATCAATCCCAACACAGAATTTATTTGAAATATTTTTATTCTCACAGAGTTTTAGAATTACGACAAGGAATATCTAGAAGAATTCATGAAAACATAAAAAAAAAAAAAAAATATCGAGACAATGTACATGTTTGAAATTCATTTTGTTAAATGTAAGAAACTTTTTATCTTTTCGGACAATCTAAATTTCTATTATATCCTTCTTGACACTCTTTGGAACTATTTTATGTGCATTCCATCACACGACTTATCAATTGTAATACGAACAACGTGTATTTAGCTTTAAAGTACATTCTAAGAAATTTTCTTACACGAAAAGATTTAGACTAAACACCACCTGTTCGATATCTTTTCTTTAATCGCTAAACCATTTTCGTTTACATCCGTTACAAAACTTGGCAATTCTTAGAAATTAATTGCAAGATTTTCTTTTCAACGATCACTTTTTATTTTGAATTATTTCTAAATCATTTAGAATAAGGAGGATCGATCGATTTCAAGGATCGATAACAACTATTCGAATAACAAACAAATTTAACAAATATCCAGAAATGTTTAACCCTTCTGAATTATTATTTAATTATTATTTAATTTAAAAAGAACCGAGTTGACATTTATGGTTTTGAAAAAAAATTATAGTTAGCTAGCACTATATGCGGTATAACGTGCAGATACGTAACCGGAAGTGTGTTTACGGAGCTGCGAGGCCTTATCTGGCTTCGTGTCGAGAACGATCCGCGCCGATATTACGCGACTACAATTGTTTCTCATCGGTTTCTTATTTCGCGTGACAGGAGGATTATCCTTTCGAAGCTTTCGAAATCGGAGGTAAATCTCGAGAACGTTTAAATGTCATTCCCATTTCAATGAGTAGAGAAGTATATCTCCACTTGTCGCAACTTTTCGAACAAAAATTTCCGATGAAAACAGAAAACGCGTCGTTGTATCGAAAAAATATTACAGAATGCAATGGAAGGACTCCTTTTTCTTTCGATGGGAAATTCATTATAAATTGAAAAAGAACAAATAAATGCTTGCTGAAAGAAAGAAGATTACACGGAGTATTTATCCAGAACATCCGGAGAATTTAATATATCGCGATGGAAGAATCCATCAGGTCGAATATCGTGGCCTGGTTTCGGGGTCAAACCGCACGGCCAATTTGGCTGTATGAAAAAATTAGAATACGTACAAGATTGGCTCGCCGTGCAGATTACGCAACACGTTCGTGTTTATCGTGTAAATAAAATTTTATAATATCTGTAATACGATCGTAGTCACGTTATTATGCATTATACGGAAGAATTGTATCATTACACACGTATTAAAAAATCTCGAGGAAATCTTGGTGTTACTCATGTGATAGAAGCATTCGTTTCATTAAGGATAACGATCACACCGTAATATCACAATGATGAATTATCGTTATTCCGCACGCGAACAAACGCTGAATTATATTATCTTGGCGTATAATTTTGACGACTCATTAAATTAGATATTTTACTTAATGCTAAGAGCTGCCGACGGCCAAAGTGTAAAATTTATGTTTATCAGAAAAAATGTAAAAAAATGTAAAAAGAAAGAAAAAATGGGAACAACGGGTGGAAGATTTTATTTTACACGTTTTTCACGGAAAATCAATTCAGATCTGTCTGGAAATTTCACTGTTGCAAATTTACAAGATTTCCATGGGAAATTACAAATCGGCCATGTTGATTAATTTGATAATTGCAATCAAAAGTGAAACTATGTAAATTGAAATTATTCAATGACGAACAAAATGGCAAGCCAATCAATGTTTTACGATGTTACATTTGCGTGCGCGAAGCATGAAAACAGAATAATCTATCTTGTTACCATCTTCAGACCATTCTCCAAATTTAATTTTCCAGTTCGATAGCTTTCAATTTGTTCGGTATCTTTTATGGTACGTTTTATATATCACGAATAATTCCACACACACATATGCTATAATAGTTACCAAAAATGAAATTTTCGTTGTGAAAATTTCGTTCGAAAAATATTTTTCAATTTATTATTTGAAAGAGAAATATTTTGCGATGTACTCAATATAAATTTGCAATATTTTTGTATTTTATTATAACGATATATTAATATAGAAAAAAATACGTAAAATTTGTTTCTAAAGTTTTACGTGTTTCATTATAGAGCTTGGTATTATTGTACAAGAAAATTTATTAATATTAATAATCTGTATAATTGTAGAATAATTGCACTGCTGACATTTATGCAAATTTGTATTTTCCCGAACGCAATTAGGGGAGTTCTTAAGTGAACTTGCAAGTTATTAAAAACATAACGAGATAATAGAAAATTACATGAATTTTCAGACGATGATAAAAATTATATCAATAGATGTGTGTGATAGAATTATTATTCTCCCCAAAAGCAATGTTTATTTTTAAATCTAAAATAACTTGTTGAAATCAATTTCAATATGACTCTAAAATATAATAATAATACCTTTTTATATTGAGTATTAAATGATGATAATTATCTATGTGTAAGTACAAAACTGTAGAATACATTCGTAAAACAAATACGTTATATTTAGCAGTTTCTTAATATTTATTATGCAATATTAACTAATTAATCGCTCAATTATAATGTTCATCAATTATAATGTTCTTCTTTCTCTCCGGATTCCAGCAATTGCAATAATAAATCTTTTGCTTCTTCGCGGTATGACGCTTGTATATAGATCTAAGGACACAAACAAATTATGGAAAATATCTCCCATTATTTTCATTCTGAAAGATCTTCCAGGGTAACGCGATAAATTTTCCCATTAAATCTACCGTCATCACCACCATAACGCGCAGGCGAAGTTCACAGACGAATGGATCGACATCCCGTCATCCCCAATCGTCTTTTATTACCCTGCGTCGTTCATCTGTTCCCATTTTCGATCGACGATGCTCAGCCAAGGATCTTCGCGTTGTTCTCGCTAGTGATTAGCCCCCCTCCCCAGAAAAAACACGTCTTTCTCTTCGGCAGGCCAAGTCCGTGTGTGATTTTTCGCTATCATGATTTTCGCATGGTCGATCATCTCCGAGCGTCGGCTGGACGATCGTTAAATCGCCGCTAGCTAAATGTTATAGCAACGCCCCATAGTCAAGCCAAAATTCACGAACGGTCAGCAAGGAAATAATCCCCACGCACAAATGATCTACGAGCCTCACGTTGAAAGCCATCCCCCGATGTTTCCGTTTTGCCAACGATTTTGGTAGGCCCGAACAAGCTTCCGATCAACCTGGTCGCTCATACGCGAATGGACGAGGCGAGAATTATTGCAGAAAAGAAAAAAAAGAAAGAAAAACAATTCCTTACCTATGGTCGCGTGAACCGTGAAACGGATCTTGATGTCTGCGCGACGATGATGTCTTCCTCGGGTTGAGATGATCCGACTGATTGAACGTAGTAGGTTTGATCGTGGTCGTTTTTGATGGTAGACAGGTAATTAGAGCAATATCCCTGGAATATTAATTTCAATTAGCTGATATCCATTAGGTTTTTCCTTATATATATATATATATATATATTCACGATTGAATACCGTGGTAAGTGGGTCGTTACGTTTGCGTTAACGTTTCATTATTTTATCCGAGAGAAGATATTATTATTTTGTACAAAATTAAAAAGTAATTAAAGTTATAGAATATATATAGCTATTTATCCTTTAATAATAATCTAAACCTAACCTAAACGTACGAAGACGATAAACGTACGTATAAAAGTACAAATGAAAATAAATTCAGAGACTACGAGATTAGTAGTTTTCTTTCACAACCGACGATTAAACGTGAAAACGTATAAATTAAATAAGCCGAGCAACTTCGAGATTGTTCATCTTCGACGATGAACGATTAATTGGTTTTCGTTTGATTTCAGAAACATCCAGGATATCATCCAGAGGGAAAGGATCGGTGTACAGCAAAGGCGGCGGTAGTAGGACACTGTCCAAGCGATTTCTAAACGGCAACATCATCACTTTCGATCGGTCTAATCGTTCGTTACGAGCCACTTGTGAGCTAACAACACCAACCTCGTACTCAGGCTTTCTTAGGGGCACAAGCAACGGACAGGCAGCGTGTATGATCATTGAAGAATATCCCCCTCTGCCCACCAAACCGAGGCAATATTTGCATCAAGATACTACCCAACGATTTCTGAATCATCTAGTCCTGCCTAAACACAGGACCTCAAAATTTTCCAGGTTAATACTTAGTCTAATAATTTTAACTATTAACTGAGAATCATAACGATTCATTGTCAAATTACCTGCTCTTAGAGTTTCCAATTTAATTGAATTGATACATGTTGATACAAGGCAACGTATGCATTTCGTTGTAAAAAGATGAAGTTTTGAGCTAAGTGATTTTAATTTTTAGTAATAGGCATCGAAAGCTACAGCCGTTCAGAGAAACGTGACTGGTGTCAGCGGGTAGTGCGGCACTCGTTACCGCAGACAACGAAAATCACCCTGACTCGACACGTAACGAGCTACCATCGGGTAGCCATTGCCTGGCAACGTCGCTGCACAGCAATCAAACTGCCGCTGGGAAACGTGGAAAATAGATCCAGAAGGACGCGGACGAAGACGTTACCTACTTGAACGGGAGAACGATAGGGGCCAAGAGACCCAGAGAGAACGAGAGTGTGACCGATCGAAAGAAGCTTGATAGCTTTCGATAGTCCAATCGCTCGTATCATCATTTGCCAACAACGCGTTTTCACAACGACGTCTCGTCAGAAATTGCTGTTGTCGCTCGGAAGGGACATTAATTTAGCGAGGAGTAAAAGGCGGAAACATTGTCAATCACCATGGGGAGTGTCAACGTAAATCGTAACGTCAGCGATGCGTTTTACCGCTATAAGATGCCGCGGATCCAAGCCAAAGTAGAGGGCAAGGGGAACGGCATTAAAACCGTGATCGTGAACATGGTTGACGTCGCTAAAGCGATTGGAAGACCTGCCACCTATCCTACTAAATACTTTGGCTGCGAGCTCGGTGCGCAAACCCAATTCGATTTCAAAAACGAGAGATTCATCGTGAACGGTTCGCACGATGCAACGAAATTGCAAGATCTTTTGGATGGATTCATTCGTAAATATGTACTGTGCCCAGCTTGCGATAACCCCGAGACCGAGCTGATGGTTAACTCGAAGAAGGGAACCATCTCGCAAGGATGCAAAGCGTGCGGTTACCACGGATCACTGGAAAGCAATCATAAATTGAATACCTACATCTTGAAGAATCCACCGAGCTTGAATCCTGCTGTACAAGGTAGTTCTTTAACCGAGGGTAAACGCGGGAAACGTTCGAAACGTGCAAATGGTGAAACAACTACCACTACGACCACCGCTACCGCTAATGGTGATCGATCTGGTTCTCCGGAGAACGATAACAACACCAACGACATCGTAGTTGAGGCTCCTGAAAAGATGGCGGACGAGGACGGGGATGATGATAATTGGGCAGTTGATGTGTCCGAGGAAGCGGTCAGAGCCCGTCTGCAAGATTTGACGGATGGAGCAAAAGGAATGACTATCAGCGATGATCTCGATAAGACTGAGAAAGAGAGGATGGATATGTTTTATAAGTTAGTCAAATGTCGTCGAGATGCCGGGCAATTGGATAACCATAAAGAATTGATCACAGAAGCTGAGCGTCTGGAAATCAAGACGAAGGCCCCATTGATTTTGGCCGAATTGCTCTTCGATCAGAACATTGCTGCTCAAGCAAAAAAGTATCGTGTACTTCTCCTTCGTTTTACCCACGATGATATCAAGGCGCAGAAATATTTAATTAGAGGAATCGAGCAAGTGATAGCCCTCCATAAAGATGCTTTGATGCCGAAAGTACCTGGCATTCTAAAGGTAAAGCGAATTACTGGCAATTGTTTGATAATTATCATCAGTAGTATACGTTTCAACTAAGTTGATTTTTGTTTATTGTCTTAGCTCTTTTACGATGCTGATATTCTGGAAGAAAAAGCTTTGTTCGAATGGTCTAACAAAGTGACTAAAAAATATGTATCAAAAGATTTATCCCAAGAAATTCACGATAAAGCTGCACCGTTTTTAACCTGGTTACAAGAAGCGGAAGAAGAGGATTCTGAACCAGAAGAGGAAGACGACGATTTGGAGGTAAATGTTCGCATTTTAAATAAGTTTGTGTGATTTCAAACTACAAATTATACGTTTGCTGTTTGTTATAGATTGAATACGATGATAGAGCCAAACAATCGCTAAAACCACAACAACAGTCACCGCCTATGCAGAAGCCTGCTGTAGTTAATGAAGACTCAGATGACGAAGATGATTTTGATATCGATGCCATTTAAGAAAAAAGAAGAAAATATGCTCAGTAGTCGGACATAAGAATAGAAAAAAGATGATAGAAAAAAAAGATATGTCCGATAAACGATGACTAACGATCATTTCTCACACGATACAAAGAGTCGCAATGCAATCTCTTATTATAATATAGCATTTTGTTATTTTAGGCCAAGGAGTGATTATAAATGCCATTACATGTATGGGAAATTTTAACTGTTCTCAAGTTAGCAATATTTATCTGTACGGTAATACTTTTAATTGTTTTTAATAAGGCGATTACGAATTACCTATATCATTATTCATAATTAATTATTGAGAGATTTAAAAAAAAAAACAAATGAAGACGAAATGATGCTTCTATACATTGATATATGCATCTCTTTTAGAAGAAGAAAAAAAATATTGATAGTTCTCTGCCGTTAATGGGAAGTTGGCCTGCTAAAAGCGTTCTCTATTGTATCTATTTACTATTCAAATAAATATGGTTTATCGCAATGTATCCAACTTGCCCTCTTCATTTTCAACACATTTTCTTTGCTAAAAACTGTATGTATAGTACATACAGTATGGGAATTCAAAATAAGCATGACGACCTAATTAGTTAGTCATCATTACTTGCATAAGTGTCAATTAATATTTAACCTAAACCGACATTGATATTTTTGTTAGTGTTGATGACTTTCAAGAAAATTTTCGACGTTCTTAGAATCGTTATTTGAGAAAGATAAAGAACGATACTTTAAGATCTCAGGAAGAATGACTGTATATGAAGAGCATTCATTCATACGTAATTCTTATTGTTTTTTTTTATTTATATTCTTATATTATTTTTATTAGTATATTTTTATTAATGAATGAATTTTATTATTGAATTAATATATTTTTTAAATATATCAGTGCATTTTTTTTTAGTAATTTCTGTCAAAAACGAATGCGATATTCGTGCTCAAAACAAGTAGAATGACATATATTATATTATGAAAACTTGGACGGGATAAGAGTAAAATTCAGTTCAATTTGTTTAAAGAATTTTGTAAATAAAAAACGATGACTGAGGAATAAAAATGTAATTATAATAATGAATAAACATATAAATTGGTTATTGCCATGTGCCCGCGGATTAAGAATATCATAGGGATCAGAATTATTTGTTTATCTATTGTATTTACGTATAGAATAGCAATAGATGAAAACAAATGACGATTTGGTGGTTAAACTGTACTTTAATTTATTCATTGTAATAACGTCGTATATCATCGATTGTCATCATACATACTGAATCTTTGCATAAATTGTCTGCATTTAGTTAAGGTTATGCATAGGCATAAAACTTACTGAAGAGGCACGCTTACTTGTTGATTAACGCAAACTTGCGTATCGATAGTTGCTTCATTCGATTTATCGATACCGAATATCGCAACTGAAAGTATCGAATATATACTCGTACCATTCTTGTATTTACTTAGATCGAAATATCCCTAGTTCCTAGTCCCTAGTCGCGTTTTTACAATCGACTGACTGCCGACGTACATTCTGGATATTTTGTCATCAATTTATTCGCTCGACGCAACGTATTTCTTATTCGTTCGGACTTCACAGTAGTTCATAGCAAGAGTGAAAACTACGCTTAGCGCTCGTTTATTCGACGTTCGAACTGTGAAATATGTGTTTACTATTCTCTCATTAACTCGTACTTGGTTCACGCCATTTTAGTCTGTCACCAAACGTGCGGAAATAAAATTTAGTGCCTCTCTTCTCGTATTCCTTCTCGCCGGTGGAAACAATAGAATAAATAGAGTATTCGACAAACATTCCATCGTATCGTGAACGTCTCACCGTGAATTCGTAACCAAGATTGGTGAGTGGAATTCGTTTTTCCCAACGTTATCGTTGCCATCGAATCGTTGTACATTGTCATTTCACCGACAAAATATTGTACAAACTGAACTTCTGAAAACCTACTTTTCCAATGTAAAAAAATTCTTTTCAAGGTTTATCTTCAGCGTACATATCGAGGCACTGTGTCCCTTATTAAGAAAGGGGGATGATACACTGAATAGAAAAGAATTCCTGCGTGGACCGTTCGCAAGGGTAAGTTTTCGATTGTCGTTAAATTTTCGAATATCAAATTTATGTTCGTGGCCGTGTGGAGGGTATAATTGGACTGTCCGATTTTAAATCGCCACACCTTCGATAGGCGATCACAGGCCGGAAGCAAATGATTTTAACTTTGTGTCCGTAAGATTCTGCGGGACCATGACAGAAAACCAGTGACCATGACGATGATTCTGGTGATAATTATTCCTATTCCGATAGATTTAGAAAGGAACGCGTTTCATTGTATTTTCACTAATTCGCCGAAAGGAATCAAACTTGCGCTGTAATAAGAAATCAGTTCGCGATGTCATTATTCTGTTATGCATTTTATATGTACCGTTACATAAATGCTTATAGATAAGGGAGGATTAACGTATTATACATACGTTATAAAATATCAGATAATTAAAATATCACTGGAGATCGGTTTATAAGGAATTTCAATTTATTTTTAAGCTTAATCTTCTTGCTTGTAAATATTCCTGATCTTTCCATTTATCCTGTGTATATTTGGTAGATATTTAATGATAAAGAAAATTATACGGGTTATTCGATTGAGTACCATATTATGAAACTCGAATTTCTAACCTCTAAAATGCTATGAAAACTGGAATGGTTCGAAGAAGTAGTTCAATTATTTGTTCGGATTTCAGAGGTCCGCACAATGGATTTTCTAATTAGTGTTCTGTAAATCATCACCGCGGTTCATTATTCATTATACATGCGCGAAACTTGAGATAAATATGCAATTGTTATGTGATATGAATCACAATCAGCGATTCAGCCGTTATTCTTTACAAATATAGATCTTCAAGTATTTCACTACTGTGACTACCATTTGTAGCTGAAAATTTCATTGTGCTCACACTCGTACTGTCACTGACCTCCTTCTGTTGTACTTTTGAAAATGCGATGCCAAATTTTTTTTATCAAGTTATAAATTCCTAACTACGTGCATAAGTTGGTAAACGTAAAATATAATCTCGTTACTCAATTTCTTTCTAACCAATTCCAAATTTTTATTTAAGAGAAATTAGTTTTTGTTTTTGCAATAGTGCTGCGTGACGTAAAATTACATTAAACCTGTAATGCACGTATTGTTTATCTTCGTTTACGTCAAAAGTTTACGCACGTGCTCTTTCCAATGCTTTTATCGATTTGTGATACATATACAGCTCTTAGGGTAGTATTCTTAAATCAATTGCGACAATATTATTTTTCCAAGCATTCTTTTTTATACTACTTTTTTATACTACATCTTATTTGTTAATTTACTCACTTACGTTTACTAATTTATTTCATATTTTTTTCAACATATCGATCGTTTTTACAACATAGTAAAGGACAAATAAAATTTGTACAAGCGAGTGAGTATTTAAAAAATCGTTCGATCGATGATAAACGAGCAGGTTTTTAAAACATTCTAATATGGTTAATCACGACACCGTGTTCTCATCAGCAGATTCGTCGCATTAAATTCGTGAAAGCATGTGTTGAGTAGATGCACTTCTACGAACGGGTGCGCACATGGTATAGTACTTGTAATGTTCTGTCGTCATGCCGTGACTCATCGGCCTACCGGTCGTTCTCTATTCCCCTTGAAGCGAAAGAAACATTGCGAAAACTATGTACGTTTCTTGCAGTCTGAGAGTCTCAAAATGTTCCACAAACTTTAAACGAAATTCATTGCTTCAAAAATAATTATCACCATTCCTTTGTATAGGTATTTGTTTACATAATACGTATCTATCAATTATTACTACGACATGCTTTTCATGCCTCTGCATCACGTATCATTTTAATACTAGTCGCGACGAGAAAAAAAGTAATTTAAGTAATTTATTTTGAGTGATGGTCTTTTTTTTCACTGTGCGTGGGACTTTTTTTTTCACTGTGCAGAATTTGAAGGTCATCTATCAGATGGAAATTTTTTTACTTTTTAAAAATAAATAAAAGAATGTTCGATGTTACATTAGTCTTAGGCGTTATTTAGAAATGTCATTTGCCCAGTTATCTAAAAATATTAATGTAACATTAGTGCAATGCATTTCAAGAAACACGCTTTACTTCTCTAAAAGTATATTTAACTATTATTATAAAATTAGTGACAACGTGGCACGAGACTCTTACACTGTACTGTCCATTTCACTTTATAAAGTATTCGAGCGGGAGAAATTGTAAAAGCTGGACGCAGATAGGTGTCTCCGTGAAGTGTTAAGTGTCATACATGCGTAGCACCCTCTCTTAGAGGTTTCATTCATCGCACCCTTACGCACCCTCCGGTTATTCCTACTGACCGACTGACGTTTATTTGCGTATGTGGCCGTAGTGACGCTAAGCACGAAACTTTTCTTAATGTAGAAACGGATCATTCATTTTGTTGTGCATACCTGGCGTGGACATACCGGTGTCCGTGCATGCACATCGTGCAGTTGTAGGAACACCCCTGCATTCTACACGCATGCGCAATCTTTCCATTCCCTTTCGTCTACCCTCCCCTTACCCCGGCTGTGTCGGTCTTTCGTGCAAGAGGGTGCGAAGCCAAACGTTAGCCCTCAGTAAAGAATTAAACGCGATTCCGCGAGGGTGCCCCCCTTTAGAAATCACATTGCGGAACACACTATAGTGTATATATATATATATGTATATATATATATGTATATTGTACAGATTCTATTTTTATACGGTTGAAAAAACGGGATAAATGACTTTTTTACAACAGATCCGATTGACTGAAAGTGACAATACGGTCGCGACTGTCCGCAAAGAAACGACAGACAGATCGATATAGTAGAAAGTTAAATTTTTTTTGTATACGGATTAGGTAGGTCCAACAGAATCCAACATTACCGATGGGTAGAACAGATATGTCAAAAACGCTGAACGCTTATAGAATGTGAGTAGTTCCTCCCCTACTTACGTATCCTTATACAAGTTCCGTTTTGGTCGTTATCTATAATTTTTTCCATTTTCTTTCTTTCCCACGAACACTGTCCCGGTCAAATATTCCTACATCGCTGCGTTTTAACGTATCAAGCTCTAATTGCCGCACACTTTCATTAGAAACTCCACGTACAATCCTCCTTTTATTTTTTTTTTTTTTTTCTTTTTTTTGTTCAATTTTTCCAGCAATACGATTGGATACACACCGTCAAGGAAATCTTCGCGATTGCATGCGTCGGCCACTGAAAATAATTTCGTTCGTAAACTGAGGCGCGTTCAGATGTCGCAGTATGTCGATGAAGAGAAAAGTTACACGAAAAATTTGTCATGCGAGCCACGCAGGAGCCAAACTCGTCGAGTTTCGTTTCGTCGTATCGGAAAGAATTAAAACTTAATTCTTCGATATGAGTTAAAAATCAAGAAGTAATCTCAGGGAGTCAAGTTGATCAGTTTGACTTTTGAGTGGTTCACACTCGTTACTCGTTCCATTAATGTATTAACTGCAACATTCACTTTCCCTGTTAATATCCTCTAACTGCAGGTTCCATAAAAAAATTAATGCATCGAGCCGAGACACTCGTGCTATTCTCGCCACGCTTCCTGATCGCCTTTATGTTGGAAAGTCAATTCACGATGACTATCATGCTAGTAACCAAGAATGTTTACCCCTCCACGTTATAAGTCCTTGGAGAAATCAATTGACCGGAAGTAGCCGTCAGTGTCGCGAGAGCATCTATAATCTTGCTCAGCTGCATTTGCCAAGCGACGCGACGTTTCAGTTGGAAGTGGATGTGAGGTCAAGGCTTGTTCGGGAGGACGATTGCACGAGGTCAAGGTTTTCAGGCTGTTTAGAAATCTGTAATCCTGACCTGGCCTCGATTACGTCAATAATTTCTTCTGTTCTTTCGCCGACTCTACTTCCGTCTCGTCTTTATCGATTGAGCACGATTTTCCTCTTTTCTCTCGAAATTTCACCGTCTTCCTCTGCATATCTATATACATTCTGACGCATAAAGAGCACGCCATGGCGGGTTGCGCTTGCGCAGAACTACAGAGTCATCGATTTCGCTCTCGGGTTTTAACGCGTCCGTGACATGGGGTAAGTTTACCGTCGGAAAACATCGCTCGTCTGCGAATTGATTTTTCGTCTCTCGTCGTGTCGTTTATCTGTACGAATATTTCTCCAGTTAATAGCAACGCTGTCTGTGTGACACGCGAAGGGTGTTTCTGGTAGTTTCCTCTTCTTCTTGGAAATTCACTTTTACTTGATACGTTCGTGTCGCATCGAAGAAGTGCCCCGGCAATTGCGCCTGCGCGTATACGCTAAACCATTGATTTCTGTGGATTTAACGTGGCCCTGACATGGGGTAAGTTTTTATTCGAATTTAATTTTACTGGAATTGACGGACGACTGCCCCGGAACATTATTTTATATTCTTGTGTTCAATCCGTCGAGGTCGTGTATTTACTTGAAAATAAAACCATCCTGTCCCGTCGGTGCTTAGGTTCGGAAATGTTCTTCGTACATACCAATGCCGGATACGTTCTGCTCGCCTCGACTGAAATACTTCGCGATGCCTATTTTTGATTGCAGTGAATTATTGGCGCGTAAAGCAAGTCGTTCCAAATACCGCTTACCTCTGCTTCACCTTTTTCTTGTTGCTTTCTGCCTTGGTTACGAGAACCAAAAAGTTATGCAAAATTTCAGTCTTATTATCGCTGCGCCGATCATTCTCGCAACGACGTATTTTACGATGTCAATAATTGATATTAACATGAATTGTGAAAAGCACTGTACATTCCATCATACAGCTTCTTTTTGACACTAGAATCAACAACTAAAAAGAAAATACCAAAAATTTTTTAAATACATTATGTGAAAACAAGCCTCGTATTTTGCGAGGAAAGATCACGGAAAATAATCCAAAATGTATCATGCTTTTGAAAATGTATAAAATTTCCGTGGAAGATAAAAAATTGGTTCTAGTATTAATTATAAACAAATACTCGTATTTAAAATGAATTTGTTATTTAAAATTTTTCTTATAATTATGTTTTTTCTTTTTTAATTTTTAGCAAAAAAATAGAAAATATTGGTAGAATGACGGCCATGACGCAGGAAGAAATTATGGCTGGCGCCAGAATTGTGGCCCAGGGTCTGGAAGCCCTCCGTGTTGAACACGGGGGACTTCTGCAAGCCCTGCAGACCCAGGACGCACCAGTCGCAAGAGATAAAGCCAGCTTGTTGTCAAAGAATATCGAGATGATAGAGTTGGGCCTGGGTGAAGCACAGGTCATGATGGCTCTTGCCAACCACCTACAAATGGTAGAAGCTGAGAAACAAAAACTTAGGACGCAAGTGAGAAGGTTGTGCCAAGAGAACGCTTGGTTGAGAGATGAATTGGCTGGAACGCAGCAAAAATTACAAGCCAGTCAGCAAGCAGTAAGTAATTCAATGTAAAATAGATAACAAGGATGAAAGTGAATTAAGCTGGACTATTGACAATGATAATTACACGCGCGGATTTGAAATTGTGCAAGTTTACTTTCCCTTTGTTATTAAAAAACGTGACAAATTGATAATTTACAATAAGAAATTATAGAAAAATGATATCACCAGAAGATTGCAAATTTATATAAATTTATATCTTACTTATATAAAGTTGCCCGTTGATTAGGACATTATCATTCGAG
Source organism: Tetragonula carbonaria (assembly GCA_032399595.1). NCBI lineage: Eukaryota > Metazoa > Arthropoda > Insecta > Hymenoptera > Apidae > Tetragonula > Tetragonula carbonaria. Next base: position 17,461,642 of record JAUCRC010000005.1, on the reverse strand, counting down.
CTTATATTGTATAAATTATATACAGAAAATTCCTTCATGAAACTAAAATATGTGTGCTTCATTTTACCAGCTAGTCCAGTTGGAAGAACAGAAGAAACATTTAGATTTTATGGAGAGTATAAAGCAATACGATCCTGATCCTTCTGCTGATGACGAGAATGCTAAAGATCGGCCACCGGATGATCCTGTGGTCGATCTATTCCCTGACGATGATGCAGACGACCGAAATAGTAAGTGTACGTTCACTTTCTCTCTCTCTCTCTTTGCCAAGCATCTTTTCTTCTTAAGTCTGTGTGAATAATACTAGGAATTTTACTGAAACTTTTACTATCTTCTAATTTTCTCCATTAGATTCGAAGATACTTCAACTATAATAGATCAAAGTAGCTTCCGTTCGATGTTGCCTGATCGCTTTAGTAAGATTTTGCATTCGCACAGGCTTAAGCTGTCAATAAGAACCACTTTTTGCAATGTTCGCCATTTTCTATTGCAGCCATTTTACCAACACCGCCTTCGCAATTTGCACAACAAGTAAACGCTGGATATGAGATACCTGCGCGCTTGCGTACACTACATAATTTAGTTATACAGTACGCGAGCCAAGGTCGTTATGAGGTGGCTGTCCCTCTGTGTAAGCAGGCGTTAGAAGATTTGGAAAAAACTTCTGGTCACGACCATCCTGATGTCGCCACGATGTTGAACATCCTTGCTTTAGTATATAGAGATCAAAATAAATATAAAGAAGCAGCAAACTTATTGAACGATGCCTTGGCCATTCGCGAGAAAACACTGGGTGAAAATCATCCTGCAGTCGCTGCTACGTTGAACAATTTGGCTGTTTTATATGGAAAGCGAGGCAAATACAAGGAAGCCGAGCCGTTGTGTAAACGCGCTCTTGATATCCGAGAGAAGGTTCTCGGACGTGATCACCCTGACGTCGCAAAACAATTGAATAACCTCGCGTTGCTTTGTCAGAATCAGGGTAAATACGAAGAGGTGGAACGCTATTACTTGCGAGCACTAGAGATCTACGAAGGAAAACTTGGACCGGACGATCCTAACGTTGCGAAAACGAAGAATAATCTGGCATCATGTTACTTGAAACAAGGAAAGTACAAGGATGCGGAAGTTTTGTACAAACAAGTATTGACTAGAGCACACGAGAAAGAGTTTGGTGCTATAGCCGGCGATAACAAGCCAATCTGGCAGGTGAGAATCCTATCCGTGTTTTTAAGAATGGTATTCGAGATGTAAGTGCCTGTAACATTATGAAGAATGATTTTGTATCAGGTTGCTGAAGAAAGAGAAGAGAATAAACATAGAAATAAAGAGAACGCTCCATATGGAGAATACGGAGGTTGGCACAAAGCTGCTAAAGTGGATTCACCTACAGTCACGACTACTCTAAAGAATCTTGGTGCACTGTATCGAAGACAAGGAAAATACGAGGCAGCGGAAACTTTAGAAGATTGCGCTCTCAGATCACGAAAAGAGGTAAGTTGAGTAATTACTTGGACATGAACGTATTACAACCAAACGTAAACAGTTTTACTTTTACTGTATTTAGTAGACTATAAGTAGTACAGTGAAAGAGATTGAAAAAATATGAAGAAGTATAAACAAAATTTGCACGATGTGGATACATTAATTAGATGGATATATTGCTATTTAATATATATTGCATGAAAATGATTTAGAACAGAAGACTGTACTATTAAAAACGTTGCAATTATTTCGATTAAAAAGAAAAAGCTGTAGGCATTTGTTACTTAAGTTGTTTCGTTTAATTTGAAGCAGACATTGGAGTTCGTGAAGCAAGGAAAAGTCGCGCAAATTTTAGGGGAAGAAAAAGGATCGACGAGACGCGGCTCGCGATCCAGCTTGGCAAACAGCGAACACGAGCAACACGACGAGGTAAGTTGTGTCGGATACAAGAAAGAAATATTTTAGTTGCACTGCATGTTGTAGCACATTAGCCGTCTACTATCCTTCTCTTCTTTCTTTTTGTTCTTTTTTCGTTATCCGGCCCGTTCTGATGAATTGGCGACACAACACACAATCACAGGGCTCGCTGCCGCTGGTACAAAGGGCGCTACATGAAGGACAATCCGGCCACAACGACGCTAGTCCTAACAAACCCGGTTTTAAAAACAAGATCTTCCAAGCTTTCGGGATTCATTCTTCCACGTAGGATATTCTTCGTTTGTAGTATTGCCTGTCGTTCGATTTATGCCCGGTTGCACGGTGATTTTCGGTGTATATCGCATCGAAAAGTCTATATTTCTAGAACGAAGACGAATTATTTAAAAAGATGCGTTTGTTTGGAAGAAGTTATATTTAGGCATTTGTTTTTAAATTCCACGACAGTGTAACCTACATACGCTGAGGAATTCGCGATCTTTTGCAAACTGTCTTGAACAATTCCTCTCAAATGCAAGCATTTATAGGAATTTATACTTTTTTGGACATAGGTATGGGCCTTTGACAATTTTTTGGGCATTTGATATACTGCTTTTCTCGCAGCCAGATATCTCCTATGATTGACAATGACGACAGCACATCATAACTGCACATTCTTTTACTATACGAGTATTTCCATAATTGTTCGTTACTATTTTCACTTATACTACCCTTTTCTTATCTGAAGTATCACGTAGAAAAACTATACAGTCTTTTATAAATCATTTCCACTTGTAAGCTGTGATAACGATGCCCTTTCAATAATTTCTCTGCGTTTTGTTTTCGTCGAATTCTGATTTTTAAATGAAATATCGAGGATATTTTTTTAAAAGAAAGAAAAAAACCGATAGGTGCTTTCTACGAAGCATTTCATTTTTACCACATCGCATTATTATTCATCTGTAATTATTATTATTAACCGTTTGAAACTTTTTACGCTTTTATTATACACAATCGTAGAGAAAGCAATTAGAATAAATCAATAAGCTTCCAGAGACAATTATTTTCGTAATGAAATTACACGCGTTGATCGTTTCACGTGTTTTTCTTGGCTGAGATAGAATGATAAAAAAAGTAAGAGAATTTTTTATGCTCTCCAGCTATATTTTTTCTTGTAAGCCAGAACATTGTGAAACACGCACACGAATTACAAGTAGTCAATACTAGCAGCGGCTTTCGCTTAACTATATAGCTCAGTATAGATTTGCAAAGGTGATATAATTTCATGATAATCAATGTGCAGAGAAGTTTAATAATCTGTCTAACAATTTGCAGTTCAACATGCGAAGAATTATTTTCTGTAACAGGTTGTCCTTGCGATATTCTCGTATAGTTTTTAAATTTTTAACATCAGATGATCTTTTTAATGTTAGAGAAGGCAAATTCTCTTTCAGATCTTCGGGATGACTCGAGTCATCGCTTTACATCAATTTGCATTCGCTTCTTTATTTACTATAATTAACATGAGTTTAATTTTACATATTTTCCTCCATTCTTTATAAAGAAAAGAAACATTTCATCTGGCGTAGGATTACACTTGATCCTATTTTTAACACGATGTGAGGTGTCTCGAAGTTTCTTCAGTGTTTTAACATTTCTCTTCTTCGAAAAGTATTACGTACTTGTTAAGGATGTAATTCGTGCAATTCGTTGTATGTATTTATTTGCATATATATGTATATGTATGTTATTATTTTAAAACTATCGTCATTTGTGTAACAAATGACTATATATTTTAAAAAAGGATCTCAAGAGCATGCGTTTAAGAAAAAAGACTTTCTTATTCTTGTTCGGGACACCTTGTATCCCATTTTTATCTCTCTTTATTAATCTCTAACTGCGTTCTAAACGTCGAAACGACTTTCTATCCAGATGTGAAACGAAGGTGATAAACGAAAAAAAAAATGTCCTGTTATCATTCGATTGTATGTGGTACAATATTTCCGAACTTCGTCGATTAGTTATTACGAAAGCTGGATTATTTAATATAAATAGTGCCTTGAGACTTTAACGAGCGAATGAATAAATTATTTTTTAACTGAACATGGTCGTTCCTGGTTGTCACTCGATTCTGTATCGGTTTTTTTTTGGTGTACTATGGGTTTATAATCCTTATCACATTCTGTGTGTGTCTTTCTCTCTCTCTCTCTCTCTTTGTGTTTCTTCCTCTTTATTTGTTACATAGTCAATCCCATATGTAGTGGGTACCCTTGTATGAAATCAAGAATGCGTACATGGTTTGCATCATTAATATGTCCTCGCACGCCATTTGTGTTTTTTAACCAACCATTGTTATCAGTTTTTCGATATCTGCGTTGTTGTCGTTTTTGTTTCGCTTTGATTTGAGTACTCTGCGGGCCGGGACTTAGATAAAAGGATGTCACTCTGGAGTACGATTTACGGTCTGGACATCAAAATACCGGAACGAAACTAGACCGGGTCTCTGTAGCAGGTGCGTATTCGTAGATTTTGTAGAACCATTTTTAATCAATTAATTTTTTGTTTTGTTTTACTTACCTTATTTTATTTTTTCCATTCCTGATGTTTTTTTCGTCGATGCACAGATAAGTTTTCGTCGTTATTAACTTTTTTTTTTGTATCATTATCAATCATCATTGTTCGTTCTCTACCACTTTTTCCCTTGTTTTATTTCTCATACGTACTGCCGCAGTGCAGTTATGGTTTTTAATTGTAACGAGATCATGATCGAGAAGATCATCATTCCGTATCGTAGCGATTAATTACTGCTCTCCTTATGTAAAGCTAGCATGGGAAAATGTAACATTTGGCTTGTGTATATATTCTCAGAACCATCCTCCCCCTCCCCCTCTTGTACGAGCAGTAATTGATTATTGTAAATGTTGATACTCGATATATCGAATTTTTGGCTTTCCATGGTACATACGATTAATGTCATATTTTTTTCAGCTTCTGTAATTTTGTCAGAATTTCATAGAAGATCTTGTGTCTTTGATTAGAACGTTTGTTTATTTTTTGAAATTAGTTAATTTTTTTTTTTTTAATCAATAGCGATCATTCGAAAGTTTCCTGAATCTTTTTTGACATTCCATTGATCTAGATTTCATACGTCGAATGAGAATAAGTTGCATTTTGAAGGCACGAGATCCTTGGGATTTCCTTTTCCCCTTCAAACTGATATCTTATTAGAAAACCGTCGTACTCTTCTGTTTCAGGACCGGAAGTATTACGTTCGTGCGCAATAAAGGGATACCCTGTAAGAGAGCTATACGCGAAACGATAACGCCAGGATGATTAAAAAAAAAAAAAGGGCTCTGCATTGTTTAATCGAAACATTGACTGACGTCCGTTCTATCTGAATCGTTTAACGTGTAACAGCACATTCCAGCTGCTTTTCTCGATCAATCAGACGCACTGTAAAAACAGAAGTACTCCATGTTGCTGCTCGTGCTCGATACACGGGAATATTGCGGCTTCGTGCTAGCGACTGGCCTGTTTTGGAATAGAAAAGAAAAAGGAAAGAAAGAAAACGAACAGAATGTTCGCAAGGCGAATTGGTCTATCCCGCTTCGTACGTGTATCCGAATCAAAAAATCCTAATTCAAGCTAATCGTATATATTTTTTTGTTTTCTGTTTTCTTACGTTCCATGTGTTTTTCGATCTTCGAATGACAGGAGAGATTCATCGCAGCGAAGCTAACGGAACGAAACAAAAATCGCCGATGTTATTCAATTCTTTCCTCGCATTGTACAGGAAGAAACGACGAACGAGTTTTCTTCTCAGACATTATACGTCCATATTTGCATCTATATGCATCTAATCAGGCCGTACACGCGTATACATATCCCTTTCACGGATCACTATATCATACTGAAGACAGCGTGTAATCATTCCACGAGCTGGTGTAGCTTCTTTCGATCGAGACGCTCGGATAGACTGAAGAAAAAGAAAAAAAAAAGGCAGTCACATTTAAACATAGGGGGAACATTTGTATGTCGCTTAGCATTATTGAATGTATTCTTACAAATACCACCCACGCATATACAAACACGAGAACACACACATACACCACGTGCACGTTAGAATAATGTGAGTATATTCATCGTCATATTAAAGATTGTAACAAGATAAAAGGGAGAGAACCGCGCGTTTCCCTTTACGTTTCGTGTCTCAGAGTTTAATTGTGCAAATGACAATGTGTAAATGGTAGCGGAAAGATCCAATCTGCCAGGCGACATTTCTCTGTCTTATATTTATAATTGTACGCTGAGGTACTTATATGTTATACATTTACGTACTCACAGATATTTAATTTATTCGCTATAAAGTTCGGTTCGTTGTTTGAACGACGACGTTAATGCAGGCATGATGAATATCATAATACGTTGTATCATAAGGTTGCGTGATTGTTTAAATTATTTCGAAGCGGAGTAATTTTGCGGGAAATCTTTTATCGTTTTCCTTATTCTTTTTTTTTTTTTTTTTAAATTCTGTAAGAACGCACGGAACGACGATTCCTTTTTTTAGAAAAATTTATAAATTAACCTTGCGCTTTGAACATCGTTATCGCTAAAGCCAAGAATCATATAACCGGCTGTGAATTAAAAAAAAAAAAAAGAAAAACTGAGTCTGAGAAATCCTTTAATCGTTACCGTAACCGAGCAGTTACGACGACGATAGAATAATAATCGTTTGAATTAGTCGAGTCCTTACGGTACACTTGAGCTTCGTTTAAAAGACCTCACGTTTTCGTTTTCGAACGAAACAGCGCGTTCCGTATCAATCTTACGCAACACGTGTCATTTTTTAAATTGCGAAACCAGTTGCTACAATCGCTGATCGTTGTACCATCTGTTACATTCAGTCGCTATGGTAATCTATTCTATAGCCACACGGTGAACAGAGCAAGCATGGAAATCATCATCGCGAATATTCAATAATCAATGCATATTGTAATTGCAAATACAATGTAAAGCTAATTATAGTTGCAACGGATTGAAAGCAACTATAATTAATTATACACTTACATAGAGAATGTTACGGCAGAAAAAGTAGCGAATGTAATCTATCACGACGTATTTTCATCAGTGCATGATGAAACAACGAAGAGAAGTAATCTCGCGGAATGTTATCGATTAATTATTATTATATTATTATAATACTTGTTGCATCGAAGTAACGTATTAAATTGAAGAAAAAAACTTTCGCGCGGTGGCCGCTTGCTTGTTTAACTAACACTCTTCGAAGTCTTGCTTGTTATATAAGCTCTATTCGCGTATATAAGAGCGTTGAATAAAAACTAAGGAAAAGTTAAAAAAGAAAAAAAAAGAAAATCTTCCGAAATAGGAAAAGAAGTTCAGCTTTTTCGCAGAAGCTTTATTAACGTGAGTTCTATTGGACTGGCCTAGTTCAAAAGATTTTACGATTACACCTTGGATATCTTGGTGTACTGGAATCATTTACAGTCGTAGCGATGATATGATGGTTCGGTTTTTTCGATTTTCGTGCAATTCTCAAATCATTCTTTTCTTGTATCTTTTTTTACTCGAGGCTACGGAATACGACCTTGGTGTTCAATCCTGCGTTCATCGACGATTCTTAATCGTTTTTCCAGATGATCGTTCTTTCCCTTTCTGTCATTAATTATTCATTCTCGTAGTCATCTGTCGTTTCTTTCATTTGAATTTTCATGTGTGCTCTCATTATCTCGGAAACAAACATGCATTTATTGACATACGCTACCATATAATGCGCCTGAGAGCTTGAAGGCCTAGATTTAGTCGTTTTTATTCAGCTTTGGATTTTATTTCTTCGTTTTTTTCACGATTTTACCCAACACGGCACGACATAGCGTCGAGAAATAATTTTCTTTTTTTTTCACGATTCAGCAGCTGGATTTTAACTAGTATTTTTAAGTGTAATCCACGTGCAATCGAATTAAGATTGTTTTCTCCATGTAAACTTGCACTGCTATGTGTATTTATACATTTGTCTTAATCTTTATTCTTTGCTTAAACTTTATGCACTTATATTAAATGCAATCTGAATGTTTAACTCTTAAGCCTTAATTTTAAGTTGAAACTTTTTAATTCTGGTAATTTATTTTTAAATCTTATCTGGCAAAAGTCTTGTACATAGTGAGCGGCAAAAGACACGTGTAATTTTTAATCGCTTTTATTCATAATTTTATTCCATGTTAGATATTTTAGTAATTTTATTCTTTTGGCACGGAATTACTTTATTCCTTGTTTTATCTTTATTTTAAGGAAATTTATTTTTTGAGTGAATTTCAAATGGGTTGTAGATCAAAGTTAATCGATGATCTACTTCATAGTCGAGCTATAGTTGTGATACAATGTTAGGAATAAGGTTTTTTAGTCCCCCACTTATTGTCGAAAGTAGTCGCTTTATTCTGTCTAATTGTTTAAGGTATTGCAGCTCTCAGGTGCAAGTACTGTTATTTAAATAATATGTAAGTTTTGATTTATAATAAATATTTCCACTTGTAATCCTTGTTCGTCTGTTTCTTTCGCGTGGAAAACATCCGAATGTCCCTTATCGTATGATGAATTCCAAAAGATACGCATTTAAGCCACGTTATTATTGTATTCGTGTTTTCGAATTTTATTAAAATTTCGTTGGTAACAAATCCTTGTTTATTTTTTCCTTCTTTTTTTTGTTCTGTATCTTCTACTCTTCGCTTTTCCCTCATGTAGCTTTTAAACATTGCATTTTTTTCATATTACCGAGCTTGTTCAACTTTATCAATTTCTTATTTATCAAAAGTAATAATAGATGAGTGTGAATAGATGAAGAATTTCATATTAAAAAATATAAAGATCTTTCTTCTGTTTTTCTCAGTTTGAATTAGTCGTGTAAAGATTGATTAACAATTAAAAAATGAAGAGTTTTATATTTCAAATATTTATATAAAATATAAATAATATTTATATAAAAAGGATTGCTAATAATCTTATTACGGAAATAGCTTTTATGAATAGAATTTTAACATGAAATTCTTCGTTCATTCTATTTATTAATCGTAATTACTACAAATCTAAGGAAAGGAGAAATTTTTATAAAATTAATACGAAATTCTTCGTTCCTAATTTAACGACAGAGTAATTATTCCTACTGTGTGCCTTTGTACTCTAATATTAAAATATAAGAGAATTTGTAAGAATAAATAGAAGTATTCTTTATGGATTTTCTTGTTCATTTTATTCTTACAAGTTTTTTTGTATAATTTACTATTAGAGCATACAAATAGGAACAGGTACACTAATACGGAGAATTAGGCTTCATTTTTGATTTTAGTAGCAATTCATGTCTAATCATCTATAGTTCAAACTTCGTACAATAATATCACAAGCTGATAAGATTGGCCGGTTATTTATAATGTTACAAACGGAGCTATAAATATCGACAGTCTGTTCGCTATAAATACCGATAATGTGTCGTTCGTCATCTTGATTGCCAGACGGCACAAATGCGCGCTCTTATAAATACCAAAAAAAAAAAAAAACGATTTCGATGCAAATATGACATACATTTGCACCGTATCATCGGGGCTATTGTTAACTTCGTAATCACTTTTTAACTGAATCTTGAAGCCTGTTTCTTGAATCACGCGACTGTTACGCTCGTAAAATGCTGTAAAACGAAAGAAAGAAATAAGAGAAAAACAGAGCATAATTTTCACTGCGTACGAAATTTTATTACATAATTAATATATCGTGAGACCACATCAGCCATTTGTTCCATCCACTGTTTCGAATTATAGAAAAGTTTTTATTGAGCATAGAGTGTTACACGTTACAATAGTAATGATAATCAATAATCGTAATAAAGAATGAGAATAATTGATAATCAATGATATTACCTTATTTGTTTTTTTTTCTTCTTTTCAACAAGTAGAAACTATCACGTTTAAAAGTTACACTTATAAAAGGGTAATAGACAGACAGACAGACAGATAGAGAGAATATAGAGATGGAGAGAGAAAAAACAGTACCCTTTTACAAACTTCTGATTTGTATCGGCTTGACTAGCATATTAGAAGCATTAATGTTACAAGTTAATCGTAATCAATTAGATTCGTTGAGAAGGGGGGAAGGGGAGGGCGCGGAAAGGATTGAAAGCACGTTTAATGCGAAAGGGGCGGGTTATTAATTACGACATTACAGGTATTAAAAATTCGCTTCGTAATAAATTAGATACGACATATAAAGGAGAAATGTACATTTATAAATCGCTAAGTAATTATTATCGTTACACGTACTCGTCGGGGGCTACACACACTGTGTTACTTCTCATCGTTTTCTTTTCTCCATTTTTTCTTTCCCCCTTTTTTGCCCGTTTCTTCATTCAAGAGACAATAATAACAATTGCAAGGCTGATTTGTACGAGAGTTTCATAGTAGTAAAATATTCGCTCCACGACTTACCCTCCCAATTCTCATATCTCAACCTCCGTGCAAACCTCCAAAAACACACACGTGTACACACACGCACACACACGGCAACGCGTGATCAAGAACTGCTTGCCTTTGTTATTCGATTGTTCATTTCTGGAGAGAGAGAGGGAGAGCGAGAGAGTGAGAGTGTGAGAGAGAGAGATACAGAGTGAGATTAATTAGTTCCACAGCCTTTTATAATAATATTTAGGTGAGCAAATCAGCCTGGCAGACTCGGAGAAAGGAAGAAGCGACACGCGTGCTTGTACACACACGCGACACAAAAACGAAACATCCGACGAATGATAGTAAAATATTGTGTACAACTTCCCAATAAATATACGACGTCCGCTTAAAAGTACAGATTGCTTGTTATAATCCGCCAACGTCTCGTCGAGAAAGTACTTAAAATAGAGTCTAAACTAGCCTTTCGTGCTCCTAAGTCTAATATTAAATTTGTAATCGAGGGGGGGATGTTTCCTCCCCCTTGATGATTTTTATTCGATTATACTTTAGGCTTGAATCACCCCTAACAAAGTTCATCCAAGATATCTCTGATTTCCTTTGCGTGTGTATAAACAATTCATTCGAGATGAAAATTGATTTTTTTCATAACGTTGAACAGAATGAAAAATATACAAACGAATATAAATATTAATACCAGAACCATCAAACCTGTCAATGAATTTCAGGTTTAAAGATTTAATGTAATATTGATTTCTGTTTAAACATTGACAGTGATTGCATAGATCTATTTATTTTAATTGTCATCGTTCAAATTGTAATGATGTAGGATTCCAGTGTCAAAATGGCATCGTCAATTGTTTAAAAAAATACTTGAAATTTAAAATACGTCAAAAATATTTTTTAAGAAGGGAATTGAATAATTTCATCCACCTATGGGAATATTGCAGAGATATTTGGTTGCTCTGTTTCAGCGACTTCGTCCCATAAAAAACGTATATTGTTCTCTCGTGAACGTAGATTTCGAGATTGAAGAATGCTTATAAAAGATCCAAAACCTTGCGTTCTTCGTTCAACGTGAAGAATGCTTCAATTTCTCCAATTCGAAACCTACTTCGTCGACGAGACTTATCATCGACAGCTTTATCATCGAAATGTTTCGCAAAATATCAGAATACTGAGTAATACACGATCCTTCATCCCGTTTTATTCGCGCGTTCGCGAACAAGAAGCGGTCGTTCGGCGGAAATTTGTCTCAGTGCCGATAATCGATCATCCCATTCAGCCGATTCGATGCTCTAGCACCTGCCTGTTAATACATTGGCTGCCACGATGGTCACCGATCATTAATTTTAGAACGATGATGAACATCATTAGAAAAAAATATTATAAAATGACACATATACATAAAATGAAAAATGCGCCTCCATTGCACTATTATATCGTAATATATTATTTTAGAAAAATTAAATACTCCGCAGGTAAAACCAAATAAATTTTTGCGCGGCAGTCAACGTGTTAAAAAGCGACCAATCAAAATTATCGACGATCGTAGTAATTTCAAACATCGGATATATAAGAGAATATAGATCTAGATTAACACTACAACGACCGGTCAGGAATGATTTTCACAAAGAGCCAGCGCATTTCGTTAAAATAATTTACAACCGTTAAAAAAATCACTTGACGCTATATAGTTACATCGTCATAGATCATTAAATGCTGAAACTTACATGACGCCACGGTCACGTCGCCGATTACTAAAACGCTAAAAATTACACGACGCTACACCGATCCTCATAGTGTTAACACGATTTACGAATAAAGGATACAAGATTCAATAATCGTTTCTCTTAAATTAAACTTTGGTCGCTTTCGAGGGAATCTTTTTTTTCCCTTTTCTTTCGTTCTTTTTACGTCAATCAAAAGTTGTCTACATGTCCGGCAGTGTTGAAATATATATCCTAAGAGTTATCGAAGAGGTTTTTGTGCTCGAGATTAGAAAAAAATTCAGTAGTTTATTGCGAATCCGCTATGTCTAAGAGTGCGAAGAACGTGGCGATCGAAAGGAAAACACGTTGCTAGCAATAAGAAAAAACTAACAAGAGCAAAGAACAGATGCTTCAAACTCGTTAGTTTCGTCGTTCGTCCTAAGATTAAGAACTGGTCTTCGGCCAGGCGATCTTCGCGTCAATCCGCTTGTAAGCGAAAAGGCAGTGAGAGAGCTCTTGTGGACATTCGTGGTCACCGAGTAAGGTTTCTATAGTAGAGAATAATTAAATTATACACATGACACCTCTTCGACCTTGCACCATCATGATAGCACAGGTTAGTAAATGGTAGCTTAATTAATTCTATTTTTTTTCTTTTAATCGTTCAATGCTGTAATTGTGTAGTTGCTTTTTAATCGTTCTTCAGCTACTTAGCTAATTTCTTAAGTGTACAGTTGACGTGCATAATAACTTATTCTTTGTGTATCCTTTGTTATTAATTGTACTTTGGATTAAATGTCTCTAGACAAATTCGTTCAGAAGAAATTTGTATGAATTCTGATATCTTCAAAATTAATGAGAGATTAATAATCTATTAAAATATCTAAAAGTATTAAAGAATAAAATTTCTCATGTTTGTATAATTTCGATAAAATGAATTTTTACCTTCCCCTTGTACCAGTTTAAACAATCCATAGTCCTGGGGGTTAGTGCACCTGATTTTATGTGCCAGGATGCGACAAATCTCTCTCGTGTTCATATTTGGTCGTACAGGCAACGTTCTGGTGTTCAGGGATCCGTGCAGTTCATCTGGCACTAAGATTCGTAGTACGGATGAACAATCTGGTGTTCCACAACCCTGAAACATTCGAACAATAGTTTCTAAACGTATCCTTTACATATTTTACATTAATTTGGTACTGGTAACACAGTCGTGCATTAATATTAAAGTGATAAATAATTACTTGTAATTACATTAATATATTTTTCAAATCTAAAGAACACTAACATTTTGTACTTGAAAAAGATACTAATCATTGATATGTTAATGTAATTTAAAAAATGATCGAAACTGTATTAATGCTTCAGAGACCGGCATCAGCGAAGTCACTTACGTTTAAAGTGGACATCGTTCCCTGGCTGGACTTGAACATCTTCAAAACGTGAACTGCGCTCGACAAGGTCGTCAGATAATATCCCCCTTCGCCAGTGAGAAGAGAGGGATGAAGCAGACCCCACATGTACTCAGCCTCCACCTCAGCGGCCACAACCTTGCCACGAACCAACACCCAAACTAGAAGAGGAAGAAGGTCGTCGGCGCCCAGCGTTACGTGTTTACCCGAATTTGCGTGTTTCACCTGGAAAAAAGTTACTCTGGATAAGAAATATTAGAACAAACATTTAAACTTTGACATCATTCCATTCACATATGAAGATTACATAAAAACATTACTAAGTTGCAGCTGGATTTATTTGAAAGGGGGAAACTAGATTCCCCTAGCTTTACAATTTCCAATCTTTTAAAAATAGACAAACTAATGTTGCAATTAGACTATAGATTTTTATTTACTTATACAAGAAATTTGAAACAATGCAAAAATGCACAGTAACGTTTACTTTAGATTATGTCCTTTAAGATATGAATTTGCATAGATCGATATTTTTGAAATTTTCAAAGTTTCACCCATGTTCTTCATATGTAGTGTGGTTCATCAGAAAATTAACTTTAGAATCATTCAAGGGAATTTTGTTATAAATTTTATTAATATTAAGAGCTTTACTATATAAGGTATTTACTAAAGGTATTTGAAAAGAAAATGATAGCGCAACTTACAGAATTGAAGATCGCCGAAATGGCTCCGAGAAGGTTCTCCAACTTATCCAGAGGTGAATCTGCCTTTTGAAGTCGATCGATGTACTTGAGGATCAGCTCTAAACTGGCTTCCGATGGGGGTATGATCTTTGGCTGTAAACAAGAATATTAGCAATGTTAATTGATTTCACTTTCAAATTTAATTTTATTAATGATACAAATTGTAATCTACTTTAAGAATCTGAGGCCTTTTAGCTATAAACTTCTAGATTCTGATTGTTCTAGTCTATAATAGAATAAATTAGATACACTGAAATTATATCAGTAATTACATAAGTAAGAGTAGTTAGAGAAAGGATCACTATTTTGAAAATTCGCAACGCCAAAATCAAAGTTTTTTTCTCTCTTTGGATCAAAAACTAAATCAAAATAAATAAAATTATTATTCTTAATCTTTGCTTTGGTCTTTTATTCAATTTTCGAAGAGAGAGCAGATATTTTTCTAGGTGGAGCTTCGATTTTCCAAGAAATCCAAAGAATATTTGTAAAATTTAATATGTAAATTAAATTTCTTAGATTCCGTTTCTTTATTCGAATATAAAATAGATGTATAAAATTGCATAAATATTCATGTTATCTACAATTCAACTCAAGTAATGAAAGATTAAAATCCAAAAAAAAAAAAAAAGGGAAAAATCAAATTTTCACTAAACTGCAGCAACTATGATCGTAGAAAATAATTGGAATGGTCTCTTTACTATGAAACTATTCTCGACCGTAAGAATGAACTGTATCGAAACTCCCATTCACCAGACTATAATCATTTCGACAAACTACTAGTTATTAACTCGAGAGATCGTAACTTCAATCAACTCGTTACAAATTAAGATCCACGCAGGAATGAAATTTTCGCCATAAGAAAATTCAGCTAAGTAACTAAATGTTAATATCCAGCTCGGCCAACTAAGAATTGAGATCTAGACGTGACAAAAACAAAACTGTAGCGTCTACAATGAAAATAACGATTAGAACAGGCTCTCTAAACTACTCGCTATGTCGAAACAACCACTATCGCAAAAGCGACCGTAAGAACAAACAATTCCCATTCGCCAGGCAATAATCATTTCGACAAACAGTTACTAACCCGAACGCCGAGATCCTGAATATGTTTCCCTTGGGCGTGTTGGATGTTCTCGGCGAGAGTTTGCAACGAGCCAGTGGCCACGTAATGTTCGATAAACAGTCTGTAAACGTGTTCCCTGAGCGGTCTCACTACCAGGCTCATCATCACGCCCTCCAAAATCGCGTCCAAGTTCAAAAATTCATTTGGCTTCAGCTTTATCCTTTCTTTCTCCACTTCCTTCTCGAACTCCCTCTCGCCGTGTTTCACCAGATAGTTCTTCATCCCGGACATGAACTGTCTTATGTTCCTCATGACCACGTGCGGACTAGCTTCTTTCCCTTCCTTCGTGCACTGAATGAAATTGTCGATATTCTGCGAGAAAGTGGTGGTTTTGTCGGCAGCCAATTGAAGGGCGTACGACCTTATGGTGGAGCCTGTGCCCGTGTTATCGCGGTTCCTGAGGGCTTGCAACCTTGGAGGTGCTGCGGAGCAAAAAGAAAAATTCGATTAGGACGATTCGAGGTTTGATAGTGAGAGATAGAGCGATTGCGATTGGTTATAGGGATCGGTGGTCATTCATTCTCGAATGAAAAATTGATTTCTGAATGATGATGGCCTGTCGATAGATTAAATGTAAGGATACAAGAATCAATAGAACGTTTAATATAATATTTAACAGATTATCGTTCAGGCAACCATAATTCATTGTTAATTCAAGTTTGATCAAAATGTACTATGAACACTGAAATATATTAGGTTATTAAATATATTAATTTAATTTTATTGGTGAAAGTGAGAATAACGATTCGAGCATTGATAAAGAGAAGTAAATGTTTAAGTAGGAGTTCAGTTAATAGATAACGAATGAAGAATGAACATTGTAATAGAAACATCGTATTAGAGGGATGTTACTTTCTCGTAGTTTAGCACTTAGTATTTAAGAAGTTTAATTCAAACTTTATTAGTTCGATATCTTAGTAAATAGATGCGGTATCGCGAAGATTCTTATCGTTGAACTACTGAATAAGTGCCTAAAGATAAGATTATCTTATCGTTGAACTACTAAATAAGTGCCTAAAGTGTGTTAAAAACATGATAAAGAGACTTTATCTGTTCACTGTATATGTGACGTAATTATAAAGATATTGACTTTGAATTTGACTTTCTTTTATTATTCTTTTTTTTTATTATCGGTTAACACATCGTTGTGAAAAAGTTTTTTGGCTATGTAAATTTTTCAATTTGCTAACAAAAATTTCAATTAAATTTAATATTTAATAATTTAAATTATAAGATAATTTGTTTAATGGTTTTAAATTCATGATTTAAATAATTTTAAATTTAGAATTTGTAGTATATTCGGTAATAATAGACACGTATTTAAAAATTATATATATAATTAGCTAATTATAAACACGTTAAGAAATTATCGAACTACTTCTTACTTTTAAAGACTATTTGCAATCTTCCGCAAATGCGCTGGAACCACTTGCCAATTCTTCGAAAGTTGCAGACGGAGCTTAAAGAGAAATTCTTTTTTTTGTCGTTAACAGTTGTTATCACCTGCATCTTCATTGAACAATTCACCATTTTGTATTTAATATTAAAAATGTGCCAAAACTTTATTCCGCTCCGCTGCATGTATTGACTGGAAACTACAATACTGTTCCTCAAACCTTCGAAACTCTTCACAATTTTACACAATATTCCTCAAATTTTTAACGCACAAATTATCACAAAGTTTTCTTTGTTTTGCTCGACACAATGTAGTCGATAATTTATAATTCGAATTTTACTTCCTACTTCCAAATGATTTTTGGTTCTCGTGAAATATATTCAACGTTCGTTACATATGTAATATATTCAAAGTTTGTAAAATTCAACTCTGAATTTGTAAAATTTCAATCTGCAATTTGAAATTTTAGTTTTGTGCGCAGATTTCCGGCTTTCTTTTCGATTTCGTAGGGGACTTCAGCTTTTATATAAACTGTCCAAATTAAAAGTTAAAAACACATTCGCAACAATATCGATCGTCAGTCTTCTTTCCATAGTTTTCTTCTATCTTTAGATTGTACAACTTTCAACGATCCTCTTCTACAGAATTACACTGTT
Source organism: Tetragonula carbonaria (assembly GCA_032399595.1). Classification (NCBI taxonomy): domain Eukaryota; kingdom Metazoa; phylum Arthropoda; class Insecta; order Hymenoptera; family Apidae; genus Tetragonula; species Tetragonula carbonaria. Next base: position 17,444,245 of record JAUCRC010000005.1, on the reverse strand, counting down.
GACTCGTATAACGAGTCTGCTCTCTATTCGCGTATTTCTTTTTTTTCTTAATCGGATTCGTAGCTATCGCGAGGATCGTTTGATCCAAGGAAATGCTCTCAAGTCGGAGAACTCCTCGAGGTGGCTAGCTTATCAGCCTCAGAATTCCGCATAAAATTATCGACGACGATGACCCGAACTAGAACTGCTTTAAACGTCTTCGAGACTCCGTCGACTGGTTATCTCGCCGACCTTGCAATCTTACGGCCAGATATACGCATCCCCCTTTGCGAAAGATTTTTCCACGAACACTTTTCTCTTTTGCTCTTGATCTTTAGAGAACGATGAATGGAAATTCAATATGATCCTTGAAGATATAGGAGAGAGCTAGATGATTTTTTTTTTTAACAAATTGGGAAGTTTGATTTACGAATGCGTTTTTCTGTGAACTTCAGTATTTTATAATATCTTGGTTGGTTCATTGCAATATTTTATAACTTTGGAAGAACAAAGATCTTCAAGATCTCGGTTAAGAAATCGATTCAAATTATAGGCGAGATAGTTCACGTCAAACTTCTTGCAACACAGTCAAATGGTAATCAATAATTTTTAATAAGTCACTATATTCATTCACCGAATTGCCGAAAGTAACTCAAAGATGTAAGCTGTGTCGATCGAGTTGATCGAGCGAGCTAGTACGAGTTCTCACGAAACTGCATCGATTGATGGACTGACCGACACTGAACAGCGCTGTTGAGAAAGGTAACTTATATATGTGCATTGTATTGGTAAAAACGCGGTAGAGGGGTGATAAATGAGTTTAAAATGAGGGAACTAGATTTGGATATGACTCAACTTGCCATATCTTTTTCGCTGTTCTTCGATCTAAGAGCTGATCAGCTAGTACGATTTCTCACGAAACTGCATCGATTGATGGACTGACCGATACTGAACAGTTGTCAGCGCTGTTGAGAAAGGTAACTTATATATGTGCATTGTATTGGTAAAAACGCGGTAGAGGGGTGATAAATGAGTTTACAAATGAGGGAACTAGATATGACTCAACTTGCCATATCTTTTTCGCTGTTCTTCGATCTAAGAGCTGATCAGTGACCTTCTAAGGAAACAGAGAGATTAATGAGTTCTTAATAAGTTTTTAAAGATTTGGGATTCAATTAAACTTAATTATTAAACTTAATTAAATTAATAGGAAATTTTGTATGACGTTGAATAGAAAGCAGAAAAATTTCAAGTATATATATATATATACTATTATTATCGGATCGTAAATTTTTATAACAAAATAATTAAATGTTAGACGAAGCATTAACACTTTGGATATATGTTACTTCGCATTTAATTTTGAATTTTAGAATTCCCACAATTCGCATTTTTGAGAACACAATTAAAAAAGCAGACGGATGTAATTCGTTTTATTCCAAATAAAACAAATGTGGCCAAGCCTGTTTACTACAACGTATTAAGGTAAGTCCATCCTCCGAATTCGGATCGGCCATCGGCAATGCTTATATCTCGACCAATGTTTCCACGCTATTACGAGGATGATGTCCTCCTTGTTTTTATCCTTATTGCCGTCGTTACTTCGATTTACCTCGGCCGGAACTTTTCTTCGTAGACAAATATCGCCGTTGGAGTGGTGCGCAAGTTAAGAAGAAAAAAAAAAAAAAATAAAAGATTGTACAAGATAGAAAGTTTCACAAAGAGTTCTCTGAGGAACTTACAGAAAGTTTCGTTTCACGGCAGATGAAAACAAAGGGAAAGTTTCCTTTTTTATTTGAGAGGGAGAAGAAATTGTTCTCTACGTTTCTTAAAGTAAATAATTCTTTTAATCAAACAATTAAAATCTCTCGAACTAGCCCACGCAATGGATATATCAATATCTCCCTCCTTTTGAAATAAATTAGAAAGTGATTTATAATTAATAATCATAAACATATTATTTCCTTGTTACTGTTAAAGTGGTTCTTCGTGTACTTTTGCTCGATTACTCCTTTGATCGTGTGCTTCTGTTTTAACGAATGAACATTTTATCTAAATTTTACTAGAAAAGCTAACATAAGTAATTTATAAAATTCTGCTCAAAAATTTTTAATCGCATCTCTCATGCAGTTAAGTTATCGAATGTTTCGAGCTGCGAAACATCGGAACGATCGTTTAAATTATTCGCAGGCTCATAGTCACTATGAAACAACCCCTCGTATAACACGTGGTTCGAGCTCGGGGGATGACTGCGAGCAGCGAGGCGCAACACGCGAGAGTTTGCTATTCCAAACGACCGACACCTCGTAAACTATTCCAATTTGTTGGCAAAGCCAGCCATTATCGTTCGCTTTATAGGGTCTGTCGTTCGTTATAAACCTTCGAAGATGAAACTATCGCGAAACTTCGCCAAACGAAATTCACCTCAAATTAAAGTGAAGTTTTACGATCTTCCACGAGCAACGCGAGAGAAGATTTAAGTTTAAAAATTAAAAAATTTCTTCAAAAATTTTTACCCATCTGGAATTCCTAAATTTCCAGATTTGTATTACGAGATTTCTATTTTTGTATGAGTAAATATGACAATATTTGTTAGATGAAGTTAAAGATATATAAACTTCTTTTTACGAAGAAATACGTTGTGTCGTTCAAGCCGTTCCTCATTGAGACTCATTGCTCTAATTATAGTTAAATTACGCATTTGATTTATGTATTCCTTTCAGAAGCGCGTGGCATAATGACATCATAATTTCAACGATCCACATTTGACCATGATAATCTTGTAGTTGTTGAAAAAACGAGGTAACGAAGATATGATTGAACAGTAATAGAGTAAGCACAGACGATATGAATAGACATTGCATACAATCTGTGACAATGTATTTTTTCGGCTACCACATTTTCGTGTCGTCACATCCTCGTGTCGTACCGATTCAGGCAAATTTTGCACCGCAGCACTACTAGTGATAAGAATTAAAATCAAAAAATATGGACAGTGTTGCCAGATTTGTTTCGAGGATTATTCATTGAATTGAACGTGATGGTACTTCATTAATGAAGAGATTGGTGAAAATTGGGATAAAGAATAGTGTATATTCGACTATTAACATCTATTTAAAAGTATTAAACAAAATTGATTGGAATATGATATTTTTATGAACAATGTAATTAGACATGACGTTTTTTGATTTACAAATTTGTAAATTCGCAACCTGAATGAATTATCTTTATCCGGTAAACTCGATTTTATGAAAGTTTGAACTTGTCAATAAAATATTTCTATAAATATTGTTTACAATAAAGAAGCACATTATGTGTTGTAAATTATTTCATGCAAAATTCATCCATTTCAAAATTTCAAAGTCGAATTTATTTTTTTAAACGATACCATACATATTTTCTTGTTTAGAGTACGATGTTATTTATTAAGACGAACTCACTGTGTTGCATTTTCGACGGCCAAAATCATTTATTGTCATAAATTATTAATAAAAATGATATGAGTGACTTAATGATATGTTATGAAGATTTTATGAGTTTAAAACATTGCTCATTCGTATTTTCCTCCATTCTGATTGCCGGTGAACTTGCAGATTAATCACTCTTTCATTGATTTCAACGATCCTTAAACATCATTTAGAAATCGATATCCCGAACGATTCTTTCTTCAACAAATAAAATCCAACATACTCGTTAGAAAAAGAAACTGTTCAAAATACCTTCACGATACAAGTCACCGAAATCGGCGAGGAAGTAGTCAGTCTATACTTTCGCTCACTTTGCCTTTGTTATTGCGCATAATGAAGAAAGAAAAACGAATTAAAAGGACACGAGCAAGTTTCGGTTTTCCTGACGAAAAGTTGCCAAGACCTAAAAGTCTCACACGATTGCCACATTTCTGTTACTGTTCTGTCCGTCGACTCGATGAAATGGTTAAACTAACAAAATAGGCAAGTTAGAGGATTTTTCGTATGTTTCTGTATCCGTCCGAGCTCAACCGATCTCGTCTGTGGAATAATGTTACATCTACATCGAAAATTAAATTGAATTAAACGTGAACGCTTTCTTATTCGCATAGCTATTCTTAAAAACCGATCAATTTAATTTTTGACTGCGATATAATTATTTTCTACATAAATTAGTATTATATGTCACAGACTTATAAATTAGCATTTAATACATATCAACGGAATTATAAGTTAAAAATTACCGTGCAAACGTAGTTTCATTTTGTAAAAAAAATGCAGAAATTACAGTATTTATTGTTGCCTTAAATTGATAGGGGCTATAAAACAATAAAATTGTAAAATTGTAAAATTTTAATCGAATAAAACCTAAAAACTGTAATATCGATTACCGTAATGGAAAAAGTGTTTTTGGAAATATTGACAAAAATTACCACCTATTTATGTTTGTAAAACGACATCAAGCTAAGAACTACGCAACCTACAATTCAGTTTAGATCGTGAAAAAAAATTTCTTTCCTTTCTTTATTTCAGAACTGCAGGGATAATTAGTTGATAAATAAAATATTAAACTCACCCAGAGGGGCACCGTGGGATGACGAGTTAATCACAAGTTAGTTAATGTCCGTAAATTCAATGTAAACACATTCTATAGAATACGGTTATTGCTATAATATATGCGAAATAATTTTCATTTTTTCTTTAAAATATGTAAAATGTTTTAAATATTACAACTTAGTTTTAAATATTATAACTTACGAATAATATAAAAATAATATTATAATATAGATAACATTTTATAAAAATAGAAAATTTGAAAATATACATTACTCATATTTCTAATATTCTTCCTGTAATTATTGGAATTTTCTATTGATATTGCTTACTCATATTTCTAATATTCTTCCTGTAATTATTGGAATTTTCTATTGATATTGCTTTCCATTCCAAACAAAAGATAGGAAAATCCATTTGTCTACTATCTTGAATGAGATTTATGAATGTTTTAAATGTTTGGAACTTATCATAATTTCAGGTTAAAAATCTACTTAAAATTAAGATTCTTTATTGCACTCTGCTGACTAATCTTTTGTTGGAAGCACTTCACAAATATTTGTAAGGGACAATTTTATTACTGAATTGTTTTCCATTGATGAATGTTGAAAGTGATCATAGGAAATATATGGATGAAGATTGAAATAGTAATGATTCATGTTGAACAAATTGTTTTCTATACGTGTTTTATTGTTATTCGTACAGTAGGATAGCGAAAGCTTACAGCTTATCTGTCTAGATCAATTAATTCAAGTTTTAATCTAGTAATTATGCGAGAATGTTCGTAAATATTCATGACTATGCAGATCTAGTCTGTTTATTAATTTGTTCTCTTTGTTTCTTGATTCGTCAATTTAATTTGCTGATTTACTACTACATAAATTTTCAGATTATTGGACTTAATTATTAATATAGATGTGGACTTAGTCATTAATATAAACGTTGACTTTTTGTGGTTTCAAATTTTCTAGTTCTTTAATTTTTTGATTTGATCTGCCTTGACTATTAGTTCTCGTGTTTTTTAATTTTCATTCTATTTTAATTTTTGATATTTTGTAAAATAACCAACTTCTCAAAATTTATAATTCCGTCAAATCGTTCCGTCAACATCATATATCACTGAAGTAATTAAACAACCGTTATACTAAAGTTCAATGAAATCATCTTCAACAGTAGCCCACGGAATTATCTTTTCTGCCTATCATCCTGCAAATTTTTCAATTTTCTATTCCACTTGCAGATATTAAATCTGTGAAATTTGATACTCAATCAACAAACCTCGGTAACAATCATTTTCCTTCTTAAAGAACGAGATGTGTCACAGACGAAGATCATCTCGCAACTTATCGTCAACTTCTTATCCTCTTATTATCATCGCCAGATGAGAAACGAGAGTAATCGTTAGCACAATGTCAGACGCATTATCCATCGAGCGTTTCTGAAATGATCAAAACGAAATCGAAGCACGAGTATCACGATCGTGCTTACTTACGATAAATCTTTTGTTAACCAGTTCATTAGTTCTCTTTTTTAAATCGGATCGCGGCAACGTATCATAGTCCGTTTCGAAATCTCGTTTCGTTCGCGAGAGTCAGCTAGTTAAACAACTATCGCTTTTACTAACTATCGCTTCTTTCTGAATCATGAACTATCGATCGACCACGCTTGTGTCATCCGTGATTCGTCACCTTCTCGACGTGGTTTCACATGGATGCACTTGCTTCGCGCGTGGTAATACACTTCGATGGTTCTTTGAGTCATCTGATGCCGACAGTTGTCGATAAATACATTAATATACATAGTTCTACGACCTTATTTTATATGCTCCAATTTCACGTTCTACACGCGTTTGTATGATTAAGGAAAAACGACCAACAAGTAGTAATTCATCTCAATTTCTTTTGAAATTAATTATATACTTTGAAATTGCGGAATCTAAGCGAATTTGCTTCCACACATTTATTTTGATTTGGCATTAATTTACAGACTGTTATAGTAAACTATTTAAAAATCAATAGCTGTCAAGTTGAAAGGAATATTATTTCGAAGTGAGTTTAAAACAATTATCCTTGATATTGTTGATTGCGAGTGTTTCAGGCCAACGTTTAATTGTACGTACATTAGTAATTTATTGGGAAAATTTCCTTTTCGTTGTTTTAATTTGAATCAATCTCCAGGATTGCTTTGATTTCTGAATTAGTAGCGGCGTAATTTTTTAAATATTTGAAAATACCTTTTATCAACATTTTTGAATTTCATCGAGCACTGTGAACGACGCATAAGAAATTTGCATTATTTATCGGTCATGAACTTCATTGGATAAGGCAACTGTTGTGCAATCTATTAGCATATATATAGCACGCAGTCTTTTATTCCGTTTCTCTCAGTTGCTTCTATGTTTTTCCTATGTTCGTTATAAAATTTGCATGCATATTGCTAGAGATTTGCAAGTACATCGCTAGACATAAATATAAAAATACTCGTGTTTGTTCCGAACTATGAACTTCCCACTGCTTTCTACTTCTTAATTTCTTTTATTTATTTCTATTTCTATTTTACCTCCAAAATTTAAGTCTGCACGTTTATCTTCATTCTTACTTCTCTGATTTTCGAAATTTCGAACTCTTTAAAAAATATTATTTCCTAGTTTTCTAGAGTGATAAAGACAATGTAATAAATGAACAGACTTACAGAGAAGAGGGTCCAAACGTTCCTTGAAGCTCTTGTTCCTCTTCATTCTCTCCACGTCGCTTTCGTCTGTCTCCAATGGCGTCTCCCATTCGGAAGAGTCGTAGGTTTGGTCCTTCCTGGTGTCTCCAGCTTCCTCCCTTTCGTTCCTCTTCTCGACGTTATCGTACGAGGAGTTCCTGTCGCTGTACAGTGACTCCGACGTGTCCGGCGGTTTCAACAACTCTGGGTACCTGGTTGGACATCGAAATAACAAGAAGAATTAAAAAAAAAAAGTTAATTTTGAATTGCGTAAATTTCCACTCACTCTCTCTACTTAATTCGTCTATTTAATTGTATTTTGTCAAAGTATGCAGTTAAATTTATGAAAAATTTAGAGAATAAATAATACTTTTTTTTGTATGTGTAACTTTGTGTAAAATTGTATTTTTGAACACTTTTATTGTTTTATACTATATATTTTCTTCAACTATTAAGTGGAGAACAATGTTAAAATGTCATCATTTTTCAGGCAACAAGTATTTTAGAGGACTGTAATTAAAATTTATTTTAGTCATTATTATGTCACAACTCGGATCATGTTAATGAAACTGTTAGGAAAAAATATGACATTTTCTAACTAATCATAGATGTTGAAAAAGAACTACATGTAAGAAATATTCAAAATATAATCATCCAGTTTTAGATAATAGAATTCGATTTCTACTTTATATTTCCCTGCCTATAACAATTATGAAAAATAAAAATTAAAGTTCCAAAAGATATTTAAAACATTTGAAAGTACCCAATATTTCATTCAGAATGCAAAGGATTGATTTCATTTAAGAAATGTACATGCTTTTCTCACTCGAATTTATCATTCAATTCAAACAAATTCACTCACATCAGCGTTGCAGTGATAATGCCATCGATAATTGCAAATTCGCGATTCGGCGAATTATGAATGAATTCGATTGGAAACTTACCGTTGGAGGATGATACTCTGAACGGTCAAAGTGTTCCCAACAACATCTCTGTCGCACTCCTCGTCCGGAAATTTTCTGGCCACGTTGTCGCCCTCGTAATCCGCATCACAGTCGTAGTCTGGTTCGCAATCGTCACCTTCGTTGCCTGGACAAGCATTGTCAAATGTCGTTATCGTTACTTCCGTCGACCTATCCATCGTTCGAAGAGAAAGCAAATCTCAAAATTCACTTTTCAATTTGAATTTTCACACACAGTTTGCACACGATATTGATAGACACGCGTTTAAAAGTACGACTGGTTTTGCAAATCGACGATTAAACGAAATGGAAATATGTTGATTTATCGAAATTTGTGTGCAAATTCACAAACGGAGATTAGATTAGGCGCATGAATTGCTAGATTCATGATTATATGGTTTATCGATAAGAATTGGATAAAGAGCGAGCATTTGATCGTATCTTGATTTGAAATTGTTTATTGTTTGGTGTTTGTTGAACAATGTCAACTTTATTGACTTGAGAAAGGACTACAAAGTGTTTCTTCACTTGTGCCTTTTGACGTAACAGATTGGAAGGTTATAAAAAAAACTGAGAAATCAATTAAAAATTTGAATTCATTAGTCCAATGCAATTGTGTTTTTTTTCATTTTATCCAAAATTATTTAAGAAATTAAAAATAGAGATTCTCGGATAAAACAATCATATTCTTCATATGCCCCATATCCACTATCTTAAAAATTAAAGATATAATTTAGCTATAGAGTTCTATTTAGAATAACCACGTTCTTTATTTTACTTCGAAGAAAGGATAAAAAAATTAAATCATTCCCAATTAGAATAATCATATCCTCTATTTTACAAAATTAACTTTATCAACAATAAATAACTCTAATTCCGATCTTTCGAATTCGAAAAAAGAAAATCGTATCCTCTATTTTTCACAAGACTATAGATAACAATTACAAACAACAAAAAAATAAGAATAAGAAGTTGCAACTTACCGATAAACTCCCAGCTGGAGTCAACAGCCCAGGATGTGTCATTGAACACCTTGGTCCTGATCTTTGGTGGTTGTACCGGCTTGGCACGTGGAATTTTCTTCGTCTCTTTGGTGCCGAGCCTCTTGGCCAGATTATCAACGGAAGAGGAGATCAGAGGCGTCTTATCTTCCGTTTCTTCCGATTCCTCCCAATCGATCGGGTGTAGCTGATTAGAATTCGCGCCTACTGGCGTTTGCAGCCATCCTGGTTCACTGTGTCGATATTTGTTCGTCGCTGGATTATTTCTCGGTCGTCTTCTCGGTATTATTGCAGCGTTTTGCGCGATCGCGTCCGCTGGTTCCGCGTAAAAGGGGCTACCCTGCTTCGACTCTGGTGTCAGGGGACTATTGCTCTCTGACTTTGCCAGCATCAAGCCCAGTTTGTTCCTTGGAGGCGTCACCGTGCTGGGACTGTTTAAAGAATTTGCGCTGCCTGCTTGAGAAAACAAAAGAGATGATTTTTCTATTGCTTATATTTTCTACATTGAAAGTGAATTTTTTCTTTTTTGTTATATATGTCGTCGGTTCAGAGAGAAAGTTTATGAAAATAGATTCGAAATTACTGTAGAGTTCATTTATTTGAATTTGATATTGATTTGTAACAGAAGCTCAGAACACTTTTCTCCACTGCATATCATTTTTCGTTTGCACAATAGTAACTCGCTCAAATTTCTTAATGTGATACTCTTCAAAGTATGAAGATAAAATGAAAAAGATATGACTAGTATGAGAAAAAAGTCAAAATAGCATTTATGCCGTGTTGAAATTGCTATGACTGTATAAACATCCATAATTTAGCTGTTCTATTCGCAAAAATATTGCGTAATTGTTAAATTCTATCAAATAAACCGATTCCTAATTAAATTAAATACTCACAAACTCGTGACAAGAGATCAGGTCTCCTTCCCATGCCTGTCTCCTCAGGCGAACCATTGCTCTGTTCCACAGGCTTCACCTCCTGAACAGGCTTGAAGCTGCTGAACTCAGGACTGGTCATCTCCTTGTAACTCAACTTTTCGTTTCCAATTGACTTGTCATTCCTCACGATCATTCTGTCGTTCCTCACTATCAGCTGCTCGTTCGCTGGCAGTCGTTCGTTGAAATTCCTCTCTGAACATGAATTTATAACTCTATCTGGAACCATCAGTCGATCGTTCGAATTCCTCAATCGATCTTGATGGTTAATTGGTCCGTCGTTCCTCGCTAGTTTATCATTCGGAGACCAGGTGGAATGGTTCGATTGATCAGTAGTGTTCCAAATGTCCTCGTAGTCCGAAATCTTGTCTCCAGGCGAGCTTCGATAGTACGATTCCAAAATGTCGGATTCTTGATAGTGTTGCGAGTTTTTTCGCGCTTCTCGGTCTCGTCTTCGTTTCGATTTGCTGGTACTCGAGGGTGTAGTCGGCGAGAGAACGTTGGGCATCTTGGAGTTTATGTTTGGGACTAGTTTCGACATCGGGGAGAGTACTGGCGTTGTTGGTGATAAGGGTGACTTGACGGAGAAGTTTGATATTAGAGATTTGTTCGACGTGGCGCTCTGTGGACTTAACAGAGAGGTATTCGGATCCGATGGAGTGTTCTGAAAAGGAAAGAAATAAAGAATCAGTGACACGAAAGAAAGTACCTGACCTTGATTGGCCTAACTCTGTTATTCACGATCATGTAATTCGCAGAATCACTGATGTTATTTAAATTATAATACATATTTAACGAATACGTATATTAATTTGAACTTATACTAATTTAATAATACATATTTATTTTCAAAATAAAATACATAAATAATTTTTAAGTGCAATTGGTTGATAATGCATTGAATTTTAAAATTACTCTATAGAATAAGGAAAGTATTATTCATTCTTAACACAAAGGTAATTGTAAGGAGAAAGATATTACTGTAAATCTATAATATACAAAAGATAAATAATATTTTTTTGAATTAACATAATTTTGATACATAATACTATTTAGAAATATACGATATAATTATAAATATTAGAGATACTTCCATGTTAAATATTTTTCAATTTCTCTCTATTTTAATCTTATACTTCTAAGCCCCAATTCTAAATTTTTCCAACTTTGTTTTCTAAATAATCACCTGCGAACTCCCAACATCGCTGATGTGATTTACACTGAATGTCACGGTGGTAGTGACGTTGAAATTACTCTGATTCTGTCCAATTCCAATTCCAGGTTTCGCCCATCTCGGAGGTGGCGGAGGCGGTGTCTTCACGTTCTGCCCCGCAGTATGATTCTCTGTTATGATATTCCTGATCTCAGGTAGCACAGGTGACGTTGTACAAGAGAGATTATTAAACGTCGACACGTTCTGATGGAAATTCGTCATGGAAGTGCTGACAGAGGAGAATCTAGTCCTGGATAACTCGACCACCGTTGATTTCGACGTTTCTGCCGTGGTGGTTTTCGACTCGAAGCTGACTTTCGTGTCCTGAACGGGGCTCAGAACGTTATTCTCCACGTTGTGCACCACCGGCGAAGGACAACGAACGCTTTGGACCAAGTTTGGGGAAATCAGTTTTTGAGATAGCTTGTCGCTTGGCGAGATTTTCTCTTTCTTCAGATCCAGTGGCTCGTTGAAGGTTGTCAGATTCAAGGTGTTCGGTGGCGTTGGCCGAGGTTGTCGAGGCAGCGACGACACAAACGTCGTCGTCGTCAAGGCGCCAATAGGCGATGAGCTTCCTGCACACGAAAATAAAACGATGAAGAATTATTTTTGGACGCGTGGACAGTTTTTATTTTCGGGGGATTCTGGTCGTTGGAGATTCATTGGGCACAAAGTGGAAGAGAAATTATGGCTGCTGGAGAATCACACGTGATTGAGATTGTGATATATCTTGGTTTCGGTATTTAGTTGCTATATATCCGACAAGGGGAAAGGAAAATTATGGCTGCTGGAGGATCACACGTGATTAAGATTGTTATATATCTTTTGGTGTTTAGTTGCTATGTGTCCGACATAGTATTGTGTGAATAATTTTTTTACTATTTTGCATTAATATCGTGCTTGTTTTTGCATATTACCATGCTGATGAAAATGAGAGATTACTATTGAAAGAATTAGGCAGCAACTGAGATTGTTATATTTCTTGGTTTTGGTATTTAATTTTTCTTCAAACTGTGAAATTTTTCTTATTGTCGTTCTTTTTTTACTATTGCAGTTGTTTTTAATATAATGATAGAAATGAAAGGTTGTTATCAGATTGTGGATGTTTAAGGTACCAATGCATCTAATGTAAAATATGTAAAAATATATGAAATAGTTCAAAGTCAAAAACTATTCAAACTATTGTTGTGATATTTTGATAGATAAAGTGAATTTTTATTCAGATTTTGTTGTTTTAATTATATTTATAAAAAGATAAAATTGCACGAACATCCACAGTCTGGTTATTAGGAGAAGCTTTCGTTCAATTTGATAATTAATTTGTCACTCACGAGTATCGTGCGACGAGATGGGCGCCAGATTTAATACGATACTCTCTGTCGTCGGTGTATGAATATTATTATTGTTGTTATTCAAGTTATTGTTACCTGAAACAAACAATATCAATATGATGAAAACGAACAGGCTAGAATTTCATTTGTACAATCTCATTGGGAAATAATTAGTTATAATAATAATAGGAGGCCACTCATTCTGACACACTGTCTGACTATAATTTTTTCTTCGTATAATAGAAGGTCATGGTTAAAACACGTCAACAATTCATTCGATCAAGCACTACTCAAAATTTCAATCAATATAAATTGAGGTTTTGCTGTATTTAAAACGAAATATTTTTGCGAATTTTTAATACATCCACAATTTGATTAACCACTTGGCTTACAATTATTTTCTAATTAACTTGTTTGATTAATTACTTCATTTACTTATTGTTCTACTTACAAAAAATAAATCGTATTCATATTCTTTTTCTTTGCATATTAGCCACAAAAGTCTACATGCATCTGCCAAGGAAAGAATTCGAAACATTTATTTATTTATTTATTTACTAAACTGACATAGTTGAAGCTCGACTTCAGTTCAAAAGTGGAATAAAAAAGGAATCTATGAAAATTGTTCTTTTTTAAAAACTTACCACCCCGGAAACTGCTCAAGCTAGACGTGTTGCTGCTGCTGCTCTCCGGTGGTTTAGGATTCGCCATCGGGTATCTCCAGAATTCCTGACCCAGAAGAGCTAAGGAGGAGAGCTGTTGCCTATTCTTGGCCTCGCGCATCGCCCTTGGCAGTGTCAATTGGACTGGCAATTCATCACTGTTCCAAACCAAGAGAAACAGATAAATCAAAGGGAATTAGCGGTCGAGAGATTCGTTCAAAGCTAATCGAGACGGTAGTATAACCAATTCGTTAACCACACAATGGAGCCAAGGAGAACTCTTTGATATAATTGAGATACTTGCAAATACGTTCTAGTTGACCCATTAATTGATAATCCTTTTTTTTCTCTTTTACTTCAATTCCTCCTCTAATTTCAATTCTTTCAATTTGAATAGAGTTATACGGCGAGGAACATGACTGAAACAATAACGATGAAAAATTGTCGATAATTTAAACTGTTACAACTTCATGAAAGAAAATCGTACAACAATTCAATCGATCTCGTTTTAAAGCGCGGAATAAGAAAGTAAGGATATTTTTCTCTCGAAAATTGCAAAGTTCAAACACTTCTAAAAACATTGAAAATTTTCTTTTCGAGATTTATTACTTTATTTGAAGATTGAAGTCTACTGTAAATGCTAAATGCTCTGCTCTGTAATTAATTAATTTTACACTTTTGGGATTACCCAAGTTCTAACGATTACGAACGAAAATCGTCATAGCGAATATAACATTTTATAATTTATCAATATCCTTCTGCCGTAACAATTAACTTTCATTCCTAGATTTCTATCAGTAGATCTCTATAATGACATGAAATTTCTGAATCAATTAAGTTTCTAATCCAAAACGTAGAATCACAAGCTCAAACGTTTGTTAAATAGAATCGAAAAGAGGGATTATATCGATGTGATTAGCCATCGTAGAGTATACGTAGTTGGTGGCGATCGGTTGCATAATTTATCGAATTCCTCGTGTATGCGAGTCCAGGCGAGACCTGATCCAGCGAGGTGAAAGTCGCAGTCGGATCGTGTTCAGAGATAATTTAGGAGGCTAATGGCCAGCTCTGGAAAGCCAGCTACTAGCTCGACGTGAAGTCCGATTTTCATGATAATCGGCGCGACGCGACGATTTTTCTTTTTAACGATCTCGATTAATGATTCATTGGCCTTTCAGTCGTTTCTCCGATACGATTCGATAACGCGGTAATAATATTGTCTTGCTTATTTTTTTTTTTTTTTTGGTTTCTTTTACGTTCTTCTTTTTTCTCTCTTCTGGTTTCGTTTCAAATGTGGCGCAATGATCAGAGGATGGGAGTAACGTTTCGCGAGCGATCCGCTGGTATAATAACGGTTATTAGGCCGTTGATTGTCCAATTTGCACTCGCGAGGCTGAATTAATTGCTGGATTATGGCCGTTTAGAAAATACAACGGCCTGGTAGCGATCCGATGCTTTCGAGTGGACGTAATTGTTGTGAAAATTACACTTATCTGTCTGTGTTTTAGACCGATTCATCGCGTTTAATGGCTCAGTTGGTACGAGTTTGGTACTGCTTTGAGATTTTAGACGTGCAAATTTAATTAGTGTATTAATTAGCGTAACAATTGAAGTGTATTATGTATATTCAAATATATGTATGAAAATCTGTGTTTCAAATTCAAAGATTCACAAATTTTATTTCAATTGGCTAAAAATAAATAACGGAACATATGACATTATCAATTTATGATAGACGTAAATAATGTATTAGGTTGGCACATATGAACTGTCATCTTTCAAATATAACTTTGATATATTTAATTAAAGTGATCATTTCTACACATTTGTTGGAAAAGTACATTCAATGTACTTTTCCAACAAATTTCAAAGTATAGAAATTATTAATTTGAGAGGTCAAAAATTTTTAGAACAGAGTATTTTTTTTAATTAATTTATGCGTCAAAAGAATTTTGATTATCCAAGTCAAATAGGATATCCTAGATACGAATTCTAAAAAAATCCCAGGAATGTTCTGATCATTCGTGATGGCTAAGTTTCGATATTTTTATTACAAATCTTTCTAACACAAAATATGAATTTTTTCTTTTTTACTTTGGTCATTAATTGAAAATTGATAAATTTCAATAAGCAGCGACGTTTCGTATACATCAACCAACTAATATTTCGAAATAAATCATTAATAATAAAAAAGAAGGAATGTGTAATTGTTTATACAACTGACCGACTATATACGTTTCAAAAGTTTCAACGACAAAGAAAATATTTTTAAAAAAAATGGAACAATCACCTGCCGAGTTTAAAAGGAGAAAATTCTCTTCAAACGATTCGATTAACAATAAGTCATAATTTTCACAGGAGACGAAGAAGGAACTTCTTCGGCAAAGAAATGGCAAGGAAGGAAGTTGCGATAGCGGAAGTAGTAGAAAACTAGATGGCATCCGGTCGAGTGGAAGGTGAACGTGAAGAGAGGCCACTCACCAACACTGAGAATAGTGGGCGATCAGCGAGGGGATGTTGTCGAACCTGTTCTCGCTGGTCTCCAAGCTCAACTTCCCCTTGTTGGCTTGAATCAGGTAGTGCTCGATGTACGGTCCCTTTCCTGGTGGTAGCCGCACAGATAGGGCCATCGTGTCGCTCTGACTTGATTGCCGAACCACGAAGTTCTGCAAATGCCAAAGGAAATCACAAAGGTGCAAGAATATCCGACGATTTGGATAAATTAGAAAAATTTGCGTGACTTCTTTCCTTTTTCCTTTTTATAATGACATATATCGAACTATATATAATTATTTATTTTATTACGAACTATTTAGAAATTATTACAAATTATTGTTTTAAATTTTTGTTTTCTGGTTATTTTATTGTTAATTTCGTTAATTCTCTCAATTTCTGGTTATTTTGCGAGACACCGCGCGGAACCATAAAGCGATCCATAATGCACGTTGCATAATTCGTTCCAGCATTTCCAGCCGGAAGTCCAACGTCCGCGTCGATAGAACGTCGAGTTCTTCGCTCGCGACTGACGTTCGCGAGAGTAAAAGAAGACAAAACTTCGCTGAGAAGAAAGGCAGGAAGAGCTTCTCTTTATCCTCGACCCGTTTCTCTCTCTCTCTCTCTCTTTCTCTGAGCGTTTTCTTTCCTTTGAGTGGAAAACCTCCTGTCCAGAGGCAGAGTTTGTTTTAATCTTTGAATCTTGACGGGGTCTTGAATATTTCCGACTTTCGACGGAAAGCCTCGAATTTTTAACGTTTCAATCTTCTCTTAACTTCCGTCAAGGTAAATTTTCAAACTTGATCATCTCGAAGATGAAAGCCTCAAAACGAGAAACACTTTTCGTTCTCTATAAATCATCGATTTATTTTTTCATGTAAAAATAAATCACCATTCGACACGCTGGAACACGCTGTGTACGTTACTCATCCACTCGACAGTTGTATCCATCCACGTATCGACGCCAGTCGTGATAATTTCAACTGGGATCTTCCCCTCTCCTCCGTCGCTGTTGACGTGCCGTTTCGCGCAATCACGAACGGTGTTTCAACGCGCCATCGGGAGGGGCGGGAGGGTGGCCGTCTCGTCTATGGAGAAGTAATTGCGAGCCGCATTGTTTTTCGGTCGTGTGCAATTCGCTGGTGGCCGCGGGGGTAGCCGGGGGACGATTAACAAAGCTAGAAAACAATGAGCCAGCGGGAAAACAATGCTACCACAATGGCACGGCTCGTTCGCTGCCGTTCCACCCCCGCTGATTATACCGCTGCGCGCCAAACCCTCGCGCTTCCCCGCTATTCGGCGAAAAACAGAGTGAAGTGGAAAAAAGAAATACCGCTAGACTGTAGGAGGAAACTACCAGATAGCGGCTGGATGCTGGAGCCATGTCTTTTTCGACATGGGAACATCGATTCCGAGCGGTTCTCGCGGAGAGATTGTAGTCAGAGGAGAGGCTATTCAGTCTGATTTTTGTAGCTCTCTCTCCTTTTTCTTTTTTTACTTTTTTTTTTAGAAATTTCTGCTCTTTATAATTTGTATTAGTTTAGAATTCTCTTTATGAATGACTGGTGGATTTGGAAACAGAATATTAACACTAGAACTACCGACAGTTAAGACGAAGTTATTTCTACCAAAATTATTTTGATTTCTAATAAATAAAAATAAAATAAAATTCATTATATTATTTCTTTAGTTATCACTGTAAAAGTCATTGCATCATTGTGGGGGAAAAAATTGTAACATGAAATAGAAATTTTAAAATAAAATTGTGTCATTTTGACTGGTTTGGTAGTTCTAGTGTTAAGGATTGTTGTAGGTACATATGTGATTTGTTCTTTTTTTCTCTTTTTTAAGAACTTTGACAAATAGTTTTTTTTTTTTGTTATTCGATTAAAAAGTCGAAAGAATTGTTGTGTTGGAAATGAAAATTGTCGTGTCTCTCTTTTTTTTGTGTGCGTGAATCTGTGACTATTTTGATGGATTGGTTTATTTCGAAGTACGAGTAACAGAGGAAGAATCAAAATTTCTAGTACCTATCACTTTTATTATCGATCAATTTTACACTGACAAAGACAACATTTTTTTTTCTACGAAATCTTCATTTAAGAAAAGCCTCTAACATGAGAAAAGAAGAAATGGAATTCGTGTTCTTAATTCTTTCTGCAAAATAATGTCCATCAAACAATAAACAAATGAAGTTAGAAGGAAGAATGGAATTAATTCGTTTTCTTAATTCTTTCCACAAAAGTAATGTCCATCAACTGATAAATAAATAAATTACAAAATATATATTATACTTTGTAATAATATTAGAAAGTATACCTTTGTCACCAATATACGCCACAAAGAAAAATTCCTCGCAATTAAATCTCCACTTAAAACGCAGCCCATGACAGAGAATCTCCGAAGGAATTAATTCAATATCTGAACCATCAGATAACATTACCAGCGACAAAAAGAGAATGTCGACGCAGAAGTTCTCATATTCTCGATACAAGTTTTGTCATGCTCAAAGCGAGGCGATAAATTAATTAAATTCAACGGTTCACAGAACTTTCTCCGACAGGGAACACGTACATACTACACTGTAGAGCCAATCGATCCCACGTTAAAAGAGACGCCTCGACCCGGTCTTGATTCGCCGAGTTTTCCTCGTCGCGATCTTTATCATCGTACGAGTCATTACTCCGTCTTGACCCGATCCTTAATTTTTCTTTTTTTTCTTTTTTTCCACGAGCTATCTATCTATTCTCGATCTCGTTTCTTTCGAGCGTGAAGCCAACTTATATACGAAAGGCTTGACCCTGCTTCCATGCAGCTCTATCACCGGCGACGGAAACCTCGTTTCCATCTCGATACAATTCCAAGAGGATCTTGACCTCGCTGCTGCTTTCGCCTCTGTAGCTTCTTTTCTTATAATTTAGTCTCGAACTCCCTGTTCTCGAGTGATCCTTCCCGTACGTCTTGACACGGTCTCCGAGGTAATTTGAAAGTTATTACTCTGGCGGATACGGGGTGAGGAACCTCTGTCCACTTTCCGAGAGGTAATTTCGTTGGGAAAATGGAGGTCGAAGGGGGTGTAGATTGTTTAAATTGTAGAAGAAATACGAGATGACCTTTGTAAAGTTTAAATTCAATTTTTTCTTCCCCCCCCTTTTTCTTTGTTGCAGAAATAAAAATTTAATTTCTAGTTTAGATTAAAAATGCGTCATACAGTTTAATAATTTATCTCACAATCAGTAATGCGTAAAAGATTAACTGAACGGTTCTACTATCTTTATAATTAATAATGCCTAATAAGATATTAATTCGACAGAAAAATTATCACAAATTCTAATAAATAGCAATATTTAAAAAATTTTGGTCTGAGTCCTTCGTTTCAATGAATATATTCACTGTCTTGATAAAAATTTTTATAATTCTACAAAATTCTTGACATTACTGTTTTTCCATGTCTTCCTAACTAATAAAATATTATAACAAACAAAATTGTCAAGAATCCTAACAAATATCAATAATAACATTTAAAAAAAAAACTTTCCATCGGGAATAGAGTTCTATTCTATTTCAGTTTTTAGGATCTAGAACTTAGAATTTCACGAAATATCTAAAAAATTCTAAATTATTTCAACACCTCCACTCTAATTAACGTATTTCACGAACGAATGAAATAATTCTATATTCCAATCATAATTAATAACACACTGTCTAAAAGAATCTATCATCTCAATGTTGAAACAAAATTATCCACGCGAATTGCTAAAAATATCAGTTATTACAACGCCTAACGCAAATTCGAAATCACCGTAGCGATATCGAGTGTGGCAGGCATTGACACGATTTTCCATCTGGGACCGATTTCCCTGACTTCCATTCTCTCTGGCGAATCAGATAAGATTTCGCACGCGGCTCGTCGCGATTGTTCTCCAACAGGCAAGAGAGATAACTGTCGTGGAAACAATGCTGTTTGCCGCGAAGTGGATAGCGAGTGCGGATTGTGTAGATGGAGAAGTTTGATCGGTTCTTATCTAACACAACCGGAAGGACCGTGGTCCAGCTGGCTAGGGCCTCCGTTAGAAAACTGTGTCGACGTTATGTATACATATAAATGATGTTACTCCAACGTTGTTTTGTTCGACGTTATCGCAATATGTAAATATTTGATTAAAATATATTATACGTAGACTGCAAATATAGGAAAGTTCACACTGAGGCTACCAATATAGATTTAGATTTCATACTGAGATTACAATAAACGCTAATATTTTTCATATTTTATATGTGGTTGCAACGATAAAATACTTCAAATTTCGTGTAAATGTATAAAATGTTATGTATACATATAAATGATGTTACTCCAACGTTGTTTTGTTCGACGTTACCGCAATATGTAAATATTTGATTAAAATATATTATACGTAGACTGCAAATATAGGAAAGTTCACACTGAGGCTACCAATATAGATTTAGACTTCATACTGAGATTACAATAAACGCTAATATTTTATATGTGGTTGCAACGATAAAATACTTCAAATTTCGTGTAAATGTATAAAATGTTATGTATACATATAAATGATGTTACTCCAACGTTGTTTTGTTCGACGTTACCGCAATATGTAAATATTTGATTAAAATATATTATACGTAGACTGCAAATATAGGAAAGTTCACACTGAGGCTATCAATATAGATTTAGACTTCATACTGAGATTACAATAAACGCTAATATTTTTCATATTTTATATGTGGTTGCAACGATAAAATATTTCAAATTTCGTGTAAATGTATAAAATGTTATGTATACATATAAATGATGTTACTCCAACGTTGTTTTGTTCGACGTTACCGCAATATGTAAATATTTGATTAAAATATATTATACGTAGACTGCAAATATAGGAAAGTTCACACTGAGGCTACCAATATAGATTTAGACTTCATACTGAGATTACAATAAACGCTAATATTTTATATGTGGTTGCAACGATAAAATACTTCAAATTTCGTGTAAATGTATAAAATGTTATGTATACATATAAATGATGTTACTCCAACGTTGTTTTGTTCGACGTTACCGCAATATGTAAATATTTGATTAAAATATATTATACGTAGACTGCAAATATAGGAAAGTTCACACTGAGGCTACCAATATAGATTTAGACTTCATACTGAGATTACAATAAACGCTAATATTTTTTATATTTTATATGTGGTTGCAACGATAAAATACTTCAAATTTCGTACAAATGTATAAAAATTCGCAGTCTAATGTAAATAAACATTAGATTTCTAAAAAAATACTATCGACGTATATTAGTCTGAGATAACATTAGTTAGCCTCAAAATTTCCAATATTTTATCTTTATTAGAAGAAATAGAAATAATTCTTACAACAAAATAGTAAGCAACGTATTTCATATAGTAAGTTATTCTTTTAGTCTATTTTTTCAAGTTTTCCTAGAACTTTCTAGATTAAAAACAAAATAATATTAAAATTGTTCTACTACTTGTTTCATATTTTTAGTAGAACTATGCAATTAGTGACTCCTTCATTATTGTTGTTTTCTATCTAAAATCCTCTTAGAAAGACTTGGACACACACACACACACACACACACACACACACACACACACACACACACACACACACACACACACATTTTATGCATTACTGATTTTTCAAATTCTGCACGAATGCAGACATCAATGAAATTATAAAAAGAAATAATCTTCCGGCAAGATTAACGTCAATCAAAGAAATGAATCTTAAATAGGAATCTGTCACACCCACTAAATATTACAATATACAGACATATTTCTTTTTTCTTTATTACGCGTACTCTGTACATTATTGGATTTTCAAATTTCAATATATAAATATACAGTCACAATAATTCACGTTTATTCGAATCTCACCTCTTTTACTTCTCCAAATTATCAGACCGCTTAAATCGCCATTTCCATCATCCTCACCTACTCAAATACCAATTCCCCGATACTGCGTGCAACAAAACACACGCGGGGGTGTAATTAGCAAGTTCTTTACGATTTAACAAGGACACCTGGGGTAGCTCAGATCAGCCAAAGTGTCTGCGAACCGACGTCGGCCGTTTGGCAACGAAACGCCGTTGCAGCCGGCGGCTTAATATGCGGTAAATGCAAACGGCAGACGTTGCCCCGACGAAATACGACCGCTGTAAGCTTGCCTGGCAGAGTTCCAACCGGTGGCCTGCCAGAAAATACGCATAACAAGTGGCATTGTTAGCGTGCTTGCTCTCGCGAAGGAGATTTTGCCACGAGTCTTGCTCATTTTTTTCCTTTTTTTCTTTTTTCTTTTGCCCGATTTGAACGTTCGTTAGGCGAGCGCTGAAAATCGCGCGCGGGACAGGCACTTGTCACGATTCGCGTGACTAAGTAGCTGATCTTTTCGAGCGTTGTATATTAGATTATTCCAGGGCTAGGTCGAGACACACGAATAGGATGAATGGGAACGCTTGTGCGACCTCGTGAACTAATTATGACGTTCATTCGAGCGGCGAATTTTAACTCTTTGTAACGGTAATTCGAGCAAACTTTCAACTCCCTTGAGTGATATTTTGCTACGTTAATAAAAAAATTTGAATTATTCAATTCTGTTTCGTACATTATGTCTTTTTCTCTGAGCGATTTGCAATGAAATTAAATCAAATTGAAAATTCGAAAATTAAGCAATTCGTAAAAATATAAATTTTTTGAACGTCCAGCGATAGGGGATAGAGGGTTAAATACAATATCATGGTTTGGTGAAGATTGAAAATTTAGTAACGATACGCTGTATTAATTATTTATATTAATAACTCGGTTGTTGTAAAATTAATGATTAAAATACACGTCGAAAATCTGTTTAAAATTATTTAAACGATTTGGAAATCAATAATGAGGTGGAAATTGTGATATAGCCTTCGAATCATCTGAATGCGCTTGTAAAATTATTGGAGGAGTTGGATAGAATAAAAAAAATCGTAATCAAAAAATTTGGAAGAAAAATCGTCAGAAATATTAAAATATTAAAAAAATTAAAATATTAAAAAAAACAAAAAAAAAACAGAAATTAATAGAAAGAATATTTCCAACAGTTTAAACAATCATCCTTGCACAAGATAAATCTACTTCGATGAAAAGAAAACGCAGGAATTAATTACATTTTAATAAAACCTAACTCCAATTCAACCTAAGCTTGAATTAAAAGAGACAAGCAAAAATTAAAAACTCCAAAGAGAAGCAGCTTACTTGGCGCGGCCGAGTATTAAAAATAGATAGTAAATCGCCTTCCATCGAAGATATTCCAAATTCACGCATAAATCACCCCTCTCTGCACAAAGCAGCCTAAGTTGCGCGTACCTCAATTTAAATTCCCTCGATCTTCCTCCGCCGCAGAGCTTTTTCCATTATCAAATATCTTTCAAAGGAGATAAAAAGAGCCTGCTGTTATTAAGCGTTATAGATCATCAACGTCCCCGAGCAACGTTAAAGCGAGAAAATACTCCGGAATAAATTCCCCTGGCAAATAAAACAGATCCTAGGCCGCCCATTCATTTTCACGGGCGAAACAATACACGACGACGGAGAATATTCGCGGAATCAGCCGCCGATCAAAGCGTTGGAAAAGCCTTCAGGGCCGATGGGGTAGTTTCCCCGGTGAAAAATGCTGGTTCAAACAATCGCTTGCTTCGTGATATTTCATACTCTCTTTGTTTCGTCGTTTGCTTGATTTAATAGCGGAACTCTCCCGTCCCGTAGTTACTCCGAATAGTTCCTTTCGTTTTCGTTGTATTCGCGCGTGCAATTGTTTTCCGGTTATTTCTTGCCGCATAAATATATCAGAAATGACACGAGCTGTAAATTCTCTTGGTTATAAATTTTAGACAAATATATTCGTTGCGGGACGGGGTAAACACACGGTAGACGCGTAGACTTGGAAATATTGGACAGAAGGGGTTCCGAGGAAGGAAGAAGATTAAATTTAACGTTGGGTCTCTTCAGAAGCTTACGTATGAATCTTTTTTAGGCGTTGTCTGCTATGTTTATTATTAATGCAATATTACCATTCGATCGTTGTATTGTCATGCTGGTGGAAATTTCTGAGTAACGGATTTAGATTATTAATCATTAGTTAGACCTATTAATCTTTATTTGATGTTTCCATTTTAATTTCATCAAATTAAAATTGAATTTATTAATACAATTGTAGAAATAAAATTTACGGTTAAATTTAAATTTAAATCCGAACTCGAATCTCAATATTGGATTGTCAAATCTGACAGTAAGTCTAAATCTAATCTTTGAACGTAATTGTAATTTCTCCAAGTGCGAATTATCCAATTTGAGACTAAATCTTAAGATCTGGATTTACGGTGTGAACTTTTCAATTTGAATTTGAATCTTTGAACATGAATTTCCTACGTTTACTTTCAATGTTTATTTCGTACAATATACATGCAAAGTATAGGCAAAACAGGAGATGAGAGTACAATTAGAACAGAAGGTGAATATAAAGAGCAGAATGTTCTTCGCAAAAATTTCAACTTTCGATATTCGATGTTTATCTCGAATCCCCCATACGAGCGAAACATAGAAATCAACGAAAGTTTCAACAAAATCTGCACGATCGATATTGAACGATATTGAAAACGAACAACAAGCAAACCTTAGGACAGGAGAAACTGGGCACGATAATGAGATACTTTTTCGTCGAGGGAATAGGCTTTTCAACAACAGAGCGATAAGTGAAATTCTCTCGCATCGGGGAAGTCTAAGAGGTCAGTGTAGGAGTACTCGAGAATTTTCCACAACGATACGCTTTTAACCCTCCGGTGTAGCTCCATGGGAAGGTACTTACTTCCTGCTCGGTCAACGAGACAGACAGAGAAAGAGAGGAGAAAGATGCAAAGAAAGGAGGAAGAAAGCGTAGGCTTTGCCCAGCTTGCAATTTTCCTACGCCTAATCGATTCGTTTAAGTACACTCACCCCTTCCTCTTTGCCTTGCAACAAGTGGAAAGCACCGGCTCTTTGGATGCCAGGCAGGAACCAAATCGGATGCGAGCGAATAAGCCTCTCGATCAGGGTGATGTCACACGCGATCTCGCTGCCGGAATCTTCCGTCGAACTGGACGATCCACCGGATGTGGCCGAGCCACCCGAGGACAGTGACTCCTCGCTCTGAAACATAACATATACTTGAAGAGAAAGAAAGATTTTATTTATTAATTAAAGATTTATTTTGTTATACTGATTTATTTTAAGTTGTACAGATCTCGAAAATGTCATATTGAAGATGTTATATTTGTTTGTTGGGAAACACAGAAATTGATACTTGCTTTTAGTCATCGTTATTAATAATAATAATTGCTTTGCAATTGCAAAGATACAATCAAAATGTATCGAATCTAGATCATGGATCTGAGTTGTTGAACATCGCGTTTTATAATGACCAACAAATCTAGTTTATGCATACGTATTCAACGTTCGTTGATCAACAATTTTAATTATAGTAACTATATCATTCTACAACGATTAAAAAAGTATCGAATCTAGCTAGTCGAAATATATTTGTCATGATATTATAAGTAGTTTTAATTTTTATGAAATTGCAGAGTTCGAACAAAAGATAACGTAGAGTAGAAGAAAATGTATTGAAAGGAATTTTTTCAATTCCAAGAAATCGAAATTTTATGATATAATTCAATCGATCGAAAAGAACTCGAAAAGAATAAAATGTTGCATCGCAACACAAGATTGGTTCACAACGAGTTAACGATTTAAAAGAAATCAGAGAACACAGAAACTGTTCAAAAAAAGGACGAAAGAAAGAGGGCGAGAAGCGTGTACCTAATATCAAACGAAGACAAAAAAAAAAAAAAAAAAATTGGAGGAATAATGAAACAAGCAGCAAATAAACGTTGGACCGAGCACTGGGCTGCAAATTGAGATAACCGATGAACTCGTTCGTTCCTCTCGTGCCGCGTGGTATAATGCCGCATTAAAGTGTATTGTATGACGATCAGGTAGGATTTAGACCCTCGGAATTGCGGCTTAAGGGCCAGAGATTTCCATATTCGCGGCGTCGCGCCGCCCGCCAGCCGGATCGTGACTTTGTCCACTCTTGTTCTTCGTGTTCGTGTTGGAATTGGTCGGCGCAAAGTTTTACCACGGTCGAAAGGAACCGTGGGGTGATCGAGATTAAGCAATGAAGTGGAATTAATGGGGTGAAACGCCGTTGGTCAGACGTTCAGGAAAATCATACCGTGCATGGTTTATGAACCATTTGTATATACAGGTCGATATTACACACAGGTTCATGATCATTTAAATAAGTAAGAGCAGGAAGGAATGTTAAATAATTTACGAGAACGATCAAGTAATGTATAATTATAAAATTTGTTGAACGAATAAACGAAAGATATTGTTCATTGTTTTTTTTACAATATTATCTTTGGGATGAATATGGAGTTTCCTTGCTTGTCGATGTTCATTTTTATTATAAGCTTGAAGCTTTTACACTCGTTGTCACAAAAAAATGTTTTTGCATGAGTACGTATTTCTTCTTGATTCTTGATATTGCTCGCCTCTTTACGGTGCAATATTTATACCTGATTGTAATTAAACTTATTTCTACTGTGTTGAAGGTCTTTTAGAGATTTCAACCCTTGATAACTTTAATGAACAAGAAGAAAATATATGCAATCGTAGTAGACGAACATCAATTGATATCGGGACATAAATATTTAATACTATAGTTAATATAATAAAAAGTATCACTACATTGCGGATAATTATTGAACAATCTTCACAATTAATTTTAATATAATTTTACTATTTTTGTTAGACTAATATATCGCTCAAGTTTTAGAATATTTCGTATTCAACATTACATCTATAAAAATCTCCGTGATAAATCTTCTCGATTGATTTTTAATTTTCCAGCTAAAAGAATTCTTGAATTAAAAGATAACTTAGAAATTGATCGGTTAACGGGTTAAAAAAACCTAAAAAGAATAGTCCCATGAATTTCAGTTTCTTAATGATCTCAATCGGGATACGCGCACCCCATGTAACTCATAAATAATCACTAAACGATACTCGAATGTTAAACGATCGCAATCACGCTAGCTCGTGTCATAATAAATCAAGGCAGGCGTCGATTAAACTTCTCCCACCTCTGATCCAACTCTATCGCCTCGTACAATCCCTCTAAATACCCCGCAAAAAAGTACAAAAGGGTCGCGAACCCAAAGCGGAAAGTCAGTCTCATTTTCACTGACGCGAATTGGACGTTTGACGAATCGTTGGGGAATGTTGCAGAGATAAGTTCGAGGATTGCAAAGGTCGAATTCGATCGGTCAGCATCGATCAAAGCGTCTTTTCAGCGAGACGACATCACATTTGTATTGGGAATTAAATATATTCCTCTGGAACTGAACTGATAGAATTTTCGTAACTTTCTTATTGTTACTGAGATGAGAAACGTGAAAAACGAAATATTTATTGCTTCGAAAATTAACATCAACAATATTTATTAAGATCGTTGTTTTTAGTGAAATCGGCATAAGTTTCTCATTGCAAATTTATAATATTGTAACTTTCGCTGTAATTCTAATATTGTAATTTCTGTTATTACAATATTACGTTGTATTTTTGAATTTTGATCCAAATTTATATTTTTATCTAATGAAAAATTTCAAAAAATTTCGTGCGACACGTATAATATATTCATAAAAATGTTCAAATAATTTTGAGAGTCACTGTAACTATAATATACTTTATATCGAAGAAATGTATAATCACATTCTTCGTTGTAAATAATTTAGGAAATTATTGAAAATATCGACAATCAACAAGAATGAGAGATGAATTTATATTTATTTTCTAAGTTAATAAGTTACGAGAATCTCTACACAGTTAAAACTAATATTTTAAGTATGAATTAAAATATTGTGTATAAATTAAATTATTTCAAGTATTCGATCTTCAGGAAAAATATTTCAAAAGACTGTAAATGCAATACAAAAAAATTTCCAGGAATTGAAAAATTTGATTATATATTTACTAATATTTACGAAAATTGATTTATTTTACTTATTGCTGTAATCGGAAAAATTGGTACAGAAGCAGGTTTCGCAATTTCGTTGAAACGACAGTAATTTAACCGAGTATTTCTGCTGCAATTTTCCAACAAGAGGCTTTTCTATTCGAGTGCGAAGGTCTTGCTCCAGTTGGCTTCGTTTACGAAAAGGGTTCAACGCTATAATACTTCAGAATTGCCTTCGTTACTAGCGATTCACGATTCTACCGATACATGTTTCGTTTAGGAATAATTTCTATCAATTTAATAAGCGCACTTACTTCTGATTATACATTTCTATATTTCTGTTCAGAGGAAAATTTTTTTGTTTTCTATTATATTATTCTGTCAATGGAAAAAAGTTCAATGAAAGTTTTATGTACCTAAAAAGCGAATTATTACATTTACAGAATAATCTGTTATTTCGAAAATTACAGAGAAAATTGCATCCTTCATTGTATAATACCATTCTACTGACTAAAAAAAAAAAAAAACATTTAATAAAATTTCAAATTAAAATCTAACAAATTCAATGGTGAAAGATTCGACGACAAGAATAACAGAAAATTCATCATCAATTTTTCAACACCGTTGGTTCAATTCAAGGCTTCGCGAACACCGATGCAGCCGAATCAAATTTTACCACTCGTCAGCGCCTCAATCAGACTGTGTTTCGAGATTGATAATAAAATTAAAAAAAAGGGTAGCGAGAAACAGGTCGGTTTTGAAACCGACACGTCGCGAACATCCATCACCTCCCAATTTTATTTCTCGCGCAACCCTATTTCTTTTCCCACCGTGGGGGTGGAACGGGAACACGGCGGGCGGTTTCGAGGAGAATTCGCGAAGGGGTTCGCCGCGTGCCGGAGTTTCAAGTGTAATTTAATTTGAAATGCAGACTGACACACAACGGCGTTTCACGTTAAACGGATTAAACGAGGACGTGCGACGCGTGCTGAACACCCTCGCAGCTAATTGCGAATCCCTTAATTGCAGGCCGCCGAAAGTATTCCGCAGTCGTTGCAGTTTACCGATCAGCCAATGCCTCCATCATTTTGTACATCGTTCCGTCGACGAAATGCTAATACCGAGTCTCTTTTGAAAATTATGACACTGATTAACACTAATGTAACCTGATAAAATCAGAAATTTTACAGATCCAGAACAGTGTATTTTTACAGGTTTGAGGGATTTTTCGTAAAATTGAAATTTCTTTATATTCTTCTTTTTTTTTTTTTTTTTACTTTGATGATCGGATGGAAATTTTATGCTTCAATCTCGTCGGTCAGGTCGTTTTACTGCCAGGAGAGAGAAAGAGAGAGAGAACATCTCTCACTCACCTGTACATGATGTAGCTGCGTAAGCTGATGATGCTGCAGCGGATTCGGCGGAGGCGTGCTCGGCGAGCTGACGACCTGAACAGTTCCATGTTGCTGCAGATACGGTTCCAGGAAGACATCGCTCCTGCGAACAGAGAAAACAGACCGTCTACGTTTAGTCTCGTTTCGTTAATTAGCCTACTTCTGTCAGGCATCCGCTAGAATTCGCCTGGACAAATAGGCAACGCGATTTCCAGCCGCTTTCACGCGATTAGGAAGACCATTGGCATTCCTATGTGTATTCCTACGTCGTTCTATCGCTATAACTAACAACTTTCAGTTCGTTCAAATTCCACGGATCCGCATCTCGCGAAGGATCCAAGGTGCATTTTTTACAACGTGGAAGAAAAAAAAAAGAAACGATATATATGTGCGATACGAGCTGTTACTTTTGTAAATCTTTTCTTTCGAGATATCGCGAGACGACGTAAATAGACGTGACAGGTTGGTTACATTCCTATCCAATTGCATCAAGTAAGTGTATAGTGTACAGTGGAATTTAATAAATTTCCTTCGGCCTTTCAAAACGTTTCACCTTTCAGAAAGCAAACTGATCGATGCCACTTTTTATTCGTGTAATTTGTTGGTTTAATTACAAAAATATCAGGATCAATAGTCAATTGTCAAGAAACGAGCGATTTACTTTCGTAGGTTCATTCAGGAAAATGGACACGAGTGATGATGATAAATTTAAAGAAACGACCCTTGTAACATCATCATCTTTCTGCGATTCTTAGTTTATACAGTTATGATTTATTCAATATTTTACATAGATTACTCATGGAATTATTTTATGTATATAAGATACATATTACTTTTATTACTACTAATTTCTAGTTTAATTTTACCACCATTTTTTTTACATTTCCTAATTAAATATCATTGTTTAGAAGTGTGAGCAATTCTAAAATCAACCTAACTTCAACATCCTCCATTTATTAAAAAAAAGATAAATCGTCTAAAGTCTACCTAAAGGTAAAGTCTGTCATAAATATTTCGTTTATTTAGCAGTACCTAGTAGCATAAGTAGTCTCGTTTCTCCCTAAAAAAGGATTTAACGAAAGATGGCTGAAAATCTCGGGAGGGAAAATGGAGGCAAGCGCAAAAATGGCCTGGAACCGTGCGCGATTCTGTATCGTGAAACGATGGTCGCACAGGTCGCACAGTGTTCTCGTTACCCGCGCCATTGCTCCGCTGCAGGTAATCGCTTAGAAACTCACGAGTAAATCCTCCTCCGCTCCGAGGGGACAATACACGCTTTGTAAACAGACTTGTACGCCGGCGTAATTTCCGTCGAGCTGGTTCAGAGACCGCGCGGTCTCTCTCTCTCTCTCTCTTTGTGAACTGGCCTAATTGATTCCTCCTCTGGGGATCAGTCATTGAAACAGAGAACTAGGGTTTTAGAGAAATTTCGGGGAAATTTCAAGCTTCACAAGGTAGGACGGCAAGGATTAAAATGTTTTTAAATAAATACTTTTCTTTGTGAACTTGATGACGGTCGAGGCGAAGAGGACTGGAAGTATTCGGAGAGCTAGGGTTAACTAGCTTGTCATTGGAACATTAGCTTGTAGGATTTTTAAAAAATTCCAGAACAAGTTCGTGCGAATTTGAGTTATTTACAAAGGAGATTAGACCAACTTGAAATAGTTACAATTAAATGGATTCAGCGAATTTCAATTATTACAAAGATTGGAACAGTGATTTGGAAATTATAGTTAAATGGATCGAATTCGAGCTACCAGCAACGGGTAGATACGCAAGATAAAATTTTCAAAACGCTTGAAAACAAAATTTTCAATCTTTTTGACAACAGCCTTGGAACAATACAGATTTCCAAAATCCTTCGAAAAGATCATTGTCTTTATCCGACAAACTCTCGACGTACCAAACTCTCAATCGCGCCGTGCATCGTCTCGACGTTCGTCGAGCTTAACAAGCGTCCACGAGACGTCGTCGCGTCTTGAAATTAACGTCGCCTTAACGAAGCCTCTGCTATCCGCTAATTATACCGATAATCCGCACTCGTGTAAAGCGAATCGATGCCCATCGGGGCGACGGTACTCCGGCTCTTAATTAATGATCTCATTAGAGTCCGAAAAGTTCCCTAATGACCTATCTTACGGGCACGTTCAACCCTTATCCTACCACAACATTTACAATTCTTTTTCTACTCTTTGTCAGTACCTTTCGCAATTTTTCTTCCCCATCTTCTGTTTGTTCCTTCTCTTCTACAGCAATTTATTTGACATTCTACCAACTTTCTTTTTACGCTCATTGTTTTCTTTTTTTTTTTTTTAAATTTATCAGACGCTTTGTCAGTAGAAATCAGCTGATTTCTTATCGTCTCGCGATCTTTTCAATTCGTTTTTTCTCACGAATTTCTCTCTTTGTTTTTCATATCTTTCGTTCCCGCTCTCTGACACTGTTTCATCACCTTTCCTCATACTTCATTTTTCTCTTCTACCTCGTATATTTCTGTCTCTCACGGTCTTTCATCGCTCAGTCTGCCGAGCAGAGATCACCTGGCTCTTTATTTACACAGGTCCTACGATTCCTAAACCAACGTTTTTCTCTTCCGTTTCTCAATGAGTTTTGGCGATTTATTCACCATCTGGTTCGTCAATCGAGGTCAGTCGATCTCCACCTCATCGTCTCACGATCCTTTCAATCTTTCCTTCTGCATTTTTTTTCTGCGACGTTTGTGAACTTTTCTCTTTTCGTCTTTCTCTCTATTGTTGTTTCATCAATTTGTTTATCACCTGGTTATCGTCAGCCGAGGCCAGCTGGCTCGGACAAAGAAACTAGTGTGCACATGCGTTCTTTAGCGAACGGGAACGCGTATCGCGTTGCGTATCGCAAGCTAATTGCGCCACGTAGTAGTCACCGCGCGTCAGAATCTAGAGAGTAAGTGGCGCGTTACGCGGAAACGCTAGGCGCTAGATTAACGACGCTGGTTTTTATGCGTCCTGAGGTATTTATGCGATTCCCGAGAAGCTTCGAGCACCCTAGAGCTATCATTAGTGTCTTCGTGCGCGACTGTAAGCGGAAAGTAGGGACCGGCGAATTTTATTTCAGTATAATATTTATTAAAATTCAGTACTTAATTTGTTAAGATACCGAAGCGTTGAGGTTTGCTTCTACTTGGAATTTACTTCGTAAAAATTTTAATTTACTAATTTAACAGATGGTATGTGTGAAATTTCACTTTGTTACAAATTGTTATTTCAGTTGTCTGGCAGATTTTACGAATCAATACTCAACTCAATATTCTTTTTATCTCGGGTTATTTTATTCTTCTCCAAAGAGCTGAATTTTTCTGGCGAAGACCAAAACAGATCAAATCTTCTTATACAAGATATGGAAATTTTCGCAAATATTTATATGAAAAGCAATCGGAAAAATAATAGTACCTATTTAAATATATTGTTAAAGATCTCGTTTTATTAGAGACGCTTTTTTGTATATGAAAAATTAAAATAATAAAGAACTTTACTATTTTATTTCAATATCTGTGTCAAAAGCAAAATATTGAATCTTACGTAAGTGTCGCACGAATATTATATTTATGAATGAAATATTTTACGATCATAACTGTAACGAAAGATGTTAATCTTCTTGGGTCATGAATATTCTACAGCTGTTTGCGCCAAGTTACATAATTTTCAAATATATCACTTTAACCTCCAATCTACCTATATGTTACGTAATGAAAACTGTTACTGATATTTATCACACGGGATGCAAATTAAAATTGAATAATACACTGGCGAACATATAAATAGAACTACGTCAAATATATTTCGAAATCATTACGTTGCAGGCAAAAATTGGAAATCAAATTCTTCGTAATAGAATGTCAGACTGCAGATATTTATACTGTCATGTAGCTCAATAAGTTCTTTCCATTTTCTTAATGGTCAAATTATAGTGAATCATACGAACGAAATAATACTAGTCTAGATAAAAGTAAATTATGTTACATAAAATATTTATGCAGAATCATGAATTTATCATAAGATTATTCTAAATATTAGTTTTAAATAATCATTATTTGTAAATATATTTTCATTATAATTATGAATTCTTTTTTTTTAACGACTTTTAATTTTTTTACATATCAAGCTAAATATAATAAATCATATAGTATAATTTTAATTTTTACATTCTGATCCTTGAAATTTTTTTGATAATCAGTGAGTGATGGAATAAAAA
Source organism: Tetragonula carbonaria (assembly GCA_032399595.1). Taxonomy (NCBI): domain Eukaryota; kingdom Metazoa; phylum Arthropoda; class Insecta; order Hymenoptera; family Apidae; genus Tetragonula; species Tetragonula carbonaria. The sequence continues at coordinate 17,410,746 of JAUCRC010000005.1, read as the reverse complement.
AAAAAAAGAAAAAATATACATACAATATTAATATAATTGGCAGACGAATGTGTCCAATTTATCTTAAGGAAGCAAACTTAAATTATGTAGTGCTAGATTTTAAAATTTCACTTGAAACAATTGAAAGACATAATTTTGTTGACATTTCCAAAAGTTTCTAAAAGGACTACGTTATTGTAGATGGCAAATTTTTGTCTGCTTTCCTCTTCGGATGTTGTCTTGTTTATTTTTGTGTTTGTCATGGAAAATTGAAAAAGATGCAAAAGTTTCATGCGAAATGCACACAAGATATCTAAAATTATCAAAATAAAAAAAAATTTCTCTTTACTTTACAATCCATCTTTTTCCCCCTCACGTTCAAGTATTCAAGTATAATAGAAAAAGAAGTAATATAAAAAATAATGTATTCAAAAAAATGTATAAACCTGCACAAAGATTTCTAGTTTAGTCACGATAAAATTTATTTAGAACATGTTTAGTCTCGTTGCTAGAAATTATATTTAAGAAAGACGAATTTCTCACCAGCGTAAAGGAATTTATTTTCTCACGTCGTGGCATACGATTTTCCGCAGCAGAATTCTATTTCCAGCGAATAGTTCTAGAGAATAATTGCCGCGGTTACGCGTACCATTTAGTCGCGAGCGGCACGCTTCACAAACGGTATTATTTCGAGCAAACTTTGTCGTAGTTGCCGGGCTGAATATCCGATGAAGGGGCGTTGACGTATGCAAAGTCGCCGGGCTACCACCCCCTACACGTCCAGCACTCCATTGTCCTCTACGTTTGACAGTCGGACAGCCTGTCTCGGACTTTGTCTACCCCAAACTGCCGCGTTTGTGCCTCGACCGTACACGAATCACTACAGGGGGGCTGAAGAAATTTTCGGTTGTGTTTGGTTGTGTTTGGTTGTGTTCGATCGAGCCAGAAACGGAGATACAGGTTTCGTTTGCAGGTAGTGACACACGCATAATGTATAATGAAATGAACTTGTTCACAAGCGGATTCGTGCATTTACGTATGTGAGATTTAAATATACAGAATGGATATAACGTAGAAAAAAGTGTATAAAATATCCAAAGTGTAAGTGTCAATTGCTTTGATCTCATTTTTGCTACTTTATTTTCTTTTTTTTTTAGTTTAACTAAAATATTAGTCGTTGTCACTCTTTAAAATTTTAGCATGGCGTGCGAAGACTGTCTGAACTGGGTATAATAAATCTTTACCATGAATTCATATAAAAATCTAGCAGTTTAAATATAACTATATAATTAATTATAATAATAAGAATAATGGATGAAAGTAGTATGTATATATTTTTGTGAAATCTAGATAAAAATACTACAAGGAAATGTCAGATTAGTATTCCTACGTATTAAATATTTTAGATATATTTTTTTATTCATTTACAGTTTAGAATATTGGCTCTTGTAAGAGTTTTAAAATCAAAAATAAATGATTCTAGCACACGTGAGCGTTATCACTATATTCAATATCAAATCTACATCTTTTTTTTTTATCAAAAAACTAATCTTTCTTGTTTTTCTTTGACATACATATTATTTATTATAAAAATTCCGTGATTATTAAAAACGTGATAGTAATCGTAATCGATGACGCAGCAAATTCGAGTCAACAAATGATGAGTCTATCGATGCATAAGCAGGAAGAACCTTACGAGTGATCATAAGATATAAATGATTACTGAAAGTCTGACATAATGAAATGAAATGGGTTCGTGGTTATTACCAGTGCACGATAATTACTCTGTCTCAGATTCGAATTTTTAATCTTTGGCGATCTTAATTATGTAAGATGATTCTAAAATTCTTTTTAAAATGGTTCGTCATCAACATATCAAACGGGACCGTGTTACTTTAGGATTGTTGTAGATTAGAAATACTGCTACTTTCGAAGAATGTAATTATATCGATGAACTTTGAATTGCATCGGCTGTTCGAAAGTTACATTTAAAATAATTAATTAATTCTTAATTAATTAATCTTTTTAATTCTAATAATTCTAATCTTTAATTCTAATCTAATAATTAATCTTAATTAATTCTTAGTGATTGGTAATTACTGAACTGCAAATGAATATCGATTGAATTCGGACAAATATAAAATGTGCGTAATATTTATTGAATATTCATATAATGTATCAGTCCAAACGAACAATGTATATATTTATTTATATGTATAAATATTTGGACTGTAAATATGTCTAAAAATTAGATCTTTCGTACAAATGAATAAAAATATTCATTGATAAAATACAGAGCAGATATAAATCTATAAATCTGTATGCTGTATAAATCTATAAAATCTGACGAAGAAAACATATAGAATATTTTCTACATGACATACAATATATATTTTCACCGTAAATGTTTAAATAATATGTAGATATTTCAGTCACAGATATTTAATTAGAGAAATATGTAAGTCTACAAATTTACGGTATTCGAATAATCCAGCTAATAGCAAATAGATTAAAACAAAATGAAAAGATGTCTATTTTCTGTACTTTAAGGTGTCCTCACATCAAAGCTCTGCAACTCTGTGAAGTTAATTATCACGACATACAGACCTTCTTTTTATACTCAGACCAGACTAATTGCCACCCTAATTCCGAAAATTCATCCATCATTCCCCGATTCGTGAAACAACCTAGTCGCCATCTGTCCACGGCCCGGCAATTAAAAGCCGATCCTTCGTCGCATAAATCTTCGTCGAGAAAACGTTGACATCCGCCCCTCTTTTTCTTTTTTTTTTTAAACTTTCTTTTTTCCGTTTTGTTTTTCTCTTTGGACGAGCATCGAGGGACGATTTGTTACGATACGACGCGACATATCGATTTTTTTCCCCGCCGCGGTGATACCTGCCGGACGTCATTGATTAATTTCGCGCCGTGGATTAATTGACTGCTCGAAGAGTTTTCAGTCGCACGCGGCGCCTCGTCCCCAGCCTCCGATACGCGCAGGTGTATCGATTTAATTAGACGGGAAACATGCGCCGAAAAACCTGGTCGATCAATGGGACACGGAAGTTTCCCGAGGTTTCCCGCTCGCGTGATTTAATTGGGCAATCGATTTCGAGTATTTTTAGGCACTCGCGACGAGATACAGTGGCTCGCGAAAGTATTCGGAAAGTTTTTCACGGAAGAATTCTTACGAATACACTCCTATGACGTGTCTCGTGTGAAGGATGTTTTGAAATTTTATTAACACTGCAATGTCAGACGTGATGTTACGTTGATAAAATTTAAAAGGACTAATCCGAAAGCGTATATAAGAGTTAATGCACACGCGCTAATTTCAAACTTTCTTTTTCATCTGTTTATTACATACATATGTTGAATTATTATTGTTTCGAATTTATATGTATATGTTGCGAGATTCGAAACTTCAAAGTTTGATTAATAATTTTTATCTGATATTTAGTCTTCGTATTTGCAACCCCTTGCAACGAAAAGATCTTGAAAGATTGAGAAATGTTTTTTTTATAGTTTAGCCTTTCCATACCATGGTATTTGCCATCAAATGCTTTTTTTCAAATCTTCACCCTTCGCAGTCTAACATTGAAATCAACAGAGTGATCAATATGATTGATCCTCAATTTTTCATTGAAATTACGTTTCGAGAAATCTGAATGGTTTTCTTTGTAAAATCTGGCGTAATGAATTTTCTCTTCTTCGATACAATTTTTTGCACTTCAGCCTCTCAATAGTGAAATTAAAATTTCATTCGATTCTTCTGTTCAAACTGAAACTCTGAAATATCTTAAATGAAGTCTCGCTTCTCTTCCAAGATTCTTCCCTCCAGTAATTAAAATTCCATTTCAAATTCTACTCTTTTTTAAATCTGAGATTTCCTGAGAAAAAGAAAAAATTCTAATTCTATTCTCTTCTGAAATTCGCTTCAAACAAACCATTTACCACTCCGAAGAAACAATTCTTCGGTCAGAGAGAGAAGAAAAGTCAAAACTGAGACGTTTCTCAGCACAACAACAGAGAAGAGAGAGAAGAAAAGTCAAAACTGAGACGTTTCTCAGCACAACAACAGAGTGCCCTTAAAGGACACACGTACGAATTGCTAGAACAGTCGATCGGAAAGTAACAAAGGGCCAGCGACGCGGAAGTTACGTTCCTGATTCGAGTACGAGGAACGCGGCGTGTTCGTCGTCTGCGGGATCGGACGGGGGTTGCCATGACGACTGGGGAGGTTCTCAACACGTGGTCCAGCGACGGCCTCGTAAGGGTAAAAAGGGATTTTTACGTATTAACGAGCGGCCCAGTGCATCGTGCTTGCAACGCGGGGGATGCGTTCTTGCGTCTGGAGATATTTAAGTGTTTAAGGGATGGTAGCTGCCATCTCGAGGAACCTCGTGTCTCAAAGGCGAGGATTCCCGAGTGACGGAGCTTTGGATGTCAAAGGAACACACGGATGGCAAGGAACGGTTCTTCCTTCTCGTTTCTTTCAAGTCGTACAGCCGCCCCTTCCCCCTTCTCCTTTTTTTTATGGTCTACGTTTCTGTCTCGAGATGTTAATTCGCTGCAGTTACCGAAGAGGGTGGCTAATTGTGACAGAGCTCTGAACGAAATGTCTTCGTGAAAGATTTGAAAATTTAATAGCGCGTCGAGTGCGTGTAACATATCGTACCATTAGGTGGTTTAAGTAATAAATGATATAAAATTATTACATGGAAAATTTGAATAATTTGATTACTATTTGTTTCTTTCTATCAAAAAATTATCATCGTAGTGAAAGATTTAGCCCAATAAATAACACAAAATTTTGCGAAGATGACATTACGAGATTTCTGGAAGAGATTATTGTGCTATTATTGAGAAAGTATAGGAAATTATGGATAATAATCATCTGAGTAGAATCTTTTAGTACGATACAGGACAATAATTTTGAATGGATACCTTTTTCGAACATGTTGAAATATTATCCATCTATGTATTACCTCAAAATTAAAGAGATATAAAGTTTCATTATTTTCATCGGTGCCATTTTTTATTTTTCTTCGCTCAATTTAAAATCATTACATTGTAACAATCGGTATGGCATAGATTTATGTAAAAGGTAGAAAAATACGAAGAACACAATAATGAAAAGAATTGCTGGACATTTTAATTATGAAAAGCAAAATATATTGACAAATTGGTTAAATATTTTATGGATGGTATTAAACTGGATGTAATTAAACTGTATTTCGTATGTAATTTGATGTGTAATTAAATTAGCTCAGTGTACTATTCTAATATTTCACTGTTGCATTAACATTTTATTTACTTGAATAGAATATACTTTTTCACTTAATCTGTGAATCGTAGATTTCAATCAAGAACATTTAGAATTGAATTGGAAACCGAAGTATTTAAACCATCCTTTCGTAAAATTAGTATAGTGTGTTTAATAGTAATGCGTTTTAAATGGAATGTTATTTCGATTCCGTACTCTAATTCAATTCACCGGGTGATATTGAATTCAAGCCAATGGGGGCTGGTATTCCTGCGAAACCTTGAATCGCCGCCAACGGGGGCGGTTCAGAAATTCTTAGACAGTCAGCAGAACATTTCCTAATATTATCATCACGAAAAATTAAACGTATTTATGTTTTGATCAATTCATATATTAAAAAAAAAAAAAGATTAGATTAAGTACTATGAAAAATACTATTTCCGTACTTCGCCGTTCTCAAGATTTTCTTCGTGTTCCACAGTCGTCTTTGTAATTTCTTTTTAATTACGTTTAATTGTTTCCAGTTGTTTCTGGCAAAAATTTCGCTTAAAATTACATTCCACGGTGGAAGAAGAGTGCAGCCTCGTCCGTTTAAACGTTTCTTCGAGAAAAGAACTCATCTGTTCCCGGAAGAGTAATAATTTCATTAATTAGAGACGAGCTGAAAACGCACGGGGGTTGCATTCTTTCGCAGGCATCGCGACACTTCTCTCTAAAGTCTCGGAAGATTTTCTGCGCGAAGAAGTTCAAAGAATGTTCAACTTCTCTAAGGGAACTTTCTCTCGTCTCTCCTCTCCTTTCATTCTATCCTCTGCATCGTTCGTGTCGCGTAAAACGAGCAAAGTTTCGCGAATACACGAATACACGTGAGCTTCCTGGCAAATTATCGCGGTTTGGTGTACACTCTTTTTTGGTAAACAAATGCAACGGAATATCATTGAGATTTTCACTTGACAAAATTGAGTTTTCAAAACTGAATATTCAAGCAAGACTTTCAAACGAGGTGTCTAAAGTTTCAGGAGAAACGCGTGCAATTTTTCGTGGCGCTGTTTAGGTTTTTACATATTCAAGTCGCACTTTACGATAGACGGAATTTTTGGACAAAACATTTCAGTTTTTCAACACTTTCATTCGGTTTTTCGGAATTTTCAATTTGAGCGACGTTTTAAGTTTCTTAGTCGAATTTTTCAATAAACAAAATTTCAACTAAATTTTTTAGCATAATAAAATTTTTACATTGAATGTTTCGAATTTTCTAGTCAAATTGTTCGACAGATAGATTCTTCAAACAAACTACATATTAATTTGATCAAATTTTCAAGCTACCATAATCGCGAATTATTAGCGACATCATTTAAATTAAATTAATTTCCCACAAATTTAATAAATTCTTCGTTTTAACTTCTTGGATTTGCTATTCTTCTTCGATCTATATGATCAAAAATGGATGCTACATTCCAATAGATATTATTAAAATCTTCAATACACGTAGATTTGAAAACTTAGGCTTAGTCAATATAATTTTAATTTTATAATTTCTCCTGTAATTTTTTTTTCTCTTTTTTGGTGAATGGTTGTAAGAAAAACGAAATTAACCAATTCGACAGCTTCGAATGCGCGTTTTACAAAGACGCATGAAAGACGCTCTTTTTTCTTTCTTTCGTTGTTTCCTTCTCACGGGGAGAAATCATAGAAGAAAAGATAAGAAGCGACAACGCGCACATATTTTTCCGGTGAACGATCATCTCGTGACAAACTGTTTTCTAATTCTCTCTAATCCTCTCACGCCAAGCATGAAATCGTTTCTCCTGACTCAGTTATGGTTCAAAACCGAACGTTCTTTGCTTTTTCTTCACGCATGACTGTCAATGGAAAGTATATAACACTCAAGTTAATTATTTTGCCCGAGTTAGATGCAACTTTGTTGAAAGAAATAGACTGTAATCCTTTTTTCGATTTCTGCACTTTCTTTCTATTTTATAAAATGATTATTCTAGATTCTTATGCAAAAAAAAAGAAAGCTCGATGTTGCTTGTTTTTACTTTTAAAACCATTAAAAAAGTTAATCAAAATGAACGTTATATTTCAATAAATACATATTGTTATTTTATATTAACAGATATTCCAGTAGACACTGTAACACGAGAGAAAATTTTTTTTCAATGAATTGTACATGGACTTCTGTTTTTATAATTATTACTTTTATTATCGATTAACTTTTATAATTAAAACTTCGCCGTGATTTGTTTTCACTTTTTCGTTCGTTAAAAACTTTGACGTGCTGAATTTCAATTTAACGAGAGAAATCGATGTTTGAGAGCGAATTCCACTTGCATTTTTTATAGCGTCAATTTTAATAATCATTACAAACAAAATCTCGTCGCGCTTTTCGTTCGTTAGAAATATCGGAGGATTTTAATTTACGTGTGAAATTAACGTTTTCTACGTCGTTTGCGTTTGGTGTACTTTCCCCGGGATTTTTTTTTCCCTCGAGATTCTTCAAATATTACACGTCGGGAATTTAATCGAGATGATTTAATTAATTCCAATTCTAACCGGAGTTTCAATTACAACTGTATAATTTCAGGCGCGGCTCGTCCTCTTTTTATTTGTTTTGTACTTTCTCTCGAGCATTTTCACAAGCTAGTTTTACATGAAAATTAGCGCAATTAGAGACTGTTAACATTGTAGCCGGACTGTAGCCGCGATATGTATTATTTACAAAACCAGCCTCTTTCAATTTCCTTCGATAGAATTATGTTGCTGTAAAATTATCAATAATCACTGAAACATTTTCATAACAATCGAAGAATTTAAAATGTTTAATTTCTAAAAATGATTTATTATAGATATACGAGTATCTACTAGTTTTAACATTTTTTACAATTAGTGTTACAAGAAAATGTTTCTCCTACATAATACAGATAGATAAATTACTTTTTTTTTATCAACAATTATATAAATAGCAGTATAAATTCTTCTTCTGCAGTCCGTTCAATCAATTCTTTCACGCGTGGAAAAGTTTCAAACTATGTAAATTCATATTTTCGCGAATGTAAAGAAATGAAGATTGAATAGAAATTGAATTCGATCGACTAAATAGTTTATAGTTAATCTTAAATATAATCCTACAAATTTCACACACACACACACACACACACACACACATATAAATACACATATAAAAATTTGAGATAATTACATGTTACACAGACAATCTACACGCAATAATTCACCATGAACGTTAAATAAATGTCTCTTCGATTTCTACAACACCTTTCTTTCGAACAATTCACTCAGTTTTTGATACCATAAATCTAGCAGAAGAAAAGAGTCGGAATCGATAAGCGCGCCAGCTTCGCCTCTCACCCTCACCGGATCGCATTTTACGATACGAGTTTCCAGAGTTTCTATTAATCCAACTTCCTAACCGAGTCATCAGCACTCCGAAGAATATCGCGTGGTTCATCGGTGGAGATTAAATCGACCGGAAGCGGTGTCCTTCGTCCGGATATTGGCAGAAGCCCGAAAAGGGATTAATTTCCCTCGCGAGCAGGGAAACGCGATCGTGGCCGATCCAATCTCGAGAATGGGTGAAAGAAAGGGAACCACGCTTCTCTTCGACTCGTGCTGTGTTACTCGCGAAATTTTCCGGTAAATCGCGAATATCCGATGGCCCGTGCCGACAATTTTGCGCATGAAGTCGCTTATGGGAAGAGTCCACGGTGCTCGCTTTTTCTTCGGCAGTAACATAGAGAGTTTGCGAGTTTTACGTTTTTTCTTTTTCCTTCTTTTTCAGGCGAACCGTCGAGTTTTAGAGATTGTTTTTTCTTCCGGGAAATTCCGGGTTTGTTAAAGGAAATTCATCCTTTGACGTACTCGACGATCGATAAACGTTCTTTGCAATGTTTGCTGTTGTTTTAATCGATCCATTTCGCGAATCGTTTATTAATAAATGAATTTATAATTCACTTGACTCGTTCAATTTTTTGATGATTTTTATTTACTTCATTTCGTATATAAATATAATTTAGTCAAGTCTATTTGACTTTTGTGAATTTCGCTGTAGTATTTGTTTAGCGGTTTCTATAATATCTAATAGATAAAAGAATTTTCAATTGAGATTCTGTTTCTTTAATTATATTCTCGAAGACGTGAAGTTAAATAAAAACCCAATCACAATAGAAATTAGTCTTTAGAAAAATCACTTATTTCAGAAATAGTAATAGCAACCAAGAAAGAATGATGCAAAAATATTGTTTTATTTTCCAAAACAGCTGTTCTTATTTTGACAGATGGTTAAAACATAATGTCTATTACAATTCACATGCTCTGTCATTGCCCTGTTTTGTCAGATAATCGAGAAAAGTTGTACTCTATCAAAATAAAAACAACTTTTGCTTTTGCTAAACAAATTATATATTTTGCAACTCTACGTCATTTCCTCACTCGTTGTGAAACAAACGAAACAAACTAGCTCTCCAATGTATTAATAAAAAAAAAAAAGAAGAAAAGAAATACTTCATTAAGAAATTAACTGAGAAGAAACAAAAAAAAAAAAAAGAAAAAAGAAAAAAATAAAACAGATAGAGAAGCAAAGTGAATAAAATTACCAGTACCGTACGCCTATTCATTATTCCATACTGGATAGTGAAAATGACGTTTCGTCATGCATAGAGGGCACAGACGATGATTCCAATGGGAATCAGGCCGATGTTGCTTGAAATAATGGCGCTGTCTCACGCGAAACGAGAAAAATTGGACCGTGAAGTAGTCGAATCGGTGGGATCCTCGATGGAATGAGACAACGACGGACGTGCAACCGGGAAATGATGATAGATCGGTCAAAAATCCCCTGTCCACCGGTTCCGACGTAAACGAACTTGTCTCTTTACCTTCGAGCACGTCAAGATCCATCGTGTTAGGAAGAAACAAAGCTCTTCGAGGAAAGCACTCTGCTGCATTAAGACTAATAGCACGCTTCCTGGTCGTTATTTCATAGAACGTGGCCGTTGCTCGCCTCGACGACCGGGAGGAGGAGAACCGTAGAGATGTTCTGTTTTAGAGGGGACACTTTAACGTTTAGTTAAGAAGAAATGATCCACCGAAAAGAATGATGGTCTCTGTAATACAACGTGGAAATTTCAAAGTTTTCAATATTTCCAGATTACCATTTCTTGGGATATTTTTTGGTAAAATTGTACTACGTACAATTTTGTTCTTGCTGCATTTTCAATCGGAAGATCGAGATGTAAATTGTATTTTGCTCGTTTGTTAGTATTTCAATCGAGATTTTCTTCAAATTCAATCCATTTTTTCCAAATGTAAGATTCTCAAGTATGTTTCTGAAGCAAGAAGATACACACCACGCGATTTTAGTTTTTATTGCTTCAATTATTTAATAAGTTAATTTCAACTTCTCGTACAGTATCAAACAGCAGGTTGACAATGTATTTTATGACGTGACCAGAGATAAAGATGGAAGGGTAATAAAGTAAGTCGTAAGTGATGAATAGACTATTCCGGAGTGGCCTTGCGCAGACAAGCCATTCTACTTAAACCGTAGCGCCTCCATTTCTCAGCACATCAAAAATTCTCCTCTCAGTTCAACATGATATACGAGCATTGAACATTGCTTTGAAATATATACTGTTATCAGAAACTATCAGAATGAGATTAAATATCTATTATACAATGACGGATAAAAGGAATTTTACTACATGGGCACTATGGAGTATTAATAATCCAATAATTCTATTTTTTAAAAAAGAGATACATTCTCTTACTACTTATCTCTCTTACATTGTATAATCGAGTGTAACTATCAATAAAAACTTTCATAAAGAAAACACACGTTCTCCATCCTTAATATTTAAGTCCTCAAACGCGTAAATTAATTTCATACTCAGAAACCTGCTCATCCACAAAGGGTTGAAACCTACTACCCCACAGTCCTAATGTTATTCTGACATCGTCTGATATCTGATGAGTGGCCAGCTAGACACACGACACACAGGCAGATCGGGAAGAATAACAGAAGAAGCAGAAGAAAGGTGGAAAAGAACGGAAAGAAAGAGAAGGATGAGTGGAAGGCAGGCAAAACGCGACTCCCGTGCACTCGCCTATCCGATTTCTCGTGGAAACCGAAGCCAAAGAACGCTCTTGGGTTACACGGTGGGAGCAGCAAAGTGATCTTAAATTACTCCATGTAACACGCGACACTTTGCTACGCCAAGTACCTCCACGCTCTGTTTCGACTGTCTCACCGACGACGCGATGTCACCCGTTATATTGTCCTCTTTGGGACCGGAAAGTATTGTAGTCATGGTACAAGGCGTTCCGCTTTGGTACCCGTCCCTGATGATAGATAGGGAACTATTTTTAATGATGTTTGACAATTGTTACACGGCACCTTCTCAACGAATATCTTCCCAATTTTATTAAGATCCGGTATTCCGAGAAGTGCTGAACTGCAACAGTAATAACCTTGTGAAGCCTACGAAGGACAACTTTTAATAGAAACAAAATGCTCGCAGCCATCACCTAGACAATAGTGACATACAGCATCCATAAATAGTACCGTAATATAAATTTTTACTCATCGTAAATTGTATCGTAATAAGACTTACTACCGTTGCAGTTGCAGGATCAAGGGCGTACTTGATAGGGAAAATCAGGTTCAATGAGCAAGCTTGAACAAAGCACTCTCCGAGATGATAAAAGCACTCGCTCTACGGTTCTAACTCATTTTCTGACAGTTCTTCCTCAGTATTCTTGCCCGTCAGTTCGATTCCGCCACAGTGAACGTGAATAAGTCACGTCAGAATCAAACCTCGTGACTTAGTTAATCACGCACATTAGTCGATCACGAAAACTACGTCGAAGTCCAAGAAAATACAGCCTCGATTATCCTTACCAATTTAACTGTTCGTAAGGAAAGCGGACCGAACGGAGACGACCTTCGTATCCGCGAATCTGCGTCGTAACATTTTATGGTCCTTCGAGCCGGACCTATAATAAGTAAATTCAGTGATTGAGCGATTCAGGACAAAAGAACAATGCCCAACAAAATACCATTGAATCCAGCTGAACACACGCAAATGTCGTCGACTGCAGAGCTTAGAACGTTGCGACGTAAACGAGGTAGAATTCTCAGAACGTTAACGTCATTTACGAGGTTCCTCGACGTACAAAATGAAGCTGGACAATACGGCCTCATACAGATTCACCACGATGGAATGAGACAACAATGGGAAAAATTCGACAAAACCAGCATTCAGAAGTGGAGAAGTTAGTCGGGGAGCAAAGGCGCAACGGTGCCTCCAAGACATTCCCTCAGTTTATATTTGACGATAAGAAGGGTTTAACGAACAATCATCGCGCCAAATACGCGAGGATCAAAGAGTGATTGAAATTGAACTCCGCACGAGGCCACGATGGACATTCTACGTCACAGCTGTTGGATAGCTGCGAGGCGATGCCAGCAGCGAGTACACGAGCGAAGAATCCGATGGAGAGACGCAGTCAGTATCATCGGAGGATCTGCAGAGTAGCGTTGCGACTTATCAGAGATTCGAGGGTGCACGTCGCAATTGGGTGTCGCGAGAGATTTGTCGAGGACGCTGGACAAAACGTCGATCAACGAGGGGCATCCGATGTTGGATTCGAGCACGCCGAAAGTCGTGATGCGCTCCAAGCAGAAGAGCAACGGGCCCAGGCCGTGGGGGCGTATCCTGCATATCGCAGATCGGCAACAATTCAGACTTGAATCAAACCAACGAATCTCATCGGCGCAGTTCTCCATAAGCGAAATCGCGCTCCATCAATTGATCGCCACACCGCCGACTAAATCCGTGTCCCTCGATGCGACTGCATCACGGAAACATCAACAACTCAGCTCGCTGCGCAGGAAAAACAGCAGGTTTACGCAAGAAGACTCTTGATCGTAAGATTGGAACTCCAGCTTGGAAGGTGTGAATGCGAATCATTCCGCCGGAAGTGACGACAGCTCGTCGAATCAGCAACGCTCGACGAACGGAAATCGTTCGGTGACTGTCTCCGTTTCGAGAGACTGTCACGGTCGTTTGACCACCCTGGTGAAGTCAGGCTCGTTCTTAGGATGCACCGTCTATCAGCAACTTTCGGCCGAGAGGACGATCGTCAGCGGTGGCTTCCATGTCCGAGACCGAGGCCGAGGAGCAACGAAACTGTACGCAAGGCCGCTTCGCCTATGATGACAACCTGTTCGATAACGTGTTAAACAATAAGGAGCTGTGCAATCAGCAGATGAACGCCGGACAGCGACATCGAAATGAACAGCCTCGGAAGCAATTCGTTCTGCGAGCAAGCCTGGGATAATTACCAGGAGAAATACATGAGCCGTATAGCGAAGCGCCAGATATAGAAACTGCACGAAGATTATTGGACTTTGAAGAGGAAATAGCCTCCCGTTCGGAAAATCCAAATGCTCCGCTCAAGAGCAAACTACAAAAAATGAATCGGTTCCTCGATAAGGACGGTTTGTTACGGGTCGGAGGCAGGTTGAAACATTCTGTCCTACCATTTTCACAACGACACGGAATCATCTTGCCTAAATCAGACGTAACCATTTTAATCATAGAACAGGAACATCGTCTTCAACTACATGCCGGCGTGCAGGCAATGCTTTATGCTTATGCGAAGAACATACTGGCCTACTGACGGCCGAAGTCAGGTGTGGAGCGTCATAAAGGGATGTTATCGTTGTTGCCGAGCTCAACCACCATCAGTTGACTACATCATGGACAATCTGCCAGAAGCCAGAGTGACGGAGTGGATTATTGCGGTTCGTTCCTAATTAAGGAAAAACGACATCGTAATCGTAAGCAAACCAAGGCTGTTCGTTTGCCTCGCCATAAAAGCAGTTCATTTGGAGGTGGTTAGCGAATCCACGTCGTAACAACAATAAATGGGAAAATTGCTGCAGATAATTATTGTACAATAAATAACGCATCATGAGTGTAAAATAGACGTGGATTTTATCTGACGATCAAGTGTAAATAGTTCATCCACGAATAATACCTGTAATAGTGTAATAAAAATTTCAAAAGTTGAACATGAAATTTTCTTCTCTTTTCTGAAAATTTTTATCGTTATTGATATTGTCAGATATGAATTTATTAGATATTTAATATTATTGATAGATGACGTGCGATAATTATATCATTGTATGGCGTTGAAAGAATGCATTTATATTATTTGATTAGATACAAAAATGAATAAATCGACATAGGGAATATTCTCTTTTCAATAAAATTGTTATTCGTTTTCGTTTAAAAATAATTTCTAATTTCTCGATTGATTATTTGACCTGGTCTTTGATCTCTTGTCATATCAAGATATAAATAAATGAAATGGAGTGACGAGCAATTAGAGATTGTAAACAATTAAATTGACGTTAGGTTAGGTTTGTTTAGCGTGAGTTATTTTATAACATTCATTACTACATTATCGCTTCATTCCTCGCTTTTCCATCACTCCCCTATCCAAAAAGAATATTCTCCTCGAGGGTGAAAAATATCATTAGAGGCTCGTCTTTTTCTCCTGTCCCAGTGACTGGACGTTAACGGGAATTAAGGGGCTGGAAGCTTAATCTTTTTCAAAATTCATGACTTCTACCATGGGATGCGCCTGTCAACTCTAATCTTGGTTGTCTGGAGGAGGAGCCCCCTTCTCGCCCGAATACTTGAAATTTTTATTTCCTCGACAACTCGTCTGTCTCGTCTGAATTTCCTCAACGAAAGATAATTGATCGTCTGTAAAATTTACGGAGATTCTATCAAATCTACCAAAAAAAAATCTCTAATTTTGACACTCCTACGAAATTTCATAAAAATCGTCAAATTTTTTTAATACTTTTACTAGTACTTTTAATAGTAGTCGATCTATTAATTCTATAAAATAAGTTCTAGAAAATTTTATGAAATTTCTACAAGAAATGAGATATCCAGTAACCTTGAGACTCTAAAATCTATAAATTTCCACATGAAAGAAAGAGAAGAAGAGCTGAGGTACACACCCACATGGAATAATTATTTTCCAAAAAATATATATTCCTTCAACGATAATTCCACTGAAATCCACTTAACCAAAAAAAAAAAGGGCTATATAGAAAAGTCTTGAACTTCAAATCCGCGTTAAACTTTCGTTTTCAACGAAAGGGAGAGAATGAAAGAAGCAGAAAGATGAAAAAGAAAGGGACGGGGAGGGGGGAGGGGAGGGGAAATTCAAGTTACAAGGGAAATCGAAACCGTCTATCTCTCTGTACGTGGGTATATTCGACGGATCGTTTGTCAAACTGAAACAGGCTGGTGGAAACACAGCGGTTCGAGGAAGGATACGTTCCATTCTGGAAATTGGCCGGCTAAAACGCGCTGGCCAAATATAGTAATTAGAGGGTACATAATTGCGGGAGTCCGGAATGGTCGATGATCAAAGGTGAATCGTTCGCCCTTTTCTGTCCGTTTCGACGTCGCACCGCGCATATTGGGCTTCCGTGCAAAACATTCCACCAAGAATCCACACGAGGGTCCGCGGAAATTTGCGCTATGCCCTCTGTTTCCTATCCCTGTCATCCGTACATTCCGTCTGCACGACGACGAGAATTTTTCATCGAACGAACGACGAAAAAATGTCCCCCTGCTTCTGCTCTGTATCGTTGAATCGACTCTCTGTGACTCGAGGCTTGAGAAGACATTAAAAGAAATATTTTCAAACGTTGTTAAAATAACAATTGAGGGAATTCTTGTTAAACGTTGTTCGATTAAAAAATTCACGAAATTCCGCGAAATTTTGTTTGATTTTGATTTCCAAAAAAAAAAAAAAAAAATGACAAAAGACGTGTCTTGGACGTCCCTATGGAATCTTACAAATTTCGTTAAAAAAGAATGAACTCTCGAGGCACCCTGAAACCGTCACACTTTTAATTATAAAAATATTAATTATGTTCGTGATATAACGATATTATTTTACGTAATATTAACAATATCCACTTTCAACCAGAAGTCGCTTGCAATTTTGTCGTGAAACCTGTCAAAGCACCCCTGAAACCACCACGAAGCAAGATTTCCTTCCGATTTCTCAATCAACGGTAACATCTTCCTAGCCGGAGGCACAATTACATTGACTCTGTTCGCCCCTTCCCTCCAACCATTCTCCAAAGGAACGACATCCGTTTCTACGAACATCCGTTTCTCTCGCAATCCTCGAGACTTCGTGCATCTATGTTCTCGCGATGAATATCGATCACAGAACCTGGGGCGGGGGGGGGGGGAGTTCCTTTGAATCCACGGTCGACCCATGGACCAAGCAACGACGAGCATTGGCCATTATGGTTGGCTTTGATAACGGGTCAAGTACAAAGCAACGTTTGCAGGACGAGCAGTCCGTTGGATCGTTTAATTTCGACGTGATCTCGATCGGTCCACGGCGATCCCGTCCTTATGGAGGGAACAAAGAGGCGGCTGGAATGACCGGAGGCTCGATTAAGACCGGTTGTTTGCGACTCTGTTGTTGTATCTGTGAATTGTGTCCAGACACGGACGGCTGTTCCAGCTTGAATGAAACAGCAAGCGAGAGATTGCTAGACGTGGCGATTTTCGTGCAAAGTCGTATTTTGGTGAAAATAATTTTAAAAAGTAGGCAAATTCTCACAATGTCAAATATTTTTTACAATATCAAAATATTACAAAGGATAGATGTGTTTTAGATATATGTTCTATATTATTTCATATTATTAGCATGCTGTATAATTTAAAATTTCTTGTAAAGTACATAGCACAAAAATTCTAGTGATCAGGTTTTTTTGTTGGGTAAAATGATTAGAATTTTAAGATGAAAGTTACGACAGTGGATATCCTTGGGAGGTGTTGAGTAATTGACGATAAAGTTTGCGAATTTGGACGAAGATCGAGAGATTTTTGGTAGGAATTACGAGTTTAAGTAGATCAATGGATTTGAACGATAAAATAAGAAAAGGAATTTTTTGCAGTATTAATAAGAGAAGCTATTAATAAGTATTGATCACAATATACTATTTTAATGATTTTAATTTCTAGAAAAGAAACAAGTAGATTTCAGATATTTATGCAATTTTATATTTTCACGATCGCCGTTAAAGCAATGAAATTTAGATTGGGAGCTTCTAATGAAACTGTGAATAAAATTTAAATATATTTGAAATATTACGCTAGGTTTTTTTACGCATGAAGGCTTCTGTAAGAAACTCGAGATGATTTTATATTAAAAATACTTCATAACGAAATGTATTTACGTCGAATATGATGAGAACGACGTACAAATCGTACGATCTTTCATCCGTAACCAGTTTCCAGCGATAATTCTATTTCCAGCCGATAATTATTATTTCTTGTCGAATGACTTAATAACTCGTTTCCCGTGGCAAACGAGTTTATCGTGTTCCGACGAGTCAGGTTCCTTAATTAAGTTAATCAAATCGAACGGTCTTAATTATTCAAAAATCTTCGGCGAGAATTTCTTTGGTAACGTTTTCTCAAATTTCTTCTGCAGTTTCTCAAATTTCTCTTGAGATATTTTAGGTTAATATCTTTTCGTAACATCTATATATTTTACATAACATTCTTAAAAAAGTATTCTTTAATATTTTCCTTGAGAGAAAAATGAAAAGAAAAACCGTAAAAAAAGTTACCAATCAATTGAATACCAATCAAAGAATACACTATAAGATTAATTATTCTAGAATTATTCCGTTATTAAATAACATTAAGAATTAATATCCATTGCTATGAAACGAAATTCCCCAAACATTATTTGTCTCGTGATTGCTCCCTTCCTCTTAAACAATCTTAACTGAAACAAACCCCTCGAGCTCATTTCCGTTCGTACGTTCAATTCTCACAGAAAATTAAGCCGAAGAATCGCAGACAGAATCAACAAACAATTTGGCGCCCTCCCCCTCCCCCGCCCCCTTAGATTCTCCATTCAATTACCAATTATTCGCAGCAGGGTGAATTTGAAATTAACCAGGACTACCAGGGCAAAGGCAGTTACGATCCTTTTGAAGGAGGCCCGTTTATGCCAAAGGAATACCGGAAGCTTGGCGCCTGCGACCCAGGGCGGAAAAGCGCGAACGCGAGGTAAACGCGTTTGCATCAAAAGGGCGTGGACGTTGAAGCGTTTCGGGCGCGTTTCGTGCACCGCGCGCGCGAAAAAGTGAGAGAGAAAGGGGCCGTAAGTGGAATTTAAACGTGGACCTTTTGAGCCATTCGAGGCGTCTTTGACGAGCTGAAACGCGGCCTCGTTACCATTTCCTCTCTTCTTTTTTCCCCTCTCCCCCCTTCCGCGTTTTGCGCGTCTCTCCGCTTGAAAAAAAAAATCGACGACGCCGTTTGAGAACAGGCCGATCGTGAACGACGTTGCATTAATTAAACGTGCCACTCGAATGAAACTTGTCTCTCTTTTGCGTGCCACCAAGCGGGATTCACCCCTCGGATGAAGCGACTCGAACGTCTCGCGCGAAATTTAAAGCGACAAGTTGAAATTTGCTTTTTTTTTTTTTTTTTTTTTTTTGAATGGACGTTTTTCGCGTTCGAATGTGCGCTTTTACGTAACATTATTATTTGTACATGGATTTATCCACGTAGTTATATGGTATAGTGTTTGTTACCATGTTGCGAGAAATTTAAATTAACACGTTGAAATTTCGTTCTAATACGTATTATATTGTTTAGATATATGTTTTTTTATCGCCACTTCATATTATTTAGTATATGACGAATTTAATATTTGAACAAATGATAGAATATCTAAAGACGACGCGCGAATTCTTTCAAAGACCATTAAATCCAATGAAAATGCTGTACAACTTGAAGTCACAGTTTACGAATAAAACAACACGGGCGTTTATTTTCTGAAAGGATTGATCGATCAAATTTGTCTTATCTGCGACAAATTTTCATCATCATCATCCCCTTTCCCACGTCGTGAAAAATAATAGGAACACCCTCGTTGACCCGAGCCGATTAGAATACCAAAACGGACAATCGTCGAAATTCAATGGACCCGTGGGACGCACGCATGCCGACGATTCATAGTGTTTCCGACGAAATCTCGCACGGTACACGGTAACAATAAACAATGCTCTGGTCGATCGAGGGGTTGCATTAACGCCACTCACAACCCCATCGAATCCCAGGGGGGGTCGAAACGACGTGCACTCGTCCTAATACGGTCCTCGAGATGCAGGACGTGTGAATTCGTGAATGCACGCGCACGTGCATGCGTTTTCGTAGAAAGGAACTGACGAAAGGGTTGTCGGTGATTTTTTTGAACATTTCTTGGGAAAAATTAGGCGTAAGGTTGGCTAGGGATGTTATAGATGTAATTTAGGCAATGTGTATTCAGATTAATTTGTTGCATAAAATTTAGATTGCTTTAACTATTTAATTATTTCGTAAACATTTGCGAATATTCGGATTATTAGCCAATGGAAGAAAAAGAACAAATTGAGAAAAAAGATGTGCAATATTGTAAAGCTTTCTTTAATTTTCTTACAATTACGATAAAAGGAATTTACGATCCTTTAGTGATTACCGGATTACTTTTGTAATAATTTGCCAAAGCCTTCTTTCGTTGGTGTCCACAACAATATCAATATCAATATCAATATCAATATCAATATATATATATATATATATATATATATATATACACTAACTTAATTTTATAATTTTGCTTTATCCTAGCCGACGTGACACTAAATAAAATAAAATAAGAAGAAAAACATTATCTTCCCTACAAAACGGAATGAAAATTACATTCTGTTATTTCTTTAAAAAAAAATTCTTCAAATCTCCTAGTCTGGTCTCTTATTTATGAATAATAATTACAATTCTCGAAGCAATGTACCATGGCTCGATTCAGATTCAATGTTTTACGCTTCACGCGTGTAAGATCACTCTCGCGTAACGCGACGATTTGATGTTGTCTATCGTTATCTAAAAATATCGAATTTTTGGCCAACTGTTACAGTGGCCAAGGAACCGGCGGGATTCGTGACTTCAGCGAAGCTTCGACCTCGCGCGAGTAAATCGAGGAAACCACGCGAAACATGATAGCGAACTTTTCGTCTAACGTTACGAGACACGGGGTGGATCGTTTAATCCAACGATGATGATATCGCCTGGGCTTTCCCTTTCGTTTTCCACGGCTCGCTGATCGCTGGGAAACTGTGACATGGGAGAAGCTCGGGGAACAAACCCACTGTCTTACGATCGTTAGTAACAGAGGTTTCTATTTTAACGATCGTTCGATGACACTTGTTTAAGAAAATTTATTTTACGCCACTGCGAATGAAATATTTATTAACAGGAGTTAGAGCAAACTTTTGTTCGAGTGAATAATAACTTTCAGAGGACTGGCAAAATTTTATTTTAATGACTCTGCAAATCTTTTATACCACGTGTAGGTTTTGTTCATTAATTAGAAAGATAGGTAGAACATCTCGATATTTTAGCTTCAATTTTGTATCATTATGTGAAAGACAAGGACAATATAAACAGAGGAATATTTTTCATATTTTTTCTCACCTTTCATGCGAGAGGTTTTCACAAGAAATTAAAGCTAAAATATCTCTTAAACCAATGATGTTTCAACATGAATATATTAATAAATCCATTAACACATTTAGAATTATACGATTTTTATTTAAAAAAAAAAATGAAATTGATTCATCACTCGAAAAGTAATTTGTTTTCCCTCCAAGCAAACATTTTTTAAATGGATATTCTACCGTTATCAGTCAACAACATCCTGTATGCTAATTTTTCTTTTTCATCGTTTTGATTTTATATTCGAAAGATTAGTATTGAACAAGTGGCACAGACTTGCACGTACAAGTTAAAAATTAACATCACAGCGTGATTAACAGAGCAACAGACGATAACATCATCAAGTTGTACAGAGCAACTACGAAATTATGAACGTCGACCTGGTCGCTCGTGCAATTTCCGTGGAACGTTCGCAATTCCACGTACATATCACGGTATAATTCACTATGCAGCGACGAGACTCTGAAACGCTTCTGTTTGCGGTAAGCGTTGTTATTCGAAATTATTGGAAATTCTACTGGCTTTAGTCACCGCCCGATTGTAAGTAGTATTGCTTCGTCCCTGAATCTCTCTGAGATTGTATACCATTCGACCAAAGTCCAATCAGCAATATTGATTTAACATTATGATTTATGGTAGACATTATCTTCCGTTTAGTTTAGTTTAGGAGATTTGACAATTCAAAGAGGATAATTTTTGCTTCGAATTCAAGTAAAAAAATGTTACAACGACGAGTTCAGATGTATAGACTCCTTTTAAATTAGTATTGTATAATACAGAACTAAAAGAAATTTTCGAGCAATCTCTTTTACGAAATCTCCAATTTTAAATGAAATTCCAAATAATTATATGTATACGTCTTTCAATGTTTAAAACTCTATAGGTCTATAAGTTTATGCAATAAAAAAATTGGATAAAAGTTTTACAAAGTCTGCATAATCTATATTCTATAGAATTTGTATATAATAAAAAATGAATCTTCCACATTCCTTAATGACTCGTTAAAAATTGAGAAACTCTTTCCTCCGACATCGGGATACACGAAGCTGTCGAGCTCGAAAATTTTGTTTCAACGGCGACGACGAGGAACACTCGGTAATTGGAATCTACAGGAGGAACCCCATTATAACCGGGTCAGGATCCGCCTATAGAGTGGCCTTCGGCCAAAAAAAAGAAAAGAAAAAAAAAGGAAATAAATGAATCCTCTATTCGCGGGGCGCCCAAGCGGATTACGGCTAAGAGGCTTACACAAGAATAAACCAAAGGGCTTCTCTCGCTGTATGGCCACTTTGCTATCATATTTCATATTAACCGCTGATTAAAATCGATTTTCCCGCGGTGACACGCGAGACAGGCCGTTTCGTCGAGCGTTGTAATGATTCACGATTAATCGATTCTCGAGACGGCCAAGATGGAATATTCTCGACTCACGAGAATTTCGAACATTTAAGAAAATGGTATTTTTCTTTTTATATCTTTCGATCTCATTTTCTTATTTGAGAAAATCGAATTCGATTGATTTCAAATGTGCGAGCTAAGAGATATAAAACACAATTTTTCCAAGAAAAATTTACAATTGGAAATTTCTCTAGCCCATCGCAATTCAAGTTCATTTTGTTAAAGCAGTCTTAAATGAAAAGAATTTCATTCCGCATGTATTCCACTTGTTCCCGCAGGCAGAATTCAAATTTGATCCCCTCGACACGGATAAATATTGTAATTCCATTCGTATAGAATCACCCCTTTTAATAATAATTTCAGGAAATACCTAAATCATAATGAATTACTTCGTTGAACATTCTTTCTCGACATATTATCACTATAAATATATATTACAGATTTTACGATACAGAAATATGTAGAAAGATCACGTAAAATTTCGAAAATTTTAAAATTCAGGATACAGTTTCTGTCTACGCTCTCTGGATTTGATTTTTAGGAGGACGTCGACTTCGATAGACTATTTATGGTAATCGAGAAAGAAAAAAAAAAAGAAAAAAAAAGAGGGGAGAATGGAACGGGTTGAATCGCGTCGCAGCATCGCTCGAAAATTTCCATTTCCGCGTTCACCATCGGTTCATGGCGGTCGGTCGCCATGGCGGGATCAATAAACGCAGGTGCCGGGAATGGCAACTGCAACAAGCACGATCCGAGTGCAACGGCCATCGATTAATAATTAACACACGGTTTCGTGGCTATAATATGATAGTCAGCCTTCATTTCCAATGGGATAAGCTTCTCTTACCCTTTCATTACCGGTTGATCGCAAAATGAATTAATCAACACGTGCGAAAAACGTTCAATTCTTTCTTAAATTTTAATAAAATGGTTTGCACAATAGAGTTACATAATAAATTACGTAAGTTGTGATTGAAATTGCAATTTCCTTCCGATGAGAAAATGAAAATTTAACGATAAAGAGCCGAATGTTCTGGAAAGTTATCACGGAACTATTGTTGTATAACCAACAATTTCACATCGCAATAAATAACTTAATATCGCGAGATAATTAATTATTCTTAACAGGCTGCTAATTTTTATGCAAACTGACATTTTTGCGAATATAATTAAATGAAACGAAAAATGTTACAGAAGCCGCTGTACTTTCGAAAATTTATATCTGTCTGCATAAAAATCTGCAGTCTAATTGTCACGAAGATGATGAACAATGAATGAAATCAGTGACAAAAATACAGAAATACTACGTTATCACGTATCACAGAAATTTTCGAACTTCCGAACTTAACATTCCAGCGTTACGAATTCTCGAACTCGTATTGCCAAGAAACATGGAACTCGAGAACATTCGTAGATGATACGAATACTTTTGTGATTTGTTACACATATATAAAGATAGTTTACAAGTAACAAAAAAAAAAAAAAAAAAAAACTAAAAAGAAACGTTCTACCATAATATACAAAAATACATATTTTTCACGAATCATGCAAACGAACATTTAAAGAAAAAAAAAAAAAAAAAAGGATTCGTTCCTTTCGAGTACCCTGTACTTAAATATACTTAAAAGCATCGTCTGCAGGAATGGAGCTACGTTTTTCAACGGGGGACACCGATCTTTCATGCGAAAAATTACCTTTTGACGCCGATCTCAGCGTAACGGCCCCTCGTGGCACGAGTGGCCACGCTTCTTCCGCTTCCGGGGTTCGTGTACAGAGTCAGTATATCGCTGTTAATGTTGTTCAGAATCGGTGGTAGCATTATTGCGATCCTGTTTCCCGACGATCCTTCCGCAAACTCTGCGTATACCAACGCATCTCCTCACCGACACAGGATATCTCCTCTCGTTTCTCTTTCGTTCACACACTCGTTCGCCCTCGTCGAATCTCTGGGAAGGAACGATTTCGTTGTGGACTGAGATTTCTGACGGTACGTCGGAGGAGGATACATTGATTTTGAGTGATCCTTGTATTTCTTGAAGAGTTCTTGGTCATTAGGAGAGCTTTGTTTTTTGGTTGTTTCGCTTTCTACGAAATCTTTCTTTTTTTTTGGGGGGGGGGCAGGGTGTCAAAAAATTTAAATCAGGGAACAACTTGTTCTTGAAACTAGCAACTAGAACAGGTACGCATATGCAGGACTCTTTAAACAACGAATTTTCGTGTTACATCTGTCAGAGTGATTTTTTTTTTTTTTTGTAATACAAATTATACGAGTGTGAATATATTTTCGTTATTGCCCGGAACTTTAAATATTTTATAATCTCCTTTTTTGCTCTCGAGAAATTTAATTTAATTAATAATTCATTTTTGAGGCTACTAGAATGTATTGTATGTAGAATTCTTTATTTTATATCTGATGATGAATTTAATTGTAACATATGTAAATTATTCGAGTATTTTATAAAAATTCTGTAGGAAAGTTTCAATTACTAGTTGTTTTCTTTTTTTTCCTAATGAATTTGGCCTCGAGAGAATTAGTCTCGAACAACTTGCTTTGAAAATCTTTCACTATAAAGTACTTTCTCCATTGAAATCGAGAATCAAATTCATTAAAAAGTTCTTTACTTCTTGATTTAAAATTATGCAGTTAATTTGCGTGTGAATTTAATTAGTGATACAAGGTTACATAAGCGTCAAATCGGTGTAAGTGAACCTTCTATTCTATTCTATTCTACGTTTCTAGGCTACTTCTAGTGCACTTCGATTAAAGTTCTATGTCTACGTCTACTTAAGAATTCTGGTATTCTAAACGGGCCTCAGTTCAAACAATTTCTTACGATAAATTACGAAAAAGGTAGTGGCTAAAGCATGAGTGATTAACAAGTGACTTTGATGAGTTTGACTGAAATACGTGTAGATTAATATATTTGCCACAGTATTAATTTTTTATACTGTGTCTGATACGAATGATATATTACCATATTATATATTATATGTTTTATATAATTATAATTATTATACCTATGATTTATAATAATTATACAACAATAATAATATATCATACGTTGTAAGAGCAATAATAAATGTATTACGGTACGAATGTTAAGTAATATTAAATTCCAAAACCGATGATTATATAGTCACTGAATAAATTTTCGATTGAAAGATCTTTTACCGAAACAACATTGAAACTATACTAGTAGTATAAAATGAAATATATCTCAGTAAAAACCTGGCGACGAGAACACGAAGAGGAGAAACTAAAACACCATTTTCACTACAACTACACGAAGAATACTTGTCCAACTTCAATCCAACTCGAGCCTTCACGCCGATTCAAACTCTCTATCGCGTAAGATTCAGAGAATGAAAAAGAAATACAAGAGGCACACGAAACGCTCCTATGATCAAAGTTCTGGGAACGAGGATAGACATGAAAGAGACCTGGACCGACACGTTCGAGACACGCAGCGTTATTACGATACCGATCGAGAGAGGAAAAAAAAAAGAAAAAGATGGTCAGAAGGAGAAGCAGCGGAAAGGAAAGGGGGGAAGAAAGGCGCGCACACGCGCGATTTGAGAAACGCCTTCCGATATTGGACCAACGAAAAATGGCCAGATGTGATGAGAAAGCAAGAGAGGAGAAACCGCCAACTGCTCGGAGGTCATCGATCGTCGCAGAATTCGCCCCGAGATTTTTCTCGTTATCATTTTCTTTTCTTCTTTTTCTTCTTCTTCTTCTTCCTCTTTTTTCCCCTTTTCTTTGTCTGCATTCCTGCCAGACTTTTTTGTCGTTATTGAGAGAACCACGCTGAAGAGGACGAATACAATTCGACGCGAGAAGACTATGGCTCGTAATAAATGGTCGATGGTTTACGAAACAGGCACGTGACCATTTATTGTCGTCATTCGAAGCTATAAAAATAATCGAACCTACGAATTACATAGTATCACTTAAATCAAGCAAGAATTATCGAAAATTTTAGTATAAAATTAGGTGTTTTCTCTAGATTAAGATTTAACCAGGCATTTGTGCATCCTTTAGAATACACCGAACATCCTATGTAATAAAAGAATCGACAATGCAACTCGAGTGTCGCAACGACACGATAAAAGTTAATTAACAAAGGCCGCAGAGAGGAACGTGGAAATTACGAGGGGAAAGAAATTACGCGGGGATGAAATTTTAAGAATTTCAAGTCGAAACGGGCTCTCGTTTGAATAGAAAAAAAACCGACGGAAGTTGTTTAATCTCCTTCATCGCTAATTCAATTCAGCCTCGAGGGACCAGGTCCTCCACTTATTTCCAGCAGTACATTCAGCATGGCATCACCGTTCAAACTGCATGCTATTATGACAGACCCTCGGTTCTACCATTTCAATGTCTTCCTTTTCATTTTTTTTCTTTTCTTCGAGACTCATCGAATACACACGAGTACACACAGCAGTGATGAATACTCGAATCTCAGTTTCGTAATAATTCGATGTTTCTCCAATACAAATCCCAAATCCCTTGAAAGTTTCGATTAGTTTCGATAGTGATATTCGAATTTACTACACTTGTCACGTAAGCATCACGTAAAAATCATTCGTAATTTAGCTGACTGAAAAAAGAGTCACCAGTGATGGACATTGAAATTCAAAAAAATTTCGAGTTTCTGTTATATTTTCGCGAGTTTCGAAGCGTTAATAATTTAAATAAACGAATAAATTTAATAACAACTCAAATAAATAATTTAATTAAAAATACATAATTTAATTTAACAAAAAATACTTAACTTAAAGTTCAGACTCGATTTCAATTTGCATAATTTGACCAGCGAGTAATTCAATTTCCAAAAAGAATTACGACACTGAAGAAATTAACTGTTTAAAAAAAAAAATAACCACTATTATTATTTAAGAAAAATATTAAGACGATAAGAAGCTTCGGTTTCAGTTTCGAATCCAAATTTCTAAAACCAGAAATCTCCACTCGTCTTTCTGTAAATCACTCCAAAAAAGTATCGCGGGAAATGTTTCGTCGAAAAACAAGACTGAACAGACATCCATCTATCTAGTTCGAAAGTTAATCATCGCGTAGAGGATGATCGCACGATAAATAAATGCGGACAAATCACGGGGTGGAGGGGGGGGGGGTGAAATGAGCGTGTGTTTCAACCTTTTAACAGCTGCGGTTTCGGTCGGATCAGCAACAACGTGTCAGCTCCACGGTTTAATTGCGATCGATCGCGCGAATTACTCCAACGCCCACGCATGCCCTGGCATTAATATTAAATACGTCTCTCGACAGATCACGGAAGTGAACGTGAAACTGCGGATTTAGGGACGGGAAGCTCGGTGTACTTGCGAAACTGTCGATAAACACTAAATAGCAACACAAAGGGGTGCTCTCCACACGCGAACACCGCGGTGGTTTGTTTCGCAGCTAATTTCCGATGGAAAGTTACAGGACCGATTACAAAGACTGGATTTGAATTCAACGGTGTGCGCTGGCCATTTTATAGGACTCTGAGAAAATCTGGAATTACCTGCGCGACGTATAACAATAAATAAATTGTTCCACGTTACGTCGAGCAATTCCAATTTAACTTTGTTGTTTCCAAATTGCTCGCAATCTGCAATCTTCATCGTTCATTGCACGAAACGTATAGAAATATCGTTACAGTTACATGTGATTATATGAAATATAGAATTACGATTTTTTTTTCTCGTATGAAATGTAAGATATTAGATGATATAGATACGCGATACTTGTTTGTTATGTGAAAAAGTGTGCATTGAAGATACATCTACACACGTGTATACATCCGTGTTCTAATGCACGTGAAACCGAGATTTCTAATATTAAGGAGGTCGTGCAGTGTATATAAATAATTTTGCTTTTCTCTCGGGACATGAATTTCATCCTTGAGCTTTTTCTAAATTTAATACAAGAGAAAATCACTGATTACTTTAATTTACTATATTCAATTCAATATATATATATATATTTATTTATTTATTCCTTTTTATTTATTTATTATATATTAATTATTACACTGTATGACTTCTTTAATAATATAATAATTTAATACAGTAACAATATATTTCCAGAAATTTGCTATAGCAGAATATAGGTCATTCACTCTGTAAATGCATTTAATACGCTAAACGTATAAAATTACGCGTGTCACACGTTACAACAAACAAGTTGCATCACATTGCGCCTAAGATTTCAACGGATAGTATCGCACGCGTGTAATAATATCGATAAAATGAAGCTAGAAAGAACTTTAATTATCGCTATATATCACTGCGAGACTCGACGACGATTTTATCTAACAATCCCTTATCAAATGATCGAACGCGTAACCTACAAGAAACTTCATTGAATCCGATGATAACGCTACTATGCATTGAAACATCAACGAACATCGCCAATGAGAGCGATCGAAACAAGCAAAAGAAAAAAAAAAGGATGAAAAAAAGAAGAAAGAGAGAGAATAAAGGGGAGAGTAAGTAAGTTGTGAGAGTAAGTTGTTCGTTGCACAAACGAGTCATCAGCGAAGCAGCAGATGCGTCTCGTATCAACAACGAAGACAAATCGTTTCGTATCACACGAGACGTTCATTCAACCTACGAAATCTCGAGATTCGTTCCCGAGAGCCGGCGTCACGTTACTTCGAAATAAAACTGACTGTGTTGAGAAATCGTTCTTCGCTTGAATAACAGATCGGGCAAATCGTCGAGCACCTGGACGAGTCACGGGACGAAAACGAAGGAGAAGCGGCCGATCTCTGATGATACTTAGGCAGAGATTTATTTTTGGAAAATTGTCTATTCCATGGTCTCGTTATAGCCGCCGAATAGGATGATTTTGCGTATGATAAAAGCAGAATCTGGGTTAGAGGGTTATTTATAGACATTTGTGCAACTAGAGTGCGCGCGATGTGATCGGCCTGCGATCAAATTTTGCGAAATTCAGCCGAGATGTGTGGCATCCGTGGGCAAAGTTCGGAGATATTCGTAGAATTTAGGGGAGATGAAATGAAAGCGAAGAACTGGGGAAATATCCGCGGGATTTGAAGAGAATTTTATTTAAAAAAGATTGTGGAATTTGAAGGAAATTTGAGAATAAAAGAGATTGAAATTGATCGAAAATAAAGTTTGTGACATTTATAACAGAAAAAAATTTGTGCACCGCAGAGGAAATTTTTAGACACACAGATTGTAAAATGTGTAGAAAAATTAAGGAGAAATTTATAGGATTTAGAGAACGTCTTTGAAACACAAGAAATGTACGTTTGCCAGAAGCAATTCGAAAATCAACAAAACAAGCTTCTACGAAACAAATCAGATAAACTTTCATTATATCACAAAATAAAATTAATCTCAGTTTCTGGTTTCAAGTAATTTCAAGAATAAAACCGATGTATCGAAATTAATCTAATATTTCCTACCACTTTTAAGGAATTTGTCTAACGAGTATCGATATATAATAATTTATCTAAAAGAAATAAAACGTGACTCGTTCGCGTGCAGTGACGTATATGAAAAGAAGAAAAACTCGATCTGTCCGCGGAAAGTAATTCGAAGAACGTTCGATAAGCTGCCGCCTCTCTCTCTCTCTCTCTCTCTCAATTCTTTTCTTTCTCTTTCGCATCTCGATCAGACCATCGTGAACAGAATTTCCCGTCACGTTCGTGATCCGTCTTGATCTCCGGAGCGATCTGCCTGGCCGAAAGTTAATTTGCAACC
Source organism: Tetragonula carbonaria (assembly GCA_032399595.1). Classification (NCBI taxonomy): domain Eukaryota; kingdom Metazoa; phylum Arthropoda; class Insecta; order Hymenoptera; family Apidae; genus Tetragonula; species Tetragonula carbonaria. Next base: position 17,380,740 of record JAUCRC010000005.1, on the reverse strand, counting down.
GCGTTATTCTTCGCCCGTGACGCGTTATCGTTCACGTTTCCAATAAAGAAACGACGAAATTTATTTCATTTTTTTTCAATTTCGACGAAATTTTACACGAGAGTCTAATATACGGAGAAACAGGAATTTGGAATTATTGACTGTCATGTATCTTCGATTTGATAAATATCGACTCTCGCAAATTCTTTTCCGCTCCGATTGTCAAGTAAATTTTATTTTTTCCTAAAATAAAAGTTCGGTCGTTTATCTTGATTCTGAGAAATGCTTTCAACATTACAAAATCAAATGTTTATGAAAATTTTTGCGAGTACTATTATCTACTAAAAAAAAAGTACGACGTTTTTTAAACAGATAGTAAGATGTTGCTCGTAAAACAACAGTAAATACAATAGTCAATAAAGAAATGTTTCGTTCAGCTGCAAATTTTTCAAGCAGCTCAATGTAACGTAGAAATGCAGAAAATTTTCTTTTAAAAGGAATTCTTCTGTTCAGTCCAATGTAATTTCGATACTCGTTTTCCTCGATTTTTCACGATGAAACCTTTCTCAATTGTATTTTTTTTTCTTTTTTTTTTTTTGGTTTTTATCGAGTGAAACGTGGCAATGAATGGAAACAACCGAGTGACTACACGCCTTTCGCTAGAACTGATTCATTCGTCTCGTCGCGCCGATTCGATTCGATTCGATTCGATGGAAAGCCAAAACTGCGTGAAACCGGTTTCAAACTACTTTTAATTTTTAATTGCCATTATTCAGCCACTGGAGGTCGTAACAATTGCTCAACTTAATTAATGTGAATCTTACGTGAACTAATTTTCATCAAAGGAAAAAAGAGTAAAGTACAAAATCAAATTTTAATAACTTAAATTAAATAATAATCTGAAGCAAACTGAAAAATAAATCTCCATGAAACTATAGTAAAGTAAATAAATTAAATCCTGTATGGAATTATAGCAATAACGAATGTTTATGCATTTATGGGAAATTTAATGATGCAGAAATATATGAAATATAATATTTGTTGAATTTCTCTGCACAGGTTTTACTTCTTCAATCACGTTCGTAAAACTATAAATTTGCTTAAATATCTGCAGCCTATCTGTAATCCAGCGATACCATCTTAAGATGAAATTTGTCGACATAGACTACGTGGAATATCGAATAAAACGTACGAACAACTGCTGTGACTCATCGCGAAAATATGCTAATGTCATAATACAAATATTGGAAAAAGAAAAGATTGAGAAAAATTGCAAATGAAATGTTACGTCATGTCTTAATGAGTTAACAATACATTGAAATACTGTTAAGAAAGAAAACTGATCTGAAACTTAAAGTTAAAAAAAAAAAAAAAAGAAAAAAACTGACACTCGGATTTAAGTATCACCTTTATGTAAGTAATTCATTGAACTTGCATGATAATATACTTTCCAGAAACTGAATAGCCCTTATCGCGCGTTATCACGGCGCAACGATTTGAAATTTTCACGAAAGCGTAAAAACAAGCGTTGCTCGTTGCAGAGAATTTTCGCTGGAATTTTATAAAGACGCCGTTTCACGATTTTACGAGAATTTTTATACTAGGACTCACCTTCTTACAATTAGTCTATTCAACAGTTTGCTAGCATAATTCATCACAACGTCGACGTCGATCTGTTAGAACGTACAACGATCCAATTCACGGCTAACGATTGGCCAGAAACGGCTTTGTTCATCTTCAGTTAAAAGTTTGAACGTCAAGCCGGAGATCGGGCACGCGACAGTGCAGTAATTTAATGTTTCGTAATTTAACGTTAAATCAATTTGTTGTTCATCGCTCGAGTTGCTCAATTTCGTCGACGAAGGTTTTTATTAACGTCGTTAAAGTTTATGTTCGTTTAATCCCAGGTTCGTTAATATTGAGGCTGTTTCAAGAAAAGAGAAAGTTTTTGCTTCTTAAACGCACCACGAAATTTAATGCGAGCTGAGTTCCAAAATTTATCATAATATTCTCGATCTCATCGAATTAAATAGTTTATCGGTAGAAGTTTTTATTCACTTTTAAAACTCGACACTTGCCTCTTTGGAAAATTCAGAGAACTTTTGATCATTTAGCATTCAACGCGAGAATTATTCAAAGAACTATTTGGTAAAGAAAAATTTGTGTAGTTCTTCTTACAGAGATCACAGAATTATTTAAATTTTTCTTATCTCGATATTTTTTTTCTAAACTTTCTCGTTAATTTAGTTTGGAAGTTTTTAAAACAGTCCTTTCTGCCAGAATTTCAGAACGAATTATTGAAGTTATTCTTCGGCAAAACGAACACAAACAAATATTACTTCCCTCCGTTTTATTAAAATATAACAGCTGATTACTCATCGACAATCGATAAATCAATAACTTTACGTATAAAAAAAGAAAGCACGCTCAAGAGGAATCACTAAAAAAAGAAAAATTCCGATACTTCTTCTATTAAACATCCAGTAAATGAAACAACGTCGTACACTCGCGCGCGAGAGTTATTAATTTGATAATCCGCATTTCTTCTTTCCACGAACGATTGCGACGAACAATTCCCCCGAGACGTAACTCTTCAATTATAGTTTCACCGAAGGAATTGCTGCGCGAATTAGAGGTTCGTCCAGCGACACGTTCCGCGACAAACTGAATCACACTCGAGCGGACGAGCATCACGAGAACAGTTACAAACAAAGCGTTCTTATCGCGCGAAAAACCGGGAATAATCGCGTTTATTGAGCAGCGAGAACGTTCAATCAACCAGTCACGAGCATTGATCCCGGAGGCTGGCGTGAAACTGTGATCGCACCACCCACGACGACGTCCAACAGGCCTCGACTCATCGTTATCAGGCTGATAAGTGACACCAGTAAAGAGCAAAACGATAGTTCTTTTTTTTTCTTTTGAAATTTGATTTTTTCGATTTTTTTTTTTGGATGAAAAATTGCGAGCAAAGACTCGTTTATATCAATTCGAGACATATATCAAGTACGACAAAACTCGCGCTTGCTCGATGTAAACGAATTCAATCATGCAAAGTCTGCGTGCCTGCAAGATTCATTCTGAAATATTTTAAATATGATTTGTTCACTAATAGACCGCGGACGTAACTTGCACAAGTTACAAAAATCTGCGTGCAACGTGCAAGAATGTAATAAAACATCAGGAGTAGAATATTTTTGTAAGAAGTTCGAACGTGATTAAATAGAATTCTGAATAATATTTTACTGCGACTTGGGTGCACACACGACGAATGAAATGATTAACAAGCGCTGTGTGAAACATAACAATTCCCCAACTTGTCCTTGCCCCGGACAAGATTATTCGACGCTACAGAACAATTGGAAAATCCAATAACGAACGAAAGAAATTGTTACGTTCCCCCCCAAAAATTGGAAATTTCTCCGTCGGTGCTCTTGCTACCCTATTAAAGGACAACGAGACAATTTTTAAGAGGCGAAGGAAACATTTCCTACAGGTTCCTGCTGGGGAGTGGTTGCAGAATTATTTCAGGGTGGGATGGAGGAGAATGGAGCAGACAGTAGATCCCTTATCGGCCGTGATGTATAGCGCAGAGATTGGGCGAGTGTTGGGGAAGATTTCTTTCGAAATCAATGGAGTTCCTCTGAGAGCTGAACTCTGTGGATCGTGAAGTTCTTCACTCTGTGGTTTTTTTAAAATTTCTTTTCTTTCCAGCTATACTATTTATCATTGGCTTTCACACGTTGTGAAATTGTAAGATTTGACGCGTACAATCATGATTTACGAGTAATTGTCTCGTATCGTTGCGAAGATGCGGAGCTCTGTTCTGTTTCAGGTAATTTTTATTATTATCTAGAGAGACAATGCCGGAGGATACTCGAGGATGACTCTTTTGTTTCCGTTTAGATAGAGTTGCTCGACCTATGGTGGTGATAAAATAGGATTGAGATTGCGTTGTATCAAAGCGTTTTTTTTTTATATTCTATCGACTGATCCTAGCCATTTGTTTATTTATTGTACAGATGCACGTGTATAATATACAGTTGCTTGCAAAAAGTGATCGAACACTCATATGAATACGAAACGTTAACAAAGGAAAATGAGATCATCACGATTGCATAGTTTCAAAGTTTGAAACGACGATTCAAAATTACATACATTGAAACAACAAAATATATAATACAAGTGTATTTCAAACAGAAGATTTCAGAAGAGTACAAAGCGAGCAGAATTTCAGCAGAAAAATCTTCACGCGTAACAGAATGAAACTACAAAAATATCAAATACTAAAAACTAAAATATTTTACAATTACAGTCTATCGACGTCGATGAGCATTTCGTAAAAGTCCAGAAGAAACACAAAATGCAGAAACGCAAGAAAGGAACAATCTCCGCTTGGACGAAGGAAAAAAAAAAAGAATAAATCGCATTCATACTTCAAAAGTCAAAAATTAAGTCACCACGCGAAAACTGACAACACTCGATAACTCCAATTCCTGTCTCCCTGGAACGGCTCTGATCCAATCATTCTCCGGCGAGGACAACAGAGGCGGATGTGAAACAAGAAAGCAACTCGTGGAAGATACATCCGGCCAGACTCTAATTTCTGTCACGTCGGATGCCCTAGGTTTAATCAACGTCCAACGCTTCGAATCTCATTGCGGCGAGCACACGACTCGAGCAGAGATATCCACGGAACGTTCGATCAAAGAGCACGAGTGACCAACGGGGATCGTTCCTTTCACGACCAAGCGTTCGATAAGACGAGCACGGCACACACGGTTAACAAGCAGCCTGTTATCAACGACGGCTGCAACCGGCTGACGGTGTCACCAGCCCGGAAGATTATCGAGGCACAAAGCCAGACAACGCGATCAGACTCTGGTTGACGCATTTCTCAGCCCACCCAATGATATCGTAAGGTACTCCGCTACGAGATTTTATTGTAATTAGACGACGGATGCATTTTTTTAATGAGAAAATTGAAAGAAATGTACAGAATCAAGCTGGGATTTTTTTATTATTCGAATAAAATAATTTTTATTCGTCCTTGCGAATAATTTCTTAATTTCTTGCACGTGGGTCCGCAGTCTGATAATAACCGAGTACGATATTATTCTTTAATGCATAGATTAGAAACTTGGATTAAGATCTATAGCGAAGTTGTGATGTTTAATAGATAAATCTATATGATAATTGTATAATGATATCACTTTGTATCGATATAATATTGATGAAATTCGTGTGGAATAAGGAAAGAAATTTGAAGAAATGTGTGAAAAAAATATATTTTTTAAGTAAATAGCAAATTTATTTCTCTCCAATCAATCTATCAATGATCCGTGATCTATCACATTCGCGTAAAAAATAAAATAGTTCAATGTAATCTAAAAAAGAAAGAACCTAAACCTATCGCTAAAACTAATTAATCAGTAGCAAGAAACATTTGTCAAGTGTAAAGAATTTTTCAAAAGATGGATACATTTTCTACGATACACCTGCTATTGTTTTCTATACCCTTTTCCAATTTCGTGCTATTAGAAAATAATTAATGTATACTGAATAAAATGTTCGTAAAAGATTTCACGATGCTTGTGTACAGAATTTTTCAAGATTATATATTCAACAGAGAGAGAGAGAGAGAGAGAGAGAGAGAGAGAGAGAGAGAGAGAGAGAGTAAATATTTTTCTAACTAGAGCCTGATATACGCGAAGAGCTCACATTATCGTTAGCCGCAACACTTTTTCTCAAATGGTAAGTACATGTACGAAAGAAGTAGGAAAGATTTCACCGTGTTTCGCTCGAGGCGATAAACGACGATGCGACACGGAAATCGCGCTATATGTCGAGTTATCAGCACATAACAAAAAATACTGAACAGAAACACAGCTGCTACGAAATTCCACGAAATTCTTCGTGTTCTTACGCATTTCACATGAAATTTCACCGATATGACGTACAATTTCCTCTCCTAAGGTCAATAGAATGTAATGCGCAGTTATAGAAATCTCTCTCTAATTATTAAGAGAAAATGAAAAAAAATTCTTGAAGATATAATTTAATCTATCTTTGATAATAAATGTCGTCAGATTTATAATGGCAATTTAGAAAGTTTAATACAGCTCTTTAGAATATTTCGCATAAAACACTCGCAAAGGGAACCGTGCGAAATTCACGAGAGAGTGCTGAATTTTTCAATGTTCAATGTAACTCTGATAACGTTCCACGTAAAATATCGCACTTGCGAAAGAATCTCGTGAAAGTTGCAAGAAGAACGAGAAGAACTCTCAGAGCTGAAGTTCAACGTACTGTCTGTAAAATGTATACAAAGTAATTGCATGAAATCTCGCGAAGTGAAGAGAACGAAGAATTTTCAAGGATAAAGTTCGATACTTAGTGCTCTCCACGACACTCTGAAGGAAATCGTTGCGAAGAGGATCTCGTGAAATTTGTAAGAGGGATAAAGAATTCACGACGATAAAGTCGACGTACTCTCTGTGATGTATTGCCTACACGAAATGCTTATCAAATTCGTAAAGACGATCGAAAATCTTCAAAGATAAAGTTCGATGTACTATCTACTAGAAACCCACGTTATCAAACACGTTTAAATAAATTAAAAAGACTGCCGTATCGTTATCGACGCGCGATATTTCACTCGTTTTAAACTTCGCCGTTTTCCAAATTTCCTCCGAAACGCTGTGTTTCTTTCGTCTCTAACTTTCTCCATCCATATGTTCAGTCACAGACTTACCATTCGTAAAACGAACTATGGCTGACGATAAACGTGTGTATCGTGCGCGCGATTTGTTGCGACACTTCTCGCCAAGGACACGACTTACACCTGCCCGTCTAACAGATATCGCCTGATATAATCTCAAAGATTATTACAAGTAACCAACGAAACAACTGATTAAGATGCAACTGTCCCTTCTCTACAAGACGTACAAAACGACGACTCGCGTCGACACTTGTCAGTCATCCTTACCAAGAACTCTGCCCGAATACTCGATCACTCTTATCGATGAGCTCGCGACGTTGTCGCGAGAGCATCGCCTCCTCTCGATCTTGGATCGCGCGATTGAGCCGCGCGTCACCACCCTTGATGATCCACCCTTCTTTTCCTCCTCAATTTCCCTCTATGGGGAAGAAGCCCCTCACCGAGTTCGGGTTTCCCTGCTTTCGGAGGATGCGCCTTCGATCGATAATACCGGCGCCGATGGACTTGCCTCGACCTTCACTTCCGGTTCTGTCCACCACGTGTCCAAGGCACACAAACAGATCTCAAAAAAGAACTCACTGCAATTGATGCTGCACACTTGCGACCAACACCGGCTTCTCGTGTCTTTTTTTCGAGAGGAAATAGGAGAGAAGAAACAGAGAGAGGAAAGAGGAAAGAAAAGAAAAGAACACACGCGAGACGCACGAGCCGACGGCCGGTGAGGCGCCGTGACGCCAGTCGGCGACCCGCTGGTACCCGGCGTCGCGACACAACACGCACAAAACGCGTACAGAGACGCAACTGCCGGTTCGTAGACACGAGACCGGTCTACTACCTACCAGCCGGCTACGCGCGACGTCGTGGTGAGGGTAAAGGCTCTAGGGGAGCGGCGCACGCGCACCAGCGCACGCTGTTAGGTTCATTCTAACCTTGCCATCGGCATCGATACCACCACCGGATCCGGTGGTAGGATGAAAGGCGAGTCGAAAAATCGAGAAAGTAATTGTCTGGTTTTTTTTCTTCTATTTTTTCCGCCTTTTATGAGCCGTCGTGGACGTGGAAGAGGACAAGTTCTCGACGAAATGGAAGTAATTAGAAAAATTGGGAATTTTTCGACGATTGGGATGATTACATTTGCAGATGGTGGGCATTGTATTTTCTATGATAAGAACAGAAGATGCAGCACTGAGAGAATTGGTTTTTTGATTGCCTGCAGTGAGAAGTTGCAGAGGCGAGAGATTATATTCTATCTTTTACAGCGTTGAAATTAATTGGAAATCGGTAACGAGTACATAGAAATTACGAATTCTTTTCGCAATTCTTTTCGTTCATAGAATCTTGGTAGGAGATCGTTTCTTGCAGAGAGTACTGCACTTTATATGTTTCTCTGTAATAATAAAGTCTAATAGTAAGTATATTTTGTACATTCAGAACATATGCAGGAAAATGTAAGCAATTCGAAATTGGAACATTTAACACTTTCTATCAATACTAATAGATTGAAATATCACAGGGAAATGCCAAAATACAAAATATAATACAAGTACACTCGTGCTTATATTATAAAATTTTCGAGCGTTCTTCATTTTCTTAAACGAAACAAACTATATTCTTCTAAACATTAAGAATATCATAATCAAAACATTTTGTAACTCATTTACAGACTTTAACCGATTGAAATTCCAACAGTACAAAAAAAAAAAAAGAAATAATATATCACGAATAAAGCGTTTAATAATTTGAAAAAATTCGTATTGAAATGCTCCAAGAGATGTTATATTCCATTTACGTTTAATTATATAAAGTACATATTACTCCTACGCAAATGGGTTAGAAGGTAACCAGGTAAACAACTCAGACAATTAACCAGATGAACAATTAGAATTCGAACGGTTTAATCGTTTAGAAGAAACGTGGCCCGTCGTGTGAGGTTGCGACCGGGAAACCGGTCCATCCTCCGCAAGAACAACCACCGATGATCGTGATCGGCCGTTACGATCCATCGTAGCCTTAGATCTGTTCGCTCGTGCCGAGGTGTGGCTCGAGAAAACCACCGGTGGCTGCGGTGTCCGCTTATGTAACAGGTTTTACGTGGCCGTGGCGCTTTGACGATCGCTGTAAAACGCGAGCTTCGTGTCACGAAGACCACGTTCTTTCTTTCTTTTCTTCTTTTTCTTTTTTTTTTTTTCAATTGCACCTGAATGCACGTTGTTACTGTCGCGATACGTGCAGTTGCGGTTTCGCCAGAACGGATCTCGAAATGATAGATAATGGCCAGGGAATGGACATCCATTGTCTACTAGCTTCTGTTTAGCTCTGCGAAATGACGATGTTACGTGGGAATTGTAATGTACTTTCTCTTTTTCTTGCAACTTTTGTCGACGGGTGAAGAAAAACTGGTGATGGAAGGTCTTTTTTTCCTCAATCTTGGATTTATATTTACGCTTCAATTTTTGGAAATATATTGTTCTTTACTCTTTCAACATTTACTCTGTCAACTTGTAATCTGTTTGTAATGTTATGTATCAAAATTTTGCTTGCATTCTCAATTAGTAATTTTTCGTTCATATGGTAAGAATCTACGTTTGAATACATGGAATCAGCAAACAAGAGTTCGTTAAATTAACGTTGTGTTAACACAACATTCCGCTTTTAATCAATTTATATTGTTAAATTTAATTTCGAAGTTAGAAAGAAAAATTCCCGAGGTTTAGTATCGTTACATTTCCCACCTATATTTTATAATTTTATGAATCTTAAGGAAATTGTTTGCTCCACGATACTGTTCAAATTATTTGACTACGTCAGTAATTTCATTCAGTCATCAAATCATCGTAAATGGAACGTGAATTTTAAGTATTTCGAATTTTTATTAATTTCAAACAGTACGAAATTTTTATTAATTTTAAATAATACGAAAGATACTTCTTTGTGAGGAGATAATCACCATTCCAGGATATGAATTAATAATTGTACACCGATTTCCAAGTAATGTGGTACGATTATAGTATCGTAGATGACGCCTTTGATCATCGTGCCATAAACTTAATAACAATTTCATTATTATCGTTATGAACTCTCGTTGGCAAACACCTCTACTCATTAATCGTCTGTTACAGGCAGCCTTGCTGAAACATTTCATCAGGCAAAAAATCCATCTACCAAAACGAAAATCAAAATTTATAACTACTGAACAAATTTGAAACACAGAGAAAATTTTATTAATGATACACGCTCAAAAATTTAAATTATTCTTACTTTTGGAAATTTTCGTATTATTATTGTTTTATCGTTAGCAATTTGTATAATTATCGTATAATTGCATGTGATTTTCAAGTTTAATACCTCACAACATCTCTGATTAGATTTTCTACTAATTCGAGTCAACCTTCTCTAAGCTCAATCTAATCTTAAATTTGCAAACAAACTTGTACTTTTGAATAAAACGAACAATTAATTTATGAACAAGACAAGCTTAAATTACTTAAACATCAAAATATTTCTGCAAGTGTAAGTGCATAAAAGGACCACGTGAATCGATCAATTTATTATTTCAATCAATATTATTGCTTATTCGTTGAAAAAAAGAAAACAAAATATACATTATCATGTCAAAGAATTAATATTTCAAAAACTAGCCAGTCGATGTGCCTCAGAGCTCTCTGAAAAAAAAGTTAGAGAAACGAGGCACGTTCGCGGAGATCAAACGGAAGCGGTGGTTTGCAGCCTTGCCGGAAGCGCTGAAAACCGCGTCGATACATTATTTATTCGATAGCAGTGTCGACGCGAGCTGATTATCTCGCCGAGCAGCCGCCATTTTCTCCTTAATGACATGTACGATTTTCTATGATTTATGACGCGAACAGCGCTCATGGTGGAAGGAAGCTGTTCCCACCAAGGGAATTGCAATTGGATCGCGATTCGAGGCAATCGTTGCCTCGTGTACCAGCTTCGAGAGGAAATCGGATGCTCCGCCATATAATACTCGTGAAACTGACGTGGACGACTGGCGTTTCTAGCTATGCTCCTCTCGTTTCCATGACTTTCGATCGTGGAAAGTGCAATCGAAAGAGAAAGAGAGAGAGAGAGAGAGAGAAAGAGAGAGACTTGGTGAAAGTGGAAATGATTTGAAGATGCATCGATCAGGAGATATATATACGAGAGATTGGATGCTCGATCAAGATATATTTCTGCCCTGTTCGTACGGGTTAATTGAATTCACTGCCTGTTTTCGATTTACTCGAGTCGAGATCACATTTTAGATTGGAATCGAAGACTTTATAAAGAGATGCTTTCACGACGATTTTTAACATTTCGTTTATTTTACAATCGAATAATTAAACCGAGCAGTTTTACGCGTTCGTGAATTTTGAAATTTAAAGATATCAAAGTTGCAAGTAGCACACAGTACAAAAGCAAACACGAAGAGTTTGAAGTTTAACAAGTAAAAGGATTTTCTATCTATCGGTTAGAAATTTCTACATTTCTTACCTACTGCTTAGTAATTTGCCTAGTAATTCATTACTAAAATTAAAATTGCGTTCGAATAAAATTTAAAAATAAAAACTCCAAATTTCTAGCCAGCGACATAGATGACACCCACCCCCTCGATCGCGCATAGAAGAACGAATTTTCCCAAATCAAAGCTCCTCTAATCATAAGCCTTCTCCTCCTTTCACTTCCCAATAGATCCCCATGAACCGAAAAGAGGGACGCAGGAGAAAACGGCCGCAACATTGATTCCACGTGGATTCTTCAAGGACGTGGACTTACACAGATCACTCGGGAAGCGATCCTCTGAAAAAGAGAGGGAGGAGGGGGGGGCCCAAACAGTGGATTAAGCGAGTGGCTGTAAAAGGGGCCACGTTTGGAAAAACCAGGAGCGATAGCGGCGGAAGAGATTTGTGGCGGGGGTGGTTTACCACTTCGTGGTGAAAGAAGAAGAACAAGAAGAAGAACCACCGCCACTTTTCGTCTCTTTTTATTAGGAAAAGGCGATCGCGAGTCACGTCGTGTGTGTATACGTGTAAAGGAAAAAGAAACGAGGAGAAGGAGGCTTGGTTAGGAGAAGAAATATATACGAGCTAGCGAGAAGAAACTTCGATCGTTTCCACGGTGGAAAAGTTTATTGTTCGTGCGTATCGTGAGCCAGAGGATGATCCTTGGGCTATGGTCGCGTATGGTGTTCGTTATAAGGACGATTAAGCTCTTGCCTTGCAGGGTGGAGGGTTAATGATTCTTAATGGAGTGCAAAGAAGCTCAGGATTAGGGTGTTTAGTTTGGCTATTTTCTCCGCGATGATGTGCAGTGAAAACATCAGCGACGATGGTGGCGGTGGTCTTTTCTTATGAATTCTGTGATAGAACCAAAATTTAGATTTTTGACACTGAAAAACTATGCACAGAGAAAACTTCCAACTCAATAATAATCGGCAATATTTAACAATCTGTAACCAATGTCCCAATCAAGTACTTTTAATAATAAAATAATTTTAAATAAATTATTACATTATACTAATATACTAAAATATACTAAAATATACTATATACATTGCAATAATATACTATAATACAATATACAATAATATACGAGTAATTACTAAAATAATTTTATTCAAAGCCCATTTATTTGAGGCTAGCTCAAACTGTCGATTTCATATAAAATTTCATAAAGAACGATTTCATCGACATTTAGGTATCGTTTGAGCCACCTTCAACCCTTACGCGGTAAGAAAATCGAATCATAAAAGTGGTCGTCAAACAAGAAGATCCAGCTTCGTTCCTCGACAATCGTGTAACGATCAAACAAGTTCAACACTCGTAAAAATCCCGATGGAAAAAAACGAACGTAGAAGAAATACACGTTTCTCGCCCTCTGTTCGAGGCTTGAATCATGTATATGGAAAACCATGGAGGTGGTGGCGAGCTCAGGTGCACGAACAAGAGTCTCTCGCTGGAACTTGGAGAAACTTTTCACCGAACTTGGAAGTCGGCTGCTTCATAGCACGTATATTTCATGAATTATGCCGAGTAACTTCGCGACACCGAACATCGTATATTTTCTCTTTTGAAGATGTGGAAATATTTGACGTTGTTGAAAGAAGTTAGGATGGTGAAGTTTCGACGAAAGAAGTTCGATATCGTGGTAGGTATTTGAATGTGAGGTTCAGTCTGTTAAGAAAAAACTGAATTATTTTAACTTTTGAATTGCAAGAATTCGGCTTCGAGAAGAATGTTTCCAAAGATTCACTTGAAGCTGCTGTAATATTAAAAATTTGATATTTGTTCTTTATATAGTCTCATCAACTGAATCTGAGGTATGTAATATATATTAATGAACGAAATGAATTTTAGTTACCACTCTTTGTGGTTCTTATTGTGTGCTAAATAGTAATATACAGAGAACAGTATTAATTTCTTGAAGATTTTATAACAGGATTTCTTAACACGAATTTGAAAATGGAATAAATATTTGAAGGTTCGGTGAAACTTCGGCAAAGTCATTGATTATTACAAATCAAAAATACTGAAAGAATTATCATTTCGTCACAAGAATAATTAGTTTATTGTTGGATGATAACCAACCATAATACAGATTCAAATGTATTATACGTATATAACAAGGTCAAAATATAATTTACAAAAGTATTTGATCATGGATACATGGTCGTTGTATTAAAAGTCTGCATTATACACGTCACATGAAACACTTCAAAATTTCATTAGCGTCGTAACGACTGACAAAATTTGAAATCAAGGCAAAATTTGAAAATACACGCAGAAGCTACAAAATCTCTTTTAATCGCGACGTATCCCTATTTTTTTTTTTTCACTTTGAAAAGGTTCTTGCTACTGCGAAAATTATAATCGCCACCCGTTGAGTAATCAACCCTTGCAGCTAGCGCGCGTCAGAATATGCAAAACACTCGTTGGAGGTGTTGGTTTCTTAAACAATTTGGAAAAACGCGAGACCAGGCACCCTGGGTACAATTGAAACGAGACGTTCCAGTAATGAATTATGCTCTTTCAGAAGGAAATGAGAGCACAGGCGTTCGAGGACACGATGAAAGGTTTGAATGGCACAACGGGGGTGAAGCGTGAATTGGAATTAATTCTTCGGGGTTGGATGAATGAACGACGCTCCGAGGATCGCTGCAGGTTAATGTTAATTGTCAAGCATGAAGTGTTTGCTGTTTGTCGCACCGTTGTTGCCACTCGATACTCCTTCGTTCTTTATCTCTCTTTGTTGCCAGTTCTTTTATGTCTTTGCGCCTTAAGACATAAAAGACTCTTTTTATATCTGCTTTTTACCGGATGATTTTCATTCTTGAGTTCGGTTGGAACGTTAAGAGTGTCTGAATGTCTCCTTTCTGCGAGAGAGATATTTATATTTCCTGTTCATAAAATGTGGAATTTATTAATTTTAATTGTACTTAGTAGAAGCTGTTCTCGAAATGGCGAATTAACTTTAATGAAATAAATCTCTAAAAAAGATTTCGAGGGTGCAGCATAATTTTCTTCATTACAATTGCCAGAGTGGATAGAATGATTTATCAATTGATAAATTTTCGTAAAAATTTTATAGAACTTGTGCAACTTCATATTGTGCAAAATATTCTTCGACGATGGAACAGTAATTTATTACGGCTTTTCGATTAGTCTTCAAATTTTTCCATACTTCCACTGATTTTCGTAAGTGAATTATAATATTTTATTCAAAGAGATTGTGTAGATTTGATTTACTTTTGTTACTTGTCTCTTAGAAAATCAACGAATAAAATTGTTCCTGATGATTTACACAAATCATTTGAAGTAGTAATTCATAGTAAATTGATTGACTACTTAAATTGGTTTACTTAATTATATAAATATACACAAATCGTACACAACTGATTTACTACAATAATACAATTAAATAATAAATAAATAATTTATACTTATTGATCCACTATTTGTTCCTCAACAAACTGGTGAACAAAAATATGAATTTACACGAACGTTCTCGCATGTTTCTTTAATTTAACAAAAACAATTCTGACAATTTACTCGTTAAAATAGAAAGTCCAATCTTTGGATCTCAGTTGCTTCAGGTGCGAAACATTTTTATGACAAATACGTGTGAACGAATAATTCTCATTTTTCCGGATTTCATATTGGATTAAATAAAATGGAATATGCATCGGATAAAATTTGCGCAGCAGATGAATATTTTTGCATACGTAACACGAGTAATCTGCATTATCCACGAATAAAATAGTTCAGCTGCGAAAACCTCTCAGCAGCGAGGTTTTATTACCCGAGTCTCGGTTTATTGAACCAAAAGTGTAGACTCATTAGTGGAAGGAAGACGAAATAGGAAGAAGAAATAGGAGCAAACGAGGCATCGAAGCTTCCATAAATAAACGAGAAACCGTGGCGACCGGATTCGAAGAAAAATGCAACGCAGAAACAATTTGCACCTTGTAATCGTGGTAACGGTGCTGGTAATTAGCATGCCTTCTTATGTACTCAAGGAAACGTTCCGTTGCAATACGAAACGGTCATTTACAACGAACGTTCGACAATTTTCTCCGGAGAGTTTAACACACTCTGTGCTATTGTTTCGATCGTTGCGAAATGTTAGCCAAGTATGTGAAATAATATTGGCGTAATTGAACGTAATTTATTATAAAATTATAAATATAATAATTTATTATAAAATTAATCGTCGAATAAAATTAACTTTCGTTCTTAGTAATTTTCTGTTTCTTCGGAAAATTCATGTGAAACGATGGACCGACGTCAATATAATTTTCATAAATTTAGTAATAAAGAGCCACAAAAACATGCGTATATAGAAATAAGGAAATACATACATTTCAATCACATTAATAATACAGAAGGAAAGCAATTTCTTTCCATAAAAAAAGGTGTGCACAGAGTTTGACACTTACAATTAGACAAGATTAATTTTCACCTTCACCAATTTTCCCCGAGTTATCCGAATTTTTCCTAAAAATTCACTATCAATATCACGCAGACACCTGTAAGCTACGAAATATGTATTATTAATCAATGCCAACCACTTCAACAACACGAAACTATTCTCATTTCCTCCGGAAATTTCCTCCTTTCTTCAGAAAGTAATCGATATCGAACGATTCGAGCTTGCCGAGAACGGCCAGAGCGAACGGAGAGGAATTTTCATCAGAATATTAAAACGACATCATTTTCCACAGGAGCAACAGGATCGGAGCGGGATGATCGACGAGCGTACCCCGCGCAATCGGAAGCCAATCACCCGAGCCACGGCCAGCAGCTTTCTCCATGATAAATGTCGAGCCTCATCGTTCAACTCGGCGACAATTGGCCGACCACGACGGTGGACGACTTCGTCTAGCATCCTCCCCTAGCTTACCACCACTGGGACGACTCGTACCACGTCGAACAATTTGTTGTCTGCCAGCCAGGCCATTTTCCATCGCTCCACCCTCTTATCCGTCATATCTGAAGCTTCGTCTCTGTCAAATTCCGTGCTCACGCACAGACGGCCGCAGAGCTTTCGTAGCTACGCCGGATGAAACGCAGAAGAGGGGAAGAAGGATCCCGTTTCCCGGAAATCACGTCACGTACGCGCTGCGTCCCAGCCTTTCGTCTCTTCTGATTGCTTTTTGAATCGGAATGCTGATGTTCCTTCGTCGTCGTACGTCTGAGCACAGTTAGTTACTTGCCCTTCTTCTTCTTCTTCTTCTTCTTCTTCTTCTTCTTTTTCTTCTTCTTTAGAGGGTTGATTTTTGGAATTATGAAATGGTTTTGGTGTTGGAGAACGTGATAGCTTGTTTGTACGGAATTCAGTTATGAATGAAAAACAAGTTTCACTGTTGGCTATAAATTTATCTATTTAATTGTTCCTCCCTTCAATTTCAATTTTTCCGTAGTCGACGGGATATTTGAGAACGATTATGTTTATGTAAATTTGTCAATGATTCTTTGAAATAATTCTGAGATTGTTGAGATTGAGAGGGAAAAGAATTTTTAAAATAGCGAGACTCAAACTGGGTCTACTTACTCACCGCAGGGTAAAATTCTAATTTTTGATATTATATTGAAAGAATTATAGAAACATACAAATAAAGAGAAGACAGACGTAAGCAAATTAAATTAACTGTAAGAAAATATGGACTTATAGAATTATATTATGGATTACATAACCAAACTAGTACTAGAACTAATTCCCAAAGAGAGAAAAGAAGAATTACATCACATTACAATCAACTGACTGCTACATTATTAAAAAAGACCAATATGAAAGAAACACCCCCTATTATGATCTAACTGATCATCTGATAAAATAAAAAAAAAAGACACAACCGATAATATCGTTTCATCCACGATAATCATACACGTGTCAACAGGAGAAAGTTATACAAATTTATCAAATGTCTAATTGGAAAAACTCGTAATTAAAAAAAAAATAGAGAGAGAGAAAAGTAAAGAGAACAATTTCGGATACTAATATTATGCATCAAACGCCTGTCCAACCGTATCAGGATAAGTATTTCCAACGTATATACACACTGGCAAACATCGTTGAAGTATAAGCGGGCGGGGGTAGGTAGCGACGCGGTGCGTTTCCGGAATAATTTAATTAGTAAGCGTACGAAGTGAAGTGCCAGGTCTTATCCCGTGGGCTTAATAGCTAGCTCTTCCCCGGTTCTGACTTCGCCTCCCGCGGGACCTACCTTTCCCCGGCAACTCGTCTGCGTTGGAAACACGCGCCAGGAGTCCCTCGAACGAGATCATGGAGGCCCGAGACGAAGTAGCGTCTTGCTAGCTGGCCGAGGACGTCGTTTAATGAATTAATTAAGCATTATTTTGCTTAACAGCCAGGTTCTCTGCTGACAGTTCGCCTGTCATTCTTCTCATCGGCAAATCATCCCGGTACATTTTACGACCGTTTCGATCGAGGATTATGACTCTTTCATGATGCTCGTACTTTCAGTTCTCTTCCGACGACGTACTCTTTTATATCGCTGTGCATTTCACAGACAACGCGTTTCGCACGGGAAGAAATAGTTTAAAAATGGTTTGTGAATATTGGTGATCTGTGTAATGAATATTTTTTATTATAATGATAATAGTTATTTGTCAAGACTATCATATTGCCCAAGTTTAAAACTAATCTAGGAACACGTATAAAAATTTCTAGATGTTTAATACAAGTACCTTGAGACACCACAAAAGTATTTGACAGCAGTCAAAATCGAAGTGGAACCATTGTTAATATTTATTACACAACATGCAGTTTCTCGTACATTTCTCGATTAATTTCATCAATAAAAAATAGCAAACGGCTTATTTGTGACAATCATTTCCCAGATTATTCACCAAACTAGAGTGAACTGCTACAATTTATCTTTTCCTCCCGTATGAATAAATACAATAAAATGAAATGCTGCTTGTAGAGAATCAACACACTGGTAATTAGAAGCGTAACTTGCTCGCGTCTCGCCGTCCAACCAATCGAAGACGATTCAAAGACCAAAAAGAAACAGATCAGAGGAATTTCGTTTCGATGAAATCGTACGGGTAGATAATTTCGGGTAACGATTCCTCCAGTTTCTGACGGTGCACCCTCGCGATTCTGTAAACGGGGTCGGGATAGGAAGAGAACTTTTATATCGCAGCAAATTGCTGGAGGCCGGTTAGTAGTCGTTCTTCCCCCCTCTCGTCACCGCGACGGGTTACTTTTTAATTAAAAGTTTCGCCTTTAAAGCCACTGGCCAGACGGGACCTCCGGTCGGGGCAAATTGCATCTCGCCATGCGTGCGTGCGTGCGTTCGTTTTCCCGTGACAATCGAATGGAAAACAAACGGAGCACGCATCGAACGAGATGCATGTGAAAGCTTTCCTTCGTCACACGCGTAACGTAACGTCAGGTGAATGAATTTCTTTCGATTTTCTTCCTTCGTGTATTACTCATTTTTAACGCTGGGATTTTTCTTTCTTTCAAAATAGTATGTACATACACATGTTCATGTACTGTATTACATTTTTATTTCATACTATGTCACGTGTGAATAGAGTTGAATATCAATTGCTTTTTTTCGTTTCTCAAACATGCACGTTAAAAATATGCTGCTGCCAAGAATTGAGAAAATTTGGATTATAAAGTAATAAAAGTTATCAGCCTAGTAACATAATACATATGTAGTTTAATTTTTAATAATAAATAAAATATAATACGTAATAAATAATGTTTAGGAAATAGAAAATGCATTCTGTGTCCATATGACTATATTAAGAAAGTAATATCATCTACGACGCTATGACAAATGACTTTATAATGAATAATTCTTATAATGTAAAATTTGTGATGCTGCTATGATTACGATTTATCTTTTTCATATGTATTACATCGTCTACTGCTGACTTCATAATTAATTTATTATTAATACGATGTTAATAATACAAAACGGATGCTACAACAAATGAATTCCACTAATCCTTTACATCAAAGAATAATGATCATTACTCTTACTCTCTTTTATACTTTTACTCTCATAGCAAGAATTTTATAGTAAGAATTTTATTATAACATTGAATTGACCAATGTTATCAAGTAAAATACTTGTAAAGCAGGGTTGCCAACAAATAACAAAAATAAAATAAAAGAATAATAATACAGAAAAGGATCATAATATTAGTAAAACAATTTCTACTATTAACAAATAAATAAGTACTATTGTAATAAGTAGCAGTATAGTCACAGCAGTAGTATAGTACTACGATACAATAAAATACGACAGTGCTATAATAGTAGTAATACTGAATTATAGTTAACATACTTTAGCAGGGTAATCATTCGTCGTATTTCATCTTGCGTATGTGGCTACCTAAGTGTCATAGCACACCCACTATTCCGTTACACACTCGTTTATCGCATTCCACAGTCTCTTTATCTCTCTAGTAATCGCAATTCATATGTCTAATCTACATAACAGTCCCACGAATAGAGCGAAGTAAAAACTGCAAATCCATCCTTTTTTTTTCTCTCTCCTTCGCTCTATATATCCACCTAGATACAGTCTTCTTTAATTCCCTCGTAATCCCTGGTATCACCTTATCTTCTCCATTAAACACACCGGACTACGCACACGTACACAGTTTATCTTTCCTCGGGGAAGATCGAGTTAACCGTCATCCCAGACCATTAAACTCTTAGTAGTAAAGAAGGTTTTTAAAAAAAAAAAAGAAGAGTATAGTAGAAGTATGAGAAAATTTTTCCTATAAAATTATTAAAATTTGAAAAACGCGATAGCTCCTATGTATTTAAATTTCGCAATGACTATTAGTTTGAAGACTATTGATGCAATATTTAGAGTAACTTTTCGTTTTTGTCTAATACATTTTCCTTGAAAAAGAGAATTCGTCAGAATCATTTAATTTCGTCTGAATTAATTCCAACTCAATTCTTTGGAATTTGTATTTTATAGTCCCCAAGAACTGAAAAAGGAATAAATTTAGAATTCAGTTGTTTCGCAACAATTTTTCAGTCGAGAAGTCTATCGAGGTGATCGTTCAATAAAGAAACGTAAAAGAAATTCTGACTTATAGAAGGCTTATGCAACAACGAAATTGCAGAAGATGGACCTAACGCAAAGAATCATCAAAATATAAACACGAACATTTCGCATAAAAAATCGGCACTGTTCGATGACAATAAAATTAGCAAAAAAAAAAAAAAAAAAATCCACTCAACGTGGATCTCGTTCGAAAGCCGCGAAAGTGAAATTCACCAATGCACAGCCGCTAAAGTTCAGGCTTTATTTGCGCGAAGCGCCGTTCCTTTTACGTTCGATCCTCCTCGACGACGAACACGTTTTAGCTGAATCAACGAAGCTGAAAAGATCGAAGAAGAACTCTCAAGTTGGGCCCACGTCCAAAGGGCGAGCAACAGCAAAAAAAAAAAAAAAAAAGAGAAAAAAAAGGAACGGTCCGGGCTGTGGACGATACTTTTCTGCGACCGGCCAGCGAGAACGGGGCCCGTCTCTTCCTTTTACGACGTGACTTCGCTCGACGAACACACCGCTATTAGCATATTCTTCATTCTACGCGACAGAAGCACTGCCGGAGTTTCTTGTCAACCGATTTCGCGAACGGAACGTCCGGGTTCTTTGTTCGTGTACCATGCGCTGGTTCGGTGCGGCCGGTGGCCATTTTTGGCGAAGGATCGGTAGAAGGATCGGTAGAAGGTATTTCCACGTGGGAGGAAGTTGAATTCGAGTCGAGCTTCGAGTTTTGGTCGACTTTCTCTGCCGAATATTTCTTCGGAGGATCTTCGCGCGTTCCGTACGTTTCACCTCGGTTCTCTATGTTAATTGCTGCGTTTACGTTAAATTGCTTAACGATATAAATATATTTGTTTATTTCGATGAAATTGTTGGCTAAATTTTAGCGAGTCATTTCTTCTTTACAAATAATGCGAAATCTGTTATTAATGATTTTTCATGGAAGATTCGATTTTCGAAATGATATATATATATATATATATATATATATATATATATATAAAATGTATATATGTGTTATTTTTATTAATTTTAAAAAAATTAATTTAAATTTTATTATTTTTTTTGTAGTTATATAAAAATTATTAAATTTATCGTTACATGAATCTAATAGTTTAAATTAGTTTATTATATATATCTATATACAAATATTGGCTTATAGTTTCATTAGATGTCTGTTAGATAAAAAGAGTTAATTTTTTAAATTAAAATATAATAATGCACATTATTTCTAATGATTATTGTATTAGATCTATTATTTAATGTCTACTAATTGCAAATTAATTGTTTTAAATTAAACTAAAATCCAACTAGTAATAATATAAATAAATTATACATAAATATTTTATCAAAATATATCTTTTTAAGATATATTACTTAATTTCAACTCTAAGTAAGGAGTTAGTATTTAAAAGTAGACTACTAATTATTTTGTATTTGTGAGTGGTCGAGCGTTTTAAATTTAGAATTAAAAGTCAATGTTTTTAATGTATGCAGTTTTTAATGTATCTTTATTAAATTTTTCTTTCAGATGGTACTGAAACTAATTATATATTTAGAGAAACCAGTCTTGATTAAATTCTTTGTGATACAAGCACTGCAGCTTTTTTTATCAGACTATAATTATAGGATTAAATTATGGAAACAATAGTAATCATTAGTCTCTCGATGGTAATGTCATTTTTGAAAACTTCAATACTCTCCATAAAGTACTATTAGATATTTTTAACACTAGAACTCAAAATGACCAAGTTTGTTAGATATTTTATAAATATAAAACAGTGTATTTCTAGAGATTTAAATTATTCTTCGCGAAATACATAAATAAAAGCTCGTGTATATCCTATTGTACTATAAAGATTCTCTGATGGAAATTTTTATGCTTTAGTTGTCGGTAGTTCTAGCGTTAAAAAAAACGCTGTCGGTTTTAAGCTTCAGAATATCCTGGTAAACCTGGTTAACTTCGAGGCCAAATAGAAACAAGGGCCGAGAAATTTGTGAATTACGACTCGATTCACTTCGAGTAAGTAACAGAAACAAGAACCAGCCAAACCACAATCAAATCGGTCAAAACTTCGAAACCAGAAAGCAAAAGCGAGACAGCGCAGAAGCGCTAGACCACAAAATCGGCTTCTTGCCGCTCTCGAAATCAACGTGAACCACCCACGCAAGGATCAAAAACGAAGTATACTGCATACGTACACGTACACGTAGCGAGCATCAAGATTCGAAAACAACGGGGATGCACGGCGTCTCGAAGCAACAGTCTGGTAATTGCGTTCACGAAACCTCGGAACAGGCAAGAACAGCGGCGAGAACGGTCGTTTGTCAGTGGCAAATAGAACAGTTGATCTCATCGAGGCTCTCTAACGAGGCCTCGTTATTGCAGTTGGCGGACTCTCGCGTCGATCTTTCGACCAAGCGTTTTCGATCGCCTAATTAAACCGAACTTCAACTTCATGTCTGCAGACTTAGCCTCTTTTACACTGGAAATCGATAGACTCCGAACGAAATCCTTTCACTCCCTCTCTTTTTTATTTTTGATTTTTATATAGCAATCGTTGGGAATATTATCCTGGGTATTATTCTATGATACAGTTATCCTTGTTTATCTCGTGCAGATTCAATAGATTAAGTCGAAAATGAGATTAAATTAAAAATTGGATAGAAAGATGGACGATCAAAATAAATGCAAACATATTTAATACTGAAATTCCTCGATCAATGAGAAATATCTAAGATTTACCTCTTCTGGCTGATT
Source organism: Tetragonula carbonaria (assembly GCA_032399595.1). NCBI lineage: Eukaryota > Metazoa > Arthropoda > Insecta > Hymenoptera > Apidae > Tetragonula > Tetragonula carbonaria. The sequence goes on along the minus strand of JAUCRC010000005.1, from coordinate 17,357,730 downwards.
GGAACAAAAACTAAAACGAATTTATTTTCTAATTGATTTTAAAAGTTTAGGTTAGATTTAGGTTAGGTTACACTTGGATAATAAACAGGCAGATCTACCTCTCCTGGCTGATTGGAACAAAAATTAAAACGAATTTATTTTCTAATTGATTTTAAAAGTTTAGGTTAGATTTAGGTTAGGTTACACTTGGATAATAAACAGGCAGATCTACCTCTCCTGGCTGATTGGAACAAAAATTAAAACGAATTTATTTTCTAATTGATTTTAAAAGTTTAGAAACTTTTTAATTTTCCAATGATAAGTTTTCATCATGAATTTTCCAATTGGCAATTTTCAATCTACCATTGGCTTGTTCTAAAAAATAAAATTTTAATTAAATTTAAAACCTGAATTTTCAATATTTCAATAACGCGTCGACTGGCCCTAAAATTTTAGGATTACTCGAAAGCAAAATTCTCCGTTACAAAGCCATCGTCAGATCGATACGAGCACGTGGAATTGAGCAAGTCAAATGTTGTCATCGTGTAAGAATGCCAATCTAAAGTGCCGCGTAGTGATTTGCTATGATCAAACACTCTATGAAGATGAATATCACAAAAGCACTACGGAAAACTATTGTGTCATACAAATACAATCGCTGGCCTCATTGTATGACACGCACGATGATAAAAGACTTCGAAAAAACGTGACCAAACTTTTAATCATGAACGTCAATAGAAAAATTGAGAAATTCTTAAAATTTTAGAACGAATCCACGCGTCATTGGAAAATTGAAAAATTCTTAAGATTTTAGGACCAGTTGATGCGTTATTGAAATATTGAAAATAAAATTAAAAACTTTAGGACAAGCCAGTTCGTCATTGGAAAATTGAAATAAATCGATTCGTCGCTGAAAAATTAAAAAATTCTTAGAATCGTAAGAAAAATTCTCCAAACTTCCGAACTTCAAGTTAATTGAAATCAGATCTGAAGAAGATCAAAGAAGATCCGTTATCGATGAAGCCTTGTATTCTGATAATGCTAATAATAAATAAATAAAAAACAAAAAAAAAAGAATCAATCTTTCTTTCGTTATTCCCTACGTTCTCCCGCGGTTCGCGAGGAACGCAGATCGATGGGAAACGCAGCCGGATATCCGACATCCGGGGACAATTTATATCGACGATAAATTCCTGCCCTCTTTCATTAGTGGCTTCTGTACGCCAGATTTACAACCATCTCTCTCGCTATGGATAGTGTTCAATGTTTCGCGATGGCTGGTATTTTCTTTCGCAAGGGCCATTTCAAGTGTGTTCAGAGGGGGTTGCAGGTAGGTGCATGAAAGATAGCAGTTTCCGTTGATTTTTTGAATTAGTTTTAGTCAGCGATACAGGGATCGAAACGTCGAGATTCGAGGAATTTCTTTCGTCGTTTTATGGAGGATATGTTTCAATCTGATGTTATCTAAAAATCTAGTATTAAATATTTTTCGACATCTTCGTTAGGTATCTTCCAATTCAATAATGTGTTAGACATTTTTGAAAAACATCAACGTCATGTATAAATACCTCAAAAGCCAAACTGATTAATTCGAATTAATATTTTAATTTCATAGGTACAAGACTAATATCTAATTCTCAGAGAAAAAACAACTGATTTGCTTCTGTCGAGTTCATTCATCACAGGAAAATGACATTGTAAGCGATAAGAATAAATGTAGAAATCTGTTCTCGCAATATCACCGCTTTTCCGTAGTTTCCAATTTATGGAGTTGAACAACGTTACTTCTGAACGAAAGCTCGAAATATACGTATATATATATATATATATATATATATATATATATATATATATATATATATTAAATACCTTGCATCTCCTGTATTCTCAGATTTTATCAATATAATCATGTAACAGTCTTTTTTCGCACAAAAATTCTTTTTTTCTGACAACTGTTCGAATACTTTCGTCAGCTCTTGTTTCAAGTCAAGTTGTCGCAAATTCAAAGGAGAAATTCGCAAAGCACAGTGACGCGAAACTCAGCAATTCGTGAACGACGTAAACGTTGGAAAACGTCGGATAGAAACGACGTGGTGCACGTGCATCGCGAGCAATTTCAGCGACACTTCACGGTGTCCCTGGGCTCGACTTTCCCGACACCGGAGACTTCTCTCTCTCTCCATTTTCGGCGGCTCGATTTATTACCGTTGAATGAAATTTCGATCTCGACCTCCGTAAACCGTGAACTTGCGATCATGCCCTCCGCGCCATTCAATTTAAATTCACGCTTCTCGATCAATTTCGACGTCGATGCCTCTCTATAAACGGCGAGGGACGCGCGTGTACATATTGTCAGGCAACATCTGTGACAGCCAGAACGAGTCTCGAGTTTCGATATACGCCGTAACATTTCTACACACGTTATAAATATTTCGCGGAAAGTCACGTGGAAAAAAGACAAGCAGATATCGCATGTATGTGTGTTGTGTGTGTGTGTAGACGTTTTTATTGAAATACAAAGAATTTACGCGCCCTTTTCCGATGATAAATTGAAACGGGGGAATGGAGTTTTTAGGTTTTGAATTTAGAGCAGTCTGGATACAAAGGGGTGAGGGAATGTTCGATGATATTAGGGAAGAACGGTGGTTGAAATTTTCGATACTGTAGCAGATTGAAATTGTGGTAAACTGATATCTGATAGCTTTGGATGATTATGATATTTTCGTGATGTTAATTGGACTGAAAGTGTAAAGAAACGTCATTAAATTTACGAAGAAACCGTGATAAATCGAAACCGTATGTTTGATTGTGTTTGGTCGATAATTTTGAAAATTACAATCAATTTATTATTTTACGGTTCTTGAACGAGTTTGAGAAAGTTTGAAGTGTAATTTGATTGAGTTTTAATAAAAATTTTTTTTAATAGTTCACAAGATGATGATATTTCGAATTTTCCAGTCAAAATAGGAAATATAAAGAAAAATTGCTGAAATTATGAAAGTTTGTAAGTAAAATCGATTAATTGGTTTCTGAATAACTATGCAAAGTTGAAAATTCCATGTTTGGAGATAATTGCGTTGAGAGTGTAAAGAAAAATCCCTCGATATATAACATGAGTTTCTATTTTTATCATTGTCGCAAGCATCTATATTTCTTCCTATTTCAACGTTATTTTTTCTAATATAAAAAAACAAGACATTATACAAACTTACTCCATAAGGCATAATTTAGACGAAAAAAGATCCAGAACATTCTATATATATTCAAGCCTTCATAATTATAGTACCTCGGAAGAAGGTTAAAGTTAAAGGTTGCAGATGAAGCTTGAAGAATTACGTAAGACAAACTGAACGTTTTACATAAATACATAACGACAGTAATAATAACACAACAGTCTATACAAACGATATATGATCGAGAGATGATCCTTTGATGAATTGTTCGAATGTAGAAATTAATTCTCTCCTAACTTGTCCAAGTTTCTAACCTGTCAAAGTGAAATTTCACGAGTCTATTTTCTACTAACAGAAGCTCACGAATTATCTCAACCCTCTCCTTAGTTCACCCTTAGTTCTCAGAGAAACCGACGCAGCGTCAATTGACAATTATGCTTCATAATTAATAGGAACTTCTGACGTTGGTAACTGGAGCTGGTAGATTTCATTTCTACCGATTAATCTTTAGAATAATCCAGAAGGGTTAAGGGAACAGATAAGGGTAGCTCGGTGGTGAGCGAATTTCCTCAAGAAAATTCAACGGGAAGTCGCGGGAATTTTGAATTTCGATTTGAAGAAGAAATCGTCAAGTTTTTCCTTACATGTGAAATATCTCACATTTTGACTTTGCAGTTTGCAAAAATTACGAAACGATTGATTAGATTCACCAACAGTTCTAGAATTAAAATATTGTAAGAACGACAATTGTGAAGTAAATTTCCATTCTATAATTTCACTTATGAATGTTTAGTAATAATATTTCTATTTGTGATAGTTTTTTAAAGTAAAAAAAGAAAATCGCCTAAATAAGGTAGATGATGTCATTGTTGACTTTCCTCAAGCGATAAATATTCATATAAAAATCAAGAATATTTTAATTATTCATGACGAGCAACGTCTGATATTTCTATCGTGGATGTTGAAACGCATGGAAACGTATAAGATAGAAATGTAAATGTCTGTCACATTTCCTATGTTAATTATTAAATTACAAGATGTCAACGTGCAGTAACGCGATTGGAAGATTGAAATAGATCAAGATCTGTCAAGGATCTGTCTTGCATTTCAATACAATGAGAGATCTTGACTCTCGAGAGGAACGAACGTAGACACGTTTCATATATCTTCACGGAACAAGATTCAGAAGACTTAAATCTATCGCATTCGATTGACTTCCTTTTGGTCTTGTTCGGCTTGCATCGAATGTCTCATTTGAATATCGTCTGTCATTGAAAGGAACATCGATCGAGCAACGTTTCTACTTTTAATTCTCCTCGATTCACTTCTCCTTAAGCACGCATCGCTCTATTTTTCTTTTCGTTTTTCCAAAAATCACTTGCCATTTTTGGAGACCGTCAATTGTCAGATACTTAGATATTTCAATTTAAAATTTGCAGAAAGCAATTTTCCACCGTGGGATGTATTTCACTTCCTCGTTTCATATTCGTGTCGCGAGAATCCAAATTAATTAGAATTAAAAAAGAAAAAAAGGGAAAAAATAATTGTACTCGGTAATAAGGGTAAGCAAAGTCGATGCAAACAGTAAGACAAATTTGAAATTAATTTGAAACTTCAAAACTGTTCCAACTGAACGTAGAAACGTTTTAAGAAATTCAAAGTTTCCCACCACTCACCTGAGTATATGCTGATTGGTAGACTGCAGCAGAATGGTGGTGTACTTCGTGATCAGCATCTTTCCTCTCGTTCACAGAAAATCCGCTAGACGAAATTCCAAGTAAAACCAGACGGATTCACAGTACGGTCGCTTCGCGAGATTCAAAGACGACAACACCGAAGCAAAGGAGAAAAAGAGGAGAAGCCGAGAGAGCCGTTTCTCGTGCTCGTTTCTCGCATAAATCGCGCGGGTCTACGAAAATCGAGCAAACGCGTGGACGCCGCGGAGATTCTTCCGGCTATATTTAACGCTTCCAGCAGGCACAAAGCGACGCGGCGGCATCCTTCGTCTCGCCGTCTTCTTTTCGCGCTTCCAGCGAAAGCCTTGACGTCATTCGACCGTCGATCTTGTCCGTGGTCAGGTCACCGCGCCACCTCCGCGATACGATCTCGTCCGACCGTGTTTGCCTCTGCCCGACTCGTTCGCCTTTGTTTGTGCTCCGACGACGACGACGACGACGACGACGACGACGACGACGACGTCGAGGCTGAGTGAGTCGTTGGACTGATTGGGCGTCTGTTTTTCCAGAGGCTGTTGATTCAAATCGCGTCACACTTCTCTTGTGATCTCTTGCGCTTCCTCTTCGGAGCACAAAGTACGAAGAAGTGGTTGGTCGAAGGACTGATTGGAGGCTTTGTTCGGCTTGTAAATATTGGAGTTGCAATAGGTGGTTAGTTGAAGTATGATCAACGCAGGCTATTGATTATTTGCCGATTGATCTCGAGATGATTCTTGATTTGTGATTGTGATTTTGAAATTTGCATTGATTTTGGTAATATTGGTATGGATTTTATTACAAGTATATCTTGAGATGATTGTTGTATAATTTCGGGATATTCTTGGAACTTTTGTTGAAATACTGCAGTACCAAAGTTGAGTATCAACTCGCGTTGATTATTAATGATTGAAAGATACACTTTTCTATTAATATCTGTGGTATTGGTGAGTAGCTTCGTAAAAAGTTTTCGTAAATAATAGACACCTTGCTCGCGATATTGATATCTGCACTTCGTGATCCTGTGATCGAGAAAATTTATTAAGTCCTCTTCAACTACTGTCGATCTATCCCTCTTCTTCGAACAGGTTACTCTCTGCAGCATCCGTAGCTGAGATGAGATCTCGATAACATCATTTATAATCAAACTTCCTGTATAATCGACTTATAAAGTCGTCCCTTACGTAAAGTTGAAACGAGATCCACACGGTTATTATACAACGTCAGGCTCGTCGTTAAAATTTACCCGAAGGAGATCATTCATTTAACGCGAATCTTATCTTCTAACCAAACTTCCTCTTCACTCGTCAATCTCAACCTTTCTCTCTCGTCGAAGTTTCGATATCTTTGAAAATTCTCTCTCTTTGACCAGTGTTGGAAGTCTTCCAAAGTCAAGTCTTCTCTTCTCGCAATCTTCACCTTCAACCAACTTTCAAATTCACTCGAAAATGACCAAAAGTCTCAAAGTAGTCAAAGTCTTTCCACTTTCAACCAAGATCAAAATTCTGAAAAATCCGTTTCTACATTTGACCGAGATCGAAGATTCCAACGTCTCCGAAAACCCTTCCCGAGAGAATTCTCTCTGTTCGACTAACGTCAGAAGTCTTCCAAAGTAAAATCTCCTCTTTTCACCAATTTTCAAATTCACTCGAAAAGTCTCAAAGTAGTCAAAGTCTTTCCACTTTCAATCAAGATCAAAATTCTCAAAGATCTTCCTCCGTTTTCATATTCGACCGAAGGTCGAAAATTTCGATTTTTCTTCTGTGAAAATCAGTTACTTCTATCTCTACAGCTTGCACGAAGCTTGGAAGATTTCGAAGAGGTGTAACGATCGCATCTCTGACGATCGATCGATCGAAACACGCGGATTATTGCGAGAGAGGAAGCTTCGAGAGCCAGGTGCTCGAACGTGCACTCGCTTCAGTCGTTGGCTGTTCGGATCGAGCTCGCGAACGGACCGCAAGGTTTTGCCTCGTGTTTACCAGCCTGACAGATAGCGACAGGTGCAACGGGGATCGGGGACTGGCTTTCTTCGTTTGAGAACGGACACCATGGCGCCGGTTTCGCGTGTTTCGTCCTCAGACTATCGCTACGTTTCGTGACTTTCTTGATGTTGGTCAGGGAGTTTTGAGACGCTTTCTCTTTGGATTCAGTTTCACGCTGCTTCTTCGTTCTATTTCGAGTCGACCTTCTATTTCGATTCTATTGTATCTCTTTGTCTGTCTTTTAATGTTTTATTAAGAAGTCCGTGAATTTTTAGATTCAATGCTGCATTTTTCGTTCCATCTTTTTTCGACGTCATTCAGATTTATTTTGGTTTAATGTCGTCGAGTCTTCTGCATGAGCTTGAATCTTAATTCTATATTCGTGCGAGTTTTCACTCGAGCCCCTTGGCGTGTCTTTGGATCGTTCAAGTTTTCGTCAACTGATTAGGCACACTGTATGATTTATGTTCCCTTTATTCGCCCCGATAAACTTGACTTCGAGACTTTCACGCGATCCTAAATTTCAATTCTACGCCTACGTGCCCTCGACGTTGAAACAACTCTGCAGCTTTAATATCGGTGAGAAATTTTATATGGTACGTCCTTCAATTTATTCTCGCGCTTAACATTCAATCATTCTCCCTCGATCTTGAATTTAAATTCTATTTTTATATTTTCGCCGAGAGACGTCGCTTGAATTTTTGTCGACGTCGATCAAGGATCTGATTTTCTTTCATTTAATACAGACAAGTTCTTTGTGATATTCTATCTTTAATTCACTCTATTTTTCTATCTTCTATCTATTTTCACTGTGAAAAACATGGATCACTTTTTTCTTACTATTTTATTGATCAACTATTTAAGACTATCTACCATCTAGCGTATTATCATATGGTCATCAATCTACAACATTCGATCTCAATTTCGATTCCTTTTTTTTATATCTTCAGTAAATTTACAAACGCTTCTTAGATTTTCGAGTGTTCCAAAGTGTTTCAAGGCTTTCATTGACGTTAATCTTAATATCGATCTTTAATTTATTCTCACGCGTTCTATCGATCTATCTTGACGCATGATTTTTCACTCTCAATCTCGAATTTTCATTCTCTATTTACATGTTCGGCGTATCTTCTCGACGTGCAAACACCTTCTCATCACCGCGATCAAAGTGTCCATTCAGTTTTCTTTGACGTGGCGAATAATCCGTTCTTCAATTTGTTCTCTTATTTACCGACGCGTATGTTTGCCAATCTTGCACTCAATCTCGAATTTCGATCTTCTCTTTTTCTATCTTCGACGTGCAAACACTCGGTAAAGTGTCCTCGAATTTCCTTGATACGATCATATCCTTCAATTTATTCCCTCGTATTTACCAATCTTTCACTCGATCTTAAATCTCTTTATTTTCTTTTTATATCTTCTGGCTACTAGGATCTATCCGATCTTCGACTTATTATTTTCATGTATTCATTCGTACCTATGAAATGATCTTAACTCTCTATTTATATCATATTTGCATCAGTTTTCTTTAACGTAGTAAATGATCTCTGTATTTTTCTGCTCTTCAATTAATTTATTCTCCTATACTTTAATCTCTAATTTAACTTTGCATTCAATCATTGACTCGATCATGAATCTGCGAATACTTTTCAGCACCCTCTCAAAGTTCTTAAGTCTTCCTTAATGTAATATGTTACTTAACAAATTTAATCTCACGTGCGGCCTTTCACTCAATCTTGAATTTCTCAATTCTCTTTTCATATCTTCCTTTTCCTTTCCAACAAATAAACGTTTCAAAAGTTTTCTTCAATTAATATATCTTATTAATCTGTATCTATCCAACGTGCAAACAAACACGTCTCGAAATAAGTGTCTGTATGTTCTCTTCAACTAATATATTTTATTTATATATAAACGTATTATACGTTCTATTTTATTAGCCTCACGTTCAATCTTTTACTCAATCGCAAAAATTTACGAATATTTCTTGGCAAACCTATGGCAAATATATTTTATATTTTACTTTACAAACTTCGCGTCACGTTCAATTTTTCACTCAATATTAAATTCCAATTCTCCTTTCGCATCTCCTCTTTCTATAACTCACCAAACGTATCCTCACGTTTTCTCCAACTGTGCAGTACACTTTATTTCACAAATCTCTAACGTGCGAACAAGCACGTCTCATTAAAACGTGTCTTTATGTTTCCTTCTAACTAATATATTTCATTCGCAATATATTATTTTGCAGATTATCTGTACCACCGACGCGCAAACAAGCCGTGTCGTCTCACCAAAGTATCCTCACTTCTCTTCGAGCAATATGTTTCCTTTTATTAATCCAGCCTCACCCACTCGATCTCGAAATCCAATTCTCTTCCTACACCTCCTCTTTTTGCATCTTCTACGGGCAAAACGATCCTTATTAACGTGTTTACCACCAACGTGTTGTCTCCAAGCCTTCGTTGACTCTGGTCAGGGATCTCACGATTTTTATCCTCGATTTATCCATCGAATCGGATCTTGACGTCTCGCATGATCTTGGCAAAGATCGGCGAACTCTCCTGCGACCTTGTCGGGTCTCGAGGCTCTCGTTCGATTATTCTTTATTGCGGCTCCTCGTGTGTGCAACCATCGTCGAGGGTCGTGCGACCGTTTCTGGAATACGATTTCGTGGAAACGTTGTCGGCTGAGTCGAATCGCGAACGGCCGAGTATTTTTAGCGCCACTCTGCCAGGGATCAAGCGACACGGTCGACTTGTTCGCCGAGGCACGGGAATCACGGGACTCGATGCAGATTCCGGAGACGCGACACGATCGCCTCGGCTCGGCTCGTTCAGGCGAGTTCAACCATCTCTCTTTCTCTCTCTCTCTCTTTCTCTCAAGACGTCGAGGGCGTTCTCGTCTGCATTCCGTTTTGCAGTTCAGATCGATTATTGGATCGTCTGTCAGTCAGGAACTCCTTTACATTCACGTGATTGAAGGCCGAACGCACTTTCGCATCAGTTTTCTTGATATTCTTAGCAATATCTCGGGCTCTGTAGATTCGAGCGCGACGTGACAGTTTACTTTTGTGGCAAATTATTACTTCGATTGACTGTTTGATCTTTCGAGAGTCGTAGAGGTAGATATATGTAAATCTTTGTCACGCGATTTCACGAAATTTCGAATTTTCGATATTGGAAATACTGAAACGTTTGAGAAACGTTTCAATGTGATCTCCGAATCGCGCAAGAGTTTCAAATCTTGGAGATTTTATACAATTTTTGGAAACTTTGGAAGATTCGATAACGTCCTAAGGTAATTATTTTGATAAGGTCATCCGGAGGTATTATAAAATTTTAAAATATTTTTTCACGAGCAAAGACTTTGAAACGTCATGGAAAAGTTTCTTGCAACTCCCAGTGCAGTTAATCAAATTATATAACAACGAAATCTACGCCAGAGCGAACAACATAAACTGTTGCTGCAATGAGGAATAAATTTATGCACTCTGTCGATCAATCTTCAATTACAGATAAAATTATTTTACATTGCACAAGAATTCTGGTCGCTCGAGATTCAGAGTTTGAGAAGGAGGTCAGTCTTCAATGATCAACTCGGAGAATCGTAGTGACGCGCGGAATTATGTAGCGAGATTATTAAACGAGACCAATTTAACAGCGGTGGCAGCAGTATTTTCTCTGTTGTTTCATAAAATCGCCCGAATGAATGATCGTTCTGCACGAGGAAGTCGTATACATTGCGTTAAAAGCGAAAATTCCAAAAAATGTTAGCAGTCGAGTAGTCGTTGGCACGCGCGTGTAATATCACAAAGAATTTCGACCATTCGAAGATTCCAATTATTCGAAGAATTGAGTCCAATCGAGTTGCTCGATACGCGGAAAGATTGCGCGGACGCGTATTCAATTGTCGCGGAGACCTCGATCCTCTAGAATTCGTGTTATTCGCAGAATTACTGGCTGGAACACAGTCGCTAGAAACGCCAAATAATTCCAAACATTCGTGTTAAATTGCCATAAAGGCCTTGGTTTACATGGAATTCACATCACGTTTGAAAAATTTCACTAAAGTCACGGTCATAGAACGAGCACGAAATAATTCGAAACGCGCGTGGCTACGTTGCAACAAAGAGTTTAACAATCTGTGAAATTTGTTTGAAAAATTTAATTTCACGGGAGAGTCACCAGGAATGTTAATAATTGCAGTTTGCAGTGAAATTTTAAACGAATATCGCGCGCGTCAATACTGTCGAAGATTTCAACGAATAAGATTTCGTCGTTAAAATATTTCCAATATCCGGTCACGAGCGTCCTTCATATTAATCAACTGCTTTGAAATCGTAAATTAGCCATCCAAGGTTCAACAATGTTGCGTTCACGTTGAAACGTCACATCGGAAAAAAAAAACAGCAGAAACGTGATGATTGATCACACTGATTACTTTATTGATCGTCTGCTTCAACGTCGTAAATTGCTCATCCAAGGTTTATCCAGTGAATCAACCAGAAACCATATCACACTAGTATAGTTTATAACCAAGAAGAATAACTAAGAAACTATCTTAGAGTTTAGAGTTAAAAGTGACTCATAAATCTTGGCGATCGACTGTAACAATTTTTTCTATTGATCATCAGTTTCGAAACTCACAAATCTGCTCATCCGAAGTGTTCACCAACATATCGTACGTATCACTCGAATGAGAAACATGTCTACATCCAAGAAGAATAGCGACGAATCAATTCAAAATAATTCACTCAAATCTTAGTAATCGATTCTATTGATCGTCTGTTTCGAAACTCACAAATTCGTTCGTCCGAAGTCTACCACTGTATCGGGTATATATAATTGTCCAGATCAAAAAAACAAAAAAAAAAAAAGTGACAACTAAAAGTCAATTAAAAGCCCACAAATCTCGATGATCGACGATTGATCGTCTATTGATCTTCAGTTTCAAACTCACAAATTGTCCATCCAAGGTCTCATGCGTCGCACCAGTGAAAGAACAGTCTACATCCAAGAAGAGTAGCCGGCGAATCAATTGAAAGTGATCGATGATCTCGTTTCGTCTGCTTGAAACTCGCAACACTGTTCGCCACGTATCAGAGTTAACATCTCCAGTTCACCCAGTGGGTAAGAACGAAAACGCGAGTGACCACCAAACGATCGAGAGGTGCTCGATCGGAGAATGAGGCACTCGGGTGTCACTGACACTGGCAGGTGGTAGCAAACCGTTCTAAGTAGCATCGACAGGAGCGTGGCTGGTGCCAATCCTCGTCTGCCAGCTCGCTCGGAAGTGATCTGCTCAATAAGCGTCGCTCTCTGGCGCGTTTAATCGGTGTCAACGAAGGACAGGCAAACGATAAACAGTCGTTATATCGGTGACGTTGCTTCTAGAAACTCCTTCGACTGTCTCCTCTGCTCTCTCTCTCTCTCTCTTAACTGTACAACGTTGCTCCTCTCGGTAAATACTCGGCCTGTCCCCTGTTAATTTTCTCCGACAGATTTATCAGATTAATCTGAAAAAAAATGTTGCTTTCAGAAACTCTTGCAATTATACTTTTTTGCTCTCTCTTCATTACACGATGTAATCGTAAATGTCTCTCCTTTCATGTTGATCATCTTCAGTCTCGACAGATCAAATCTATGAACGAATCGAACTCTGCGTGATCTTTTAGAAAATCCTCCTTCACTTCTTCTTCGTCGTACAATGCTCAATGCATCTCTCACGTTAACTCTGATCGAAAACAAATTCATCAAACTTACGAGTGAATCTCTTCCGATTGTACTTTCACTCTTTTTCAACTATACAATGCTGTGTCGTGAACGTCTCATCCCAAGTATCGTCCTTCCTTGACAAATTTATCAAATTTATCGACGAATCGCGAAAGAATAGAAGAACCTTTCGTGACCTCGTCGTGGTATCGCGCTCCTCTGTCTATACTCCGTTCGTGAACTGTAACGAGGATCACGCGGCGATTCACGTTATCGATCCCTCGGGATCGGATGGTTGTGGAGCGGAGGAAGTGGTTTCAGGGCCCTCGTTGACCGAAAGATGTTCGCGAGACCAGGGGTGAACTGCTCTCAGGGATCACTCTGCCTCGCGTCTCACCGATTGATTTCATGCTCGATCGCGCCCGAGTCTGGGTCATCCGCGCTAACTTTCGAACTCCGTCGAGCCTTGGGAACACGCAGCGTCGATGATCTGGCTGTTCAAGGCGGTTCGGTGCCGATTTCGAGCCGATCACTCGAACGCGCCATTCCTTTCGATCATCGCGGTTTCAATCTTCAGCGATTCCTGAGGGATTTTCGTTTGAGATTGATCTTGACAAAGAAGCTTCGGCAAGTTCCGTGTCCACTAATCACGTCACCTCTCTCAAACACTATCATTCGAATCTATAAATCTCTCTGCAAGTTCTTACAAATCAGTCCTTTCGCATCGGTGCACTCTTTACGTTCGAGGAACCATCCGACCAATTTCATCCAAAAGGATCGAACCATCTGATTTAAAATATATATATATATATATATATTCCGTATTCACAGTAAAATCCCCTTGAGGAATCCACGACTCAATAATCATCCGAAGATGATACTGACGGTCGGTCTGACGGTACCTGAAAAACCTCGAAGGATTTCGGCATCGATCGTCCCGGCAGGATCCCGGAGGTCTCGCGTATTATATTTATAGACTCTCGGGCGGACAAAGAGAGTTGCCGAGCGTGCAGCCCGGCTGCCGGTCGCGAATGGACTGGCTCTGCACGTTTGTTAAACACTATAGTCGCGGCTGCAGCGCGCGGACTCTAGCTGCACAGGCGCCTATAGTCCCGGCTGGTTACGCCGACCGGATCGTCCTGTGCCTCTCTCGGCGACTTTTCGAGCCGTGCCGTGGCTGTCTCGCCGCGGTGTTCGCCACGTGTGCACCGTCAGTGTGTACAGGAGGCACTCCTCCGTGCACCCGCGATGAGAGTGCGCACACCGGGACTGGGAGAGGGCTGGGAGCACCGGCGAACTGGCTGATGCCGGCACGTAGGCCAGCCGGTGTAGCCTCCGGTCGGGTGGGGATGATAATTTTCGTTTCGAGGTTCGTAAGACCGAACGGGGTCCCTCTTCGATCGTATGGAGATATCAGGCGAGAGTCACGGTTCGCGACGAGTGTTCTCGTAGTCATAAAAGGATTCGACGTTCCGTGAAGATCTCGTCACGAGATTCGAGTCATTTCGAGTTTCGAAACTGTCGATGTAATCGATGTTTTACAAAAATTTTAAAATGCTTCCGACTCGAGTGACGTGTCCTGGAAATTTCTAAAAAAAAAATTCTGAAAGATAGGAAAGAATATTTAATTCCAATGATCGTTACAAAGGCGGATAAATGAATTTTTACATTATTCAATCTAGAACTTGCTAATTTTTCTTCGATGTTTGACACCGTTTCAAAGCATATACAAAAGTGTTTTTAAAACATCAAGGTTTATTACACTGACCAAGATCTTTTCAAGATGTTCGATTTACGAGCTGTAGAGTAATCGAATCATATTCGAAGTGATTCATCGAATTTTTTCATTTCGCTTGTAAAGACCGTTCGTGAGCACGATTGTATGGTTTCGTTGGAGGGAAGATCGGTATGCTCTTTCGATTTTCGATTGAAGAGATGAGAAATTCGGTGGTTCATTTTAGACTCAAATATAAGTTGCAATCTATAAGTTTCTAACAAAGAAGATAACGAATCTGTTGTCTCAACACTTCGATTTACTTCGGTTTACTTCCGATCGGCATTCATTCCTTCCGAAACCACTGCGCGTTCCAGAAACTCGTTAATTAAATCGATGAACGATCGATCAAACCCACGACCAGAAGCGAAACTCCCCAAGGATACGCTAATTTCATGCGACTGCCTCGAGAATCTATCAGCCAGTTATCGCGCGATTATTCAAATTACCGAGCCGAGTCGACCTCGCGAGTTTCACAAGAGGAAACGCTTGATACTTAACAAATTGCCACACCTCTCTATCTCCCTCTCTCACCGTGGTTCGATCATTTCAATTTTACGTGATCATCGACGAGAGAAAATAGTCGAACTGAAGTTAAAAAAAAAAAAAGAGAGAAAAGTCGGAGAACGGTCAGGCACAACCTAATTGCGAGCGCGCGAATACTTGCGTATATATGTCCGATAATTAAGAAGAATTCGCGAGTTAGAGCAATCGCGAGGGAGGTAATTCGAGCTCGTTGAAATTCCAACAGTGAGGGACGAGCTGTACGTAATGTGCGTAATTTATCGTAAGCTTCTTACGCGAGTCGGTTTCAATTTCTTGCTGTGCTGAGGCACGTACGCAATGGCGGACATATTGGAAGATTAACCGTGCGGCGTTCTTGCTGTTCTCTTTTGTTTCGGATCTCCCGGCAGTTATTAATAACGCGCGCTTTTATTTCATCTATTTCTGGGCGAATCTTTACGTTTTTTCGTCTTGCATTTAATTGCTGCAGTTCTGCCGGAATATTCCGTGATAAACGTTCTCGTTTGATGTATTGGATGTTTTAATAATAGACGTACGGTGCAAGTATTCGAATACTAAAAACTGAGAAACCTCCTGAACGATGAATGAAACACGCAATTTTTTTTTATCTAACGCAGTCTAAAATAAATTGCAATTATAATTCTCAATATATCATTAATTTATTTCAGAAACTATCGCTATGTTAATTGTAAGTGAAGTCTTTATGAATAATGTACAAAACTTTGTCACCCATCATATGTGATCCAAATTTATCTATAATTCTCTAATTATCGTCGTTAATTTATTTTATACACAAAAATATGACATACATTACTGTGACACAGAGTATTATTTAGATACTTCTACAGATACTAATTACAATAAAAAATTTAATCTTAACATATACAGTAAAGAGAATAAAGAGCATATTACAATAATGAGGTGGCTGAAGACTTTAGATACGTCTTCGTTGAAATTCATTTAGAAATGATTAAAATATATAAATACGTTCCCATTCGCACGGAAGAAGTTTATTTAAAGATTTTATAAACCATCAACTATTTACATGAAACTATTTAC
The DNA here is from genome assembly GCA_032399595.1 of Tetragonula carbonaria. NCBI lineage: Eukaryota > Metazoa > Arthropoda > Insecta > Hymenoptera > Apidae > Tetragonula > Tetragonula carbonaria. Next base: position 17,341,809 of record JAUCRC010000005.1, on the reverse strand, counting down.
TTTAAACTATGAATACGAAACTTGAAAAAAAAAATAGAGAAGACGTTTTAACGAAACTGCATTAAGCGTCCAATTATTTACGCACAGCGGTGTATATAATTACAATTAGAAGCGAAGTTTCCGCAATTGAACTCCGCGAGGAAATTCGTCACACGATCTAAAATTCTAGTGCCTAATCTAAATTCTAAAATCCAATCTAATCTAATCTGAAATTATAATTAATCACGAGCCCAATTTAAAATTACAATCACGATCCTCCTCGTCACTAATTTATTTCACAATGTACGATACGATACGACGTCACAAACAAAAGTGCCTGTCGATTTCGAAAAATATTCCTGCAGGTATAAACTGCACGCTCGTCGTTCGACCGGAAGTCCTCTGGTTCGCCAATCCTCTCACGTGTGCGTCACGTGGTTGCCAACGGCAACAAGCGACAGTTTGCAGCGTCCAGATAGGCGCATTAGCAGAGGAACGAGAACGAAAACGAGCAGATTTACTCGTCGCTCGCTCGATTGTCCCATCGTCCCTTTCTCTCATGGCCGTTCGTCTATTAAATAACCGTGGATCGCCGCTTTTCCGGCGCTCTCGCGCGTGAGATTGATAACACCGTTGCGTTATTGCCTCGAGATCGACCCCGTGCGTTTCTCTCAATGCATTTCTCTCTCTCTCTCTCTTTCTCTCTCTTTCTTTTTTCCCCCGTTTTATAGAGTCGGAACGGTTGACTGTCAGAGGTATCGAAAGTGGATTTTGTGCCTTTTCTTTTTTATGGTCCGTGGAATTTAATTCTTTCATAGGGCAGTTGTTTCAGATTTTCGTCGAACATGATTGGTTTGACTTGGAAGAAATATTGTAGACAACTAGAAAGCTTACGGTTGCAAAATTGCACATATAAATATAATTTCTTCAAAAGTATATTTTTGAAGAATTTATCATAATGTAATAAATTTCTACTTTGATTTCGTTTAATTTAAAGTTCAATAAAATTTCCATGAAATCGGATATTCTCTCCTTTATTATATTTAAGATATTCTTCCTCTTTCATATTCTTTCCTCTATTGCATTTAAAATATTCTTCCTTTCTTATCTTCATTGTATTTAAAGTGATTTTTGGCAGGTTTCACACATTAACATTCTATCTCGCGTATACATGCATATATTTAAAATATACAATATATATGCAAAAATGAAAAGTATTCAATGGATGAAATTTAATTTGAACTAGGTTTCCATAAAATTTGATATTCTTTTTCTTATTATTTCTAAAATAATTTCTAACCCCTAGATCCCTATTTTATTTCACTAAAAAAAAAAAAAAAAAAAAAAAAAAAAAGAAAATTGAGCTTTTATCATATTCATTTTTGTTTCTTATCATTTAATTTCAAATACATAACAAATATTTTTTAATAACCTATGTGATAAAACTTTAGATAAAAGATAAAAGTCGTGAAAGATATTAATACATATAAAATATGTAAAATGCTAGATAAGAGATTTTTGTTTAAAAAGGATTAAATTATCTAACTAAATTATCCACTGTGACTCTGCTTGAATCAGAACCTCAACATATTTCGATAAGTGAAAAAATATTCAACTAAAAGGTAAATTTCAAAACTGAAGAAATAAAAGAGATAAAGAAGAGAAATAATTTCAAACGTTTTTTTTAACACATATCTCGAAAGATGATAAAATTTCTAAGGAGAGCAACTACTGGCTTCCATAATGATTTCCATAATATATAACAAAGTAGTTCTTCCACTTCGAGAGTTGCAACAGAGATCATTTCCACCATTGCAATCGTAACATTTCTATTAACCTACTTCTCACTTATAATCGCAATCGCAGAAATATCATTCCTAACGGCAAAAACTGTGTATTGCGACATTTTCGAATTTTTCTCGCACGGAAGGAAAAGCAAACTGCAGAGCAAATTCCGCGTTCTCGTTTCTCATATTAAAAACAAGTATGTATTTGCGTATCGTGTCCCTTCATTGTATGCTAACGATGCGTAATTTATGCCGCGTCTCGCATCGCCATCGTGCTCTCGCACGTTTTAATTCATCTTCACTCTTACGCAATTACGCTTCGTTTTATCCATTCATTCGTTATCGTTCGCCTCATACGAGAACGCGAAGCTTTCACAAACTACTCCCTAACGAATTCACCCCTCTCGAGCAATTAGAATTCTCTGCAGAATTTTCAACGCCAGGTTCGCTCCAATTCCGCGATAAACTCGCGACGTAATTTTCAAGGCGAAAATTTATCTCGCTTTCGAGAACGAATTTCTTTTCAACGAGGTCCGAAGTTGCGGAGTATTAAAAGTTACTCGCAACGAAAATTGAGCAGCCTCGAAGTTAGATTATTCAATCCTCTTGAATTTCAGCTTACGAGTTTCTCTTGAATGACGATTTCTTCAATTTTCGTCGTCAAAGTTCGACAAAGTGGCGAGAAGAAGTTGTACATCAAGTTTTCGAAGTTCGTCACAAAAGGAAGGCATTGATTTCCAAACTCATTGCAGATTCAGTGACGAAGGAAATTTTTCAATAATTTTCCACACCACGAGAATTTCTCGAGAATTTTATACTCGCAATACAAAGACGTTTTAGAATAAAATCAACGGTGCATTTTGAAAGTAAAAAAACACTTTGAACTTCAAAATCGAGCGCGAGTATTTATCGTCGTACAATGTACTTTCCTCTTTCTAGAAAATCAATAACCGAATATTAATCGATGCAGATATATCGTGCATCCACAGTTGAAGTAAATCATTCCCGAAGAAACGGAAAGTCTTTCCGCTCGATTGTTTCCTGCCCGACAGCCGTGCACAGGCAGCAACAGGATCCGGCAGAAAACTCCGACGGAAGAGGCGGAGGAGACGGAAGGCGCAACCTTCGGCGAAGAAACCGGCAGCTCGTTCCCCGAGTTTCGCTGCCGGTCGAGTGAAGGTCGAGCGTAACTGCTCGGCCAGTTGGCCGGTTTCCACAAATAGCCGTCCCACTGTGTCTCCTTTGTTCGCTAATCGTCCCGAGAAAGCAATTAGTGCCTCGTGCACACGACCGTGCCAATCGCGCTGCTCTTCTTCTTCTTCCATCACCCCTTCAAGCTATTTTCTTCAGTCTATTTTTTCCTCTTCATCCTTGTATGTGCTTGGTTGTATGTCCGCCGAGGCGGGAAAAGAATCTTGTTTAGAAGTTCTCGCGGGAGTAGACGCAGGTGGGAACGTGTTCCACGTGTCCACGGGAATCGAATTTTTATGGTTTTATGGTGTCATGGCGACAGTTCTCTTTTTGGAGCGTGAAAGTATTGGGAACTCGAGTTGAGGGATTCGAGCAAGTGTTACTTCGGTGTTTTGTTGTATAAATCTGTACACTTTGCAGTAACTGATACTTGATGTACTTCATACGAGTAATTACAGTTAAATATAGTATACCAATTTCGTAATTTATGGAGGTAGATTATTCCAATTACTTGATTTTATTTCACTATTCAATTTTATATTATCTTCTGTATATTGAATGTTTCTTATGAATGGAATTATTTCAAAGGAGGAAGATGCAAACGCGAAGGATAAGTAAAATAAATTTATTAAAACAGACGAAAATAAAAAAATTAACAACTCGTAACTTGGAACTTGTAAAAAAAAAAAAAAAATACTCGAAAATACGAAAAGAAGGAAATCAAACGCTCGCGTAACTTGCAATCTATAAAATTTTCAGGAAACCCAAAACGCAAAAAAAAAAAAAAGAAAAAACTCGAGAAAGTAACTCGCAAGGACCACTCTTTTAAGGGAACGTTTAAAAACTGCCGAGAGAACCCTCCATCATTCCACTCTATCCAAAAACTCGCGACGAAACAACGTCCTGTGCCTCTCCATTTCGCACCCTAGCGACCCTACGTCCAGCACTGGAGGAAGGCCATTAATCAAAAAACAAATTCGAACGTGTCTCACTGTTCAGCAGAACGTTCAACCTCCGATCACGCTTTCTTCGCTCGTTCTCATCGGATCACCCTCTTCGTTCTCACCACCCCTTTCGCAACTTCCTCGACGTTGCACCGTCGCCGTTCTCCTGCAATTCTTCTACTGCCATTTGCGCGATTTCCAGTCGGCGCACGGCGGTACACGGTTTTCCCATTGTTTATACGGGAATCCCGCGACAAGTGGTTTAATGCCGTTCGAGGGTCGGATCCCGCGGATGAAAAACTCGCTTTTTCCACTCTTTCGCTACGTTTCGAAGGGAATATCGAGAGAGAGAGAGAGAGAGAGAGAGAGAGGAGAGAAAGGGATTTTCGATGGCAATAGCGCCGCGTAGATGGTGCCCGTTGAATTTATGGAGGGTGAATCGAACGTTGTAATATCGGGGGCCGCGTAATCACGGCCCTCTCGATCCACGAACGAACCGAGATTAATCGCGCGCGACCTCTTATTGGCGCGCATCCACGCGCTAGCCTCGATCGTGTGGTCGAAGTTAATTGGGAATGGATATATATCTGTGTGTGTAAATAGTACGTGTACGTGTACGTGGATTTTCCAGACGGGGTTGAAGAGTCGGAGAGACTCTTTGAGTACATTCTACAGCGCAAGGAATTATTGATTAATCTCTTACGACGGAGGGTTGTATAATTTGTTACATCGTCGACCTATTGCGTGGAATTTTCGGCGGAAATCTACGTGTTTGTGAAACTGGAGCTTTGAACGTCCGAATGTGCGAGACGGAACACATGTTCAATCTGTTCGAATGCTCTTGCGAAACGTGAAACTTGAATTTTGAAATTTGTTTGAAACGTGACCGATATAATTAAAAGTGATAATTAATTTTCTATGCATGTACGAATATTTTCGTAAATATATATATTTATATTATTTGTTATCAGTTTGTATAAATATTCGCTGTCTGGTTATAATACTTAACCGAACGAACGTAACCTCAGGCATGTTCCATTTTTTTAATATATTCGTAAAAATAGATCCCACATTACAAAATCTCAACAGTACAGTTGAAAAATTAGAAGAGACCACCAAATTATCCTTTCTTAATACTGAAGTGTTCCAAGGAAGATCAAACAAAGTGATAACAAACAAAGAAAAACGATTCCTCTAGAAAGCTTGATAAGACGATTTTCTCAAGCGTGCTACTCGAAAAGAGACTCGTTGTTCTCGGTTTCGTCTTCCAATGGGAAATTGAAAGGCACCGCAGTGGGATCGCTTCAGGCTCATTAGTGCTTAATGAATTAATATGAGCGAGCTCTTTGAAACAGCCAATAGATCAAGAGATTCGAATCAAGAGCGCTGCACGTAACGCGACCGTGACGAATTCAGCCATATGGGATTGGCCCATTTCCAACGAATGATTACTTCAAGTTTATCGAAAGATTGATATTCATTCGGATTTCGTCCAAATTTTAGATTACTTTATTTTCAACAAATAATTATCTTTCTCGTCGAGGGATTAAATACGATTATTTAAGACTTCAACTTCAAAATCGAGCCAAAGAAGAAAAGGAATAAACTATTTTATAATAATGTTCTACTCTCTAGCTTATCTTATTTCGATCGAGACAATTTCATCCGAGAAAGAAGTCTTTTCGTCTCGAAAAATAAAATAACTCGATAGCTTCCAAGGGAGGAGAAAACAAAAAAAAAAAAAACAAACGCAAAGTAAACTAACCGCGCTAATCTCAAAAATTTCTTCTCGACGAGCCGTTTCTTCTCAAAGATAAAAGTACCACTATCTTTCGAGTTCGTGCTCACCGAGAGGAACGAATCCTGAATTCAAGTAGCTATTAGTCTCGATCTGATCGCGGGGAATCGACCGTTCTTTCACCGGTTTAAAACGGTAATTCCCTTAATGAAAGCTCGGTTCTTGCTCCGAAGGCGAAGCAGATCGAAGAGGCCGGACAATTAATTTTACGAGCAGTGCAAATGGAAACCATCCGAGCGACCACGAAGAGACACGATGATTGGCCGTGATATTTATCGCCTTTTAGGAATACCATTGGTACCGTTTGTACGCTATTTTAACCGATCGCCATTCGTCTCGACAGAGTCGTTGTAAGGTCGACTGATTTTTCGATGACACGTTTCATAAAAGTAAATGTATGTACTTAGTCACTGTTCGTTCCACGTAGACGGTGAAGTGTTTGAAATTCTCACGGGTGTATTTGTTTTACGCAACAGATGTCCCTTGCTTGGATTTCTTTCGGTGTTTAATTAGGATAATCAGGGTGAGAATCTGTAAATGGCAAGTATAATATATCTTCGGTGTCGTGTGTCGTTGGAAATTATTTCCACTGTTGCAACATGTATTCTATTAGTTGCAATTTTTTTTCTCCTATTTTTCTTACAAATATTCAAATTTTCTATGAATATCGTTTTTGCGTCTTTCAAATTTTTCACAAATTCACACGTAAATTCAAGATCCTTTAATTTTCTATAGATATTCTTAGATCTTCAATATTTATGAACATGACGAATTCTTCTTCGAATCGCCGAATTTCCCACGAATGCTACAAGCGTTCTAAATAATATCCAAAACACGTGCAACGAATATACATACACGTACAGATACAAAATATCCGTAATCATTATCACACTACGCTGTTTGCATCCGACTTCTTTGATCACCTTCGTGAAAATATAAAAATAGAGAAGAAAAGTCCACTCGACAAGCATCTCTTTTCTCTCCCCCCCACGATCAATTCCATCAACTTCTATGTTCCTTCGTGCAAGATGCACGCGATCTCGACGCGGATTATTATCGAGTGTGACAAGCGGCGTCCCAAGGTTGCATGAATCATGCACGAGTTTTCCCCGGCCAGGAATATTCTCGCGTGGCGCGGATGTTTCCACCACGGTGGGGTGGACACGGTGAAAAAGGTGGCGCTTACGCGTCGATTTATGGAGATTGTACATCATGCCCGGAGCTGGATAATCCGTTCCGCTGAAACACGAGTGTAGGCGCGGGCGCGATGGTTCCCAGGAGGATTCTGATGAGAGAGAGAGAGAGAGAGAGAGAGAGAGAGACGACGACGCGAGAGGAACGCGCGACGACGCTCGCTCGCTCGCTCGCGGCTTCGACTTCTAAATAATTCAGTCTGCATTAAGGTGTGCGAGCGTGTGCGACGGCGATCCTTCCTCGCGAGAACGAACAAGCACGAGGGAAATCCGTACGTACGGGGGTTGGAACAGGTGCGATAGTTATGCTCCAAGGGTTGATTTTTTTCTTTTTTTGGAGGATGAATTGTTTTCTTTCGCAGTTGTTTGAGAAATGAACGAACGCGCGACGTGTGACTTGAACTAACTAAACATGATCTGAAGAACATCGGGGCATTTTGAAACATTTATAAATTAATATTATTTTGAATGCATTTCGAATCTTTTGGGATGTTTTTGAATGGATTATATGAAATTTTTATCATGCACACAGGGTGGTGAGTGTATGAATGTATTCGCGAATCATTGTATAAAACTATAAACAACTGAACAAGAAGAATCGTTGAAATGTTATATTACGACAGTCTTCGTATCTTCATCTCTTTGGAGTGACGAATGTAACAAATGTTCTAGAAATATTTGTACTACTTCCAGAAACGTGAAACACTGTGAATTTGGAGATGAAGTAGCAATCGATTTTCTTAGAATGTTATTATTGATATAATAATATTGATTTTCAAAGTAATATTTTCTAAAATAGTGCCGTTCGAAATTAATTAAACAAACGAGATTTTATAACTCTCTATAAACTTCACAAAAAAGACGAGATTAATAAAAAAATCCATTAAGAATTTCATTTATGAAGCAATTCATTTGCTTGATACTGAGATTAGCCGCAATTCGAAAGCCACTCTGCTAATCAGCGATTTCTCAAACCGTAAAAAACACCAAAAGCCGTAAAACAACCCTCATCCTCGCGAAAATACGAAAAAGCCGAGAAAAGAAAAGAAAAAAAAACACAAATAAAAATGAAAAGAAATACGAAAAGATCGCGAGACATAATCTCTCGCGTCTTCAATATCCCCGAGAACAAATCCTGGTCGTGAAAATCGAGAAAAAAAAGCCCACAGTCGCGTCAAAGCAGAGCAGAACAAACGAAGCCAGAAGGAACATCCAGCTTATGCACGTTCGAACGTTCATTTCGCGAAGACCGCGAGAGGAAACAGAGGAAAACAGAAACGGAGAAAGAGAGACGAAGAAAGAGAGATTTTAATCAGACTTGGAAAACCGTAGCACCGTAGTCCCCCTTTTGGGAAGGGGTTACAGATCTTTCTCGGGGTGTCTACCCTCGGCCTTTTGTGTCCTCTTCCTTCTATTTCCCTCTTTTCTCTCTTTTTTTCCTTTTTTTTTCTTTTTCTCGTGAAGGGAACATCAGCGGGCTGCTTTCCCGGACGACAATGCTTCGGTCGTCATTGTCCCGGTGTTATGAGGTGAAAAATGAAAGATAACGATTTCGCGGTGTCCTTCTAGCGATAACGTTCTCGGCTGTGTTCCCTTCGTATTTTCATCCCGCTTAATCCCCCCGCTGCCCCCTCGAGGCTCGCGCGCAAGGCATCGTAAATTCGAGGGACGACATTTTTCTCTATATTAAGGTCGCCTCCTGAGCGAAAAAGTCGCCATGCGGAAGGTGGAACCAAGGGAAAGAGGGAGACTCGGGGTGACAGGGTACATTTTCGTCGTTGTAGGGTAGAAGATAATATCAATTTTCTATAGTTTAAATGAACGAATTCAAAATGTTGATATTTATAACGCGTACGCTATCTAGCGTCGCACGTTTCAATTTTCGACAACAGAGACAGATGAACTCTCGTTCATTGCGCAATATCTACAGTGACAGAGAACTGCGAAAAATATATTTCTTCGTTACTTCGAAAATTTGTATCTCTCAGCGAGTTGTATATGGACGACGTGTAATCTGTATTACATACTATAAACATTCGAGATACTGTATAAATATCAACAGATGTCAAAATTCAACACGTGAAAATCCACGGTCTAGTTACGAATACATATGATATCACATTTTAACTTGCAATTCTCTTATGTGGGAGTTCATGCCAATCAATGTTCAAAAATTAAAAGATTAAAATTACAACAAATTTAATTACAAATGAAAAATGACTCGTTGTCAAATCTTCAATATCGTAATGATTAGATTAAACCATCAACTAAAGATTTTGACAATATTTCGCCAAGGCAGAAATTGCTTTCAGAGACTTACACTGATCAGCTGATGAGCTTTCCACATAATTTCTCAATTCACACATTACTGCAGGAAATGAAAGTTCAAAAAGCCACGCAGTGAGCACGCGACAACATATTAAATCGCCAACTTAACCAAAAAAAATCTCTTCACAAACAACATCCCACTCTCCACGCCCCAATCCCACAATCGACGACTCGCTAACCACCCTAATCGGGCGAGAACGTCACTCCAGTTGAACGAGCTACAGTTGCTCGTCAACGTAGCCCATTATCGACCATGCACAAGCCTCGATTATCGAACACGATCGATCGCGTCCAGTCTATCAGTGTCCGTTATTCAGCGCGATATCAGGCTGGACCGTGCACCATGGCGTCCATGGGGGTCGCAACGACGGCGCTGCAACCCCCCGCGAGGCTATTGTCACCGGTGACAAAGACACGCACTTCACGCTGCTCGAGTCAGGAACGAGAGCGTAGGGAATTAAAAAAAAAAAAAAAAAGGAAAAAAGAAATAGAGAAAAAGAGAAAAAGAGGAAGAGAGGGGAGAAGAAGGAAGGAAGAGCTCTCGTGTGCACAGACACGAACGTGCGGACCCAACCCCTCTTGCATTGTGAGCCGCGACATCGATTTTCCCGCCGGCGGCCGCTTTGTAAATGCTGGAAATTGAGCGGGAAACGCGCGCGCCAGAGAATGGGCCTGCGGCGGTCCGAGAAAGTGCATTAGTGCGAAATATAGAGGGGAGAGAGTACGGTTTTCCCAATGTCGCGAAATTTTCTGGCAGGGGGTATCCGGGGTCGCGAGGAGGTGGAGAGGTTGCGAACAAAATTACAGGCACGTCGGTGGTTTGCGCAACGTTTCACTTTGTGTAAAATTGAACCCTTCGTTTATTGGGAGAATCTATCACGGAGATGGTACATTTACACGATGATCGAAGCGTTCGTTCGTGTTTACGTGGATTATGTAAAATATTTCGAAACTTCGTTAACTTTTTAGCGACGACTGTTACGATTGTATCGATCCAGTTTTAATTACGTCGGTCAGTCAGAAAATGTATTTACATGTAGAAATTATTGCAAACTACTTAGCAAATACTTACATGTACTTATTACTTTGTTAGTAAATATTTACTACTTACTTTAATAGTTAGTAAATAATTTGCGTAGTACGAACTTTGAATTCTATTCAGGACCAAATAATAGTTTTCATAGTTAGCTCAATTGCTTTAAATCTCACGAAAGTGTAGACTTTACATAGAAGAAACAACAACGAGAAAAATATTAACCAAATCCTTGGAATTTCGTTTTACGATAAGACTTATTGATATAATCCATCTTATAGGTGTTTAAATCTTTTGTGATGTTTGCAAAGTATATACTTGAATTAAATCTCTCTCTCTCTCTCTCATATATATATAAAATTTGTTTCAAATTTAAAGAATATAATCATGGATCCACATATGTGTATTTTATATGTGTAGCTTAGCTCAGCTTTCTCGAGTAACTACAATTGAAAACAATATGTAAAATATAATAACGAAACGAATAATTTTTATCTCTTAGTGAATGTTAATATTTGGATAAGTTTTTGAGATCCAAATATCCCATTTAGTTTGAAATTTGTTGTTTCAATAAAAATTGCATCAGAGCGAAGTAGAGGAGAGGATAACGTTTTCCAAGGTACCATGGGATTTTCTGAGAGTTTAGGGGTCGTACACACGGACAGAGAGGTTGCGTATAAGATTATGGTTACGTCGGTAGTTTGTATAAATTTTACTTTATGTAAATTTCGACTCTTGATAATCGGAAAGGTGTCTCCTACGGGGACATTGTATTTACATTATCTTTTTACTAAATATAGCTCACAGGACAGCTAATACACTTACAAGGGATGCTTCTAACATCATTATCGATTTCAGTTTCGATAGGTCACATCGATGGTAACGATAATATCTATTTGAAAGATGAGATCCGCCAGATGTGAGAAAGTCGATTTTGTCGATCGATCTCTAAGACGTCGGGTGAAAATAACTTTCACACCTGCCGGCGAGAGCGTCCACGATGATTACGCGGGCATGATCGACATCGAGCGCCATTGTGAGAATCTTTCGTTTCTCTAGATATATCAACAAAATTTTACTCTCTAATTAACTGTTTACAATTATCGGTATTTATTTTTTAATAATGCAATATACACAATATTGCTACAAAATAATACATTATTGCAATAAAATAATACAATATTGCTTTAATAATACAATAATACTAGAATGCAGATTTTGATATATTTTAAAATTTTCACGAAGACAATTAAGAAAATGAAATCTGATTTTGCCTGATATCATACTTGTTCCTTTATATTTATATTCATTATTATCAAGCAATTTATATATATTTTTGAATGTCTACCAACATATTTTACAAGAATGAAACTCCGGTAGAAATTTGTTTCATCTGTTAAAACTTCTAACAAGAAACTATTAATACTTGTAATATCATTATTGCGAATTTTCCGCGAAATTTTTATGAACATTCTACATTCTACACAAATTTTACTTTGAACATCTCATACAATTTTATGCATCGCGTTTATCTCTGGAGTTACAAATTTTTCATAAATACATAAATATGTAATTAGTGCATCTACCAATGATTAATATGTGACATTCCGAGAAAGAAACTTTATTTTCACAAATTTATTTGTCACGAAACAGATCACACGGACAAATTCCAAGAATCTGTTATTTTGCACTCTAACTTGCAGAACTGATCGACGCAGCGACTGGGCTGTCTCTACGTTTCAATTCCATGATTCACCGACCCCCGAACGGAGCAACTGAAATTCATGGAAAAGATCTTCCAGGGATCTTCCTCCTGGCGTTCGCGGCAGATTTATCTAAAGTTGGAGGCTGAAACTCGAGCCGAGCTCGTCCCGTGTCGTTTTGCGAACCGCAATTTCGCCGCGCGAATAATTATAAATTGCCCGCTTTAACGACGCTTAATGCGCTTTAAGGACGAGTCAAGGTATACCAGCCGAGTGATTTTAACGACGACGCAGCCTTGATCGGCTTAACGCGACGACCACGCGAGTCGGATTCAGCTCGAGCGGAACGACACGCCTCCGAAAGCTTCGCTGAATCAATTGTAAGAAAAGCTAAGCGTAAAACGCGAATTCATCAGATCTAATTCCAGCTAGTCTACTACATTTATGCGATTGAATACTTCGCAAGCGAAACCGATTAATTTCACTGTTTCAAGCTTCTGGATTTCGTTGTTTTAATTTCAATATTTCAATATTACTTGAATATTTCATTCTGTGCTGTATCAGTGTGAATTTCATTTTATACTGAATTAGCGTATTAGCGTTGAATACTTTATGTTATAAAATGTTCGGTAGTAGTGTTCAACATTACATTTTATTCTATTCTAATATTCTAATATTCTAATATTTCTATGAATTCTGCAATTTTTCGCATCTTTGAATTTCATTCAAACACACGAACTATTGCTGATACATAGGAATACAAACGAATAATCCAAATATTTATCACGCACAGAAAAATTAGAGTGTAAAAAATACAACGTGGAAAACAAATCACAGAAATATTAATCGATTCCAGAACCGAAAACTAAGAAGAAATGATTAGAAATCATTAATTTCGCGAGGCTTTGTAAAATAGTAAGATTAAAGGTTAAATAACAGAAAAGTTGGAAACATTAGGAATTTAAAAATAAAAAAACTGCAAAAACCGCGCTTCTTTTGAACGAAAATAATTATGTCTCTTCGTAGAAACAGGAACAGAGGTTTCATACAAAACCTGTAGGATTAAACCACAATTACTTCTTTCCCCATACGTGTTTAAGATATTAACCAAATCGAAACAAATTCCATATTTAAAAAAAGAAAAAAAGAAAAAAGAAATGAAAATAGCAAACCACTTGTGTCTCAAAAAATCCAAAAGCAATCGTGGGCAAATGAAAATCACCTCTTTGTCTTGTAATCGAAGATCCCGAGCACGACGTCGCAAATCAGCAGCATGACGAACCCCCTTGAGAGAGACCTCTCGCGTCTTTCACTTTTCTATTTTACAGCACAGCGTGGTACGAAACAAACACGTTGACGCGGCTCGCGAGAAAATTTAGACTCTTTCCGCCGCTGGGGAACGTGTCCGCGAGTCCGCGTGAAAGAAGCGACGACGACGAGGACGTTCGAAACGATCGAGGAACAACACGTGACTCGACAATGCTCCGGCAGAAGTACAGTGCACTCGGCCACTCGTCGGCTAACATTAGACAAAAATAGAAGTGGACGATAATTTGCAAATCGGGAGAAGGAACGGAGGAGACGAGAACTCTGGAACTGGGCCAAAAGAGTGGTTGCCGAGCAGCTCACGAGACGTCATTTTGGAGAACCAGAGGCTTAGTTGTCGTTTCAGCGAGGGAAAAACACGAGAACGATCGAATTTGAATTGATTTCTAATAATTGATCCCCCAAATAAAGTTTTCTTAGAAATTTTACTTGGCAATCAAGGCTGCGTTACTTACAATTAATTATTAAAATAGACAAATACACATTAGACGCAAATACATATTAGATGTATATTGATAAAACATACGATTGAATTATTTAATATAGGAGTGAGAATAGCAAAATTTCAAGATTAGAAGAAGATTATCAGTAGAGTTGAGTAATAATTTAATTTATTGATTATTAATACAGTTCAGTAGTAATTTAACGTATTTATGGCGTATGAAGTGTATAATATGAGAATAGGAAAATTTGAGGGTAAGTAAGAAGTTAATGGATTTGTCAATTAAAAAAAATTTTGTAAATCAGTAATGAAGTAAATCGTTAATACAGCTGAATATAATTTAATATATGTTTATTTTAATGATTCACGAAATTAAAACATAAAAATGAATTTCATTCAGTATATATGTCTGGACATAATTTAGCTCATTTATTAATTAATTGACGCGCAAAATGTATAGTAGGAGAAAAGTGAAATTTGAAGATTTTTAGAGAATCTTTTGAGTTCGTGGAACAATCTACAAATGTTTTATAAATTTCAATAATATATATTTGTTTATTTATGTACATTTAGTTTGTATTTATTACAATTGGTCGTTGCACAAAACGTATATTATGAGACTAAAGAGGCTTGGAGATTTCTGTAGCAATCTTTTGAAGCTAGTTCGTGAAATAATAGATCTATAAATCTTCCGATGGCTACTTATCAGAGTAAATGACACATAATGATGAACAATATAACATATTAAAAGTCCAATTTCTGTAGCTACTAACAGGATAAAACTTCTAGGACACACATCCACGTACAATGCATGAAACAAAGAACAATATTGATTTGAAAATTCCAAATCGGTTTTCACATTCGATATTCCAGCAATAAAACTGGGAAGATAATAGGCCGCGAATGAAAAAATTCTGCCAATTGTCAGAATTATTTACTTCAAAGTGGACTAATCGTACTCGTGATAATCACGATGAAAAATTCTCAGGATGTAACGACTCATAAACCGCGAATAATTCGAAATAACGCGAGATCGTAATAGAAGAGCGTTCATCGTTTATTGAATCCAATCAATCGAATTACAAAGCCCTCGCTGTGCGATAAGACCGCGCCCGATATTTAAACCGTAAATCATCACCGGCTAGTGATTCATTGGCCATAAATTAAGCTCTCCCTATTATTCGACGAATTATTATTCGAGGAATCTGTTCCCCTTCCGTTTACCGAAAAATTCCAAGACGAAGAAGTTATTTTACGATTCGTTTTATGTTTTGTCTTTCTTCCTTTTCTTTTTTTTTTTAATTTAATTTGAGTAATATTATTTTTCAAACTATCTTTTCTAAGAATTACTTCTTTTCTGTTTTTAAGGCGTAGAACGTGTAATAATTAAAAATTCAATATAATAAAATAAATCTTGGAAAATGTAAATAAAATATTTGGTATCATCATTGCGTTTCATAAAAGCTACGATAAAGATTTCTTCTTTGAACTTGTTAAAATATAAATCGCAGGATCTGATATTGATAACGAAAATATCGAAACAAATCTTCGAAATTCCCCAATAAAACGATAGATAACGCCCACAAACAGCGGATTCCGAAAGATTGTAAAAATCGGGGCGAGAGATCCGCGTCGTGTCGTAAATTTCCGGCGCCGGTCTCGTAAAAAGAATCGGGAACCCGAGTTGTAACGCGATTTAAGGTTTGCCTAGGCTTCAATTATTCAGCACGGGTCGAATTGAAACACGCTTTATTAACCTTTCCAAGGTTTCTCGCGCAGGCAACGATAAAATCATTGCTGGAAAATTGATAGAGACGAAAGACCAGAGAGGAAACGAGGACAGGCTGACTGATAATTCAAAACGTTCGAGTTTCAGCGAGAATTGCAGAAGAAACACGGATGTCATAATCGAGATAGAAGATAGTGATTTGTTTTAACTTACGGTTGAAATGTCAGGTTTTAACTCTTTGGCTTGTTCTCAAAAGAATTTAGAGAATTAGATTATAATGACTCTTCAAGAAATTTAATGAAATTTTTCTAGGAAATGATTATCAATAAATTTATATTATCTCTCGCATTAATTCTATTTTCCATTAAATACGCTTCTCAATATTTTCGTATATTTTGTATTGCAAATATGGATATTATTTCGAAAATTATAACTTTTAAATATTAAAATAATAATAATCTTTAAATATCAATATCCTTTTCAATATCTGTTAACTTTACTTTTTTCCTAATATTTTTTAATTCTCATTATATATTCTTTAAATTCTAAAATAAAATAATTATCTTTTTCACGTGAAACGATTTACATATGAAAAAATAATTTTGTTCCTCTGAATTCTAAGATAGTTCGAAGCATAATATAAGATAATCCAAAGCGTTATTTAAACGATATCGTGTCGCGAGGCATCTTATTTTTGGATGCAAGAGGGTGAATTTTTTTTAAAGCCTCTCGATCGACAGATCGATATTCCAGAAGAATATCTGGTCGTTTGTGAAACTTCCGGTGAACGTCGTAGAATCGAGGAAGAAGACGAGGAGATCCTTGAAATGCGCGAGACGACGCGGAATGACTGTAACATGGTTTTGCAGACCACCGAGTTTCCCATTTAACTTAATATTCCATTCGAATACGCGGTTCAAGTTTCTTATCCGAGATATTCTCGTTTTCTTACCTCTCTTACCGTTTATTTTGTTCTCAGCCAGCAGTTTCTCAGGAGAATTTGTTTAATCCCGACGACCGCCTTCGAAAAATTTGTTTAACGTTAACTTTTCAACTCTTTCCAATAAAAAAAAATCAATTTATTATTAAACTGCTTGCCAAATATTCAGTGGACTCTGTTTCACATTGAGAAATTTTTTATTCTTCCTTTTGTCGTATTTCATTGAATTTTGGAGATACGTTTGTATTGAGATTTGAAGATATTGAGAGAAAACTCAGAACCAGATTTGCAACTTTAAATTAACTAATTCTAAACAATTTTGCAAGAAATTAAAAGCGATCGAGATATATCATTTTTCTTTTATTTTAAGAATAAAAAGTAGAAGTAGAATATTTAAACGTTTTATATGAGCGGAAACTTTAAAATTAAACCGTGCTAAATTAAGTTCCTTTTTATAAAAGAAATTCTTTAAAAATTTTTCCTGTTCCTTTAATTCTTTGATTTCACCCCTTTTATTCGTTTACGAGTATTACAGTTATCTATCTATCTACAAGTAATCAAACGAAAAGACGGCTCGTAAAATTGCAGACTAAAATGTGAATTAAAAGCATGTCATAAATTCGTTAGTATTTAAAAACGAGTGAAAAAGTGAAAAAAACTTGACAACAGGACTCACGTTCGCGAATTGGTATTCGTTCGCATACCGCGTTCACGTGAACGCATGAACGACCGCGATCATGCGCCAACGAGTCCGAACTGACGATCACGTCTCGAGTGAATGGTCGTCGAGTTTCCCTCGAAAAACGCTCGAAAAGGGCCCCCTTTCGCAGCCAAACGAACCCAAAAGTTCGGCACAATGGCGGCGAACAATAACAAAACCACCCCCATTTTTCGTATTTTTCTTCGTCGTTAAGAACGAATAATCCGGCCGGTTCGGAACATTTCTCCCAAATGAAATTCCTCTTTTCGAAAGCAATCGACACGAGTGTGCGCTAACGAGTTGCTAATTGACCGAGACGATTCGCGATAATTAGCCGCCAGTTGAATGAGTTAACAAACGAGGAAGAGGAGAAACGGGGAAGGAGACTTTGACTTTGTCCTTCGCGGGCGGCGAAACGTGGCCGAGTTTCGAGAGATCGAGTTGGGAGAGTTTTCAGGCGCAACCGGGCGTGTGATTTGTATTGTACAGCGGGATTTTGGGTCTATTGGAAATGCTGAAGAAGCACAATATAATTACTGATTATAAATTGGATATTACATCTTATATAATGCGACATAAAATTAAAGCAAAAATTTAAAAAAATATAATTATTGTATATTTAATAACACGTTGTAATATTATATACTGCACAATGTATTTTATGTAATAGAAAATTTCTGATTTCTAAAATACAGAATCTTGAAAGATACAAAAATCTTTCTGATTTTTAGGATATTTCATTGAATGCTAATGAAGCACGTGAAAACGATTAAAATGAAAAATGTTGCAACACGGCGTGTTTACTCTGCACCGAGCAAATGAAATACTTAGAAAATCAAAAATTTCTACGCATCCATTATTTCAATACTTTCCTCCCCTGAAAGCAGATTTCCCTTAGCGTAAAACATTGAGTCTGCAATATATTCGAACGCAAACGCGTCGAACCTCGCAGGTTTACCAATTAATATTAACGCCGCGATTAACGAGCGATTTAATTGACGTTCATCGTTGCAGCTGTTTTTCATTTATAATACACGCTTCATTTATCGTTTACGAACGCAACCATACATAATATACAGTTGAGAGAAATTTACCGGAGAATGAAAACAAAACGAAATATTACACACATTATCGTTCACAAATATTTGAACATGTAAAATGTTCTAACGAGACCGCGTAGTCTAATTTTGGTCTTTGATTTTATCTTAACGAAATGAAATGGAAATATGTGAAATATACTGAAGTAAAAAGAATCTTTATCAAAAAAAAAAGGCAAAGAAACTTTTATAAAAACTCAATAAGAAAACGAGTCTAAGGAGTCTATCATCTGCGATGGACAGTGAACATTAAAAATCGAAAGTGTTCCAACCAAGACTTTTGAACGGAAATGTACACGTTGATGGAAGTTTTCCATAATGTCGGGATCATTTCGTAAATTCATGCAATTTAAATTCACCGGTCGCGTGAACGGGGCACCGGTAGACAATTGCTAGGGATCGAATCACGTTTTCAATTTTCCCTTCGGTTTCGAGCCAGTTTCGAGACGATATATCGACGCTGCTCGCTGCAAACGGTGACAAATTCGACCAATTTGTTCGCAGTCCCGCTCGAAATCGCAGAAATTTCAACGCCTGACTCGTCGAAAAATCTGCTTGCTCCTCTCTTGGAAGGGACGATCTCTTTTTTTTTCCCCTTTCCTGTTTCCACCACCCTTCCTCTCTCCCCCTTGCTCGCCACCTTGGTTTTGGTACAAAGGGACAGAGAAAATTTTCGGGGATGGCATCAGGTGTTCTTGGTGGAATGGAGGCGATTTCCGTGCAAATTACGGATTTACAAATTAGAATCGAGTCGACGTTGATCGTTCTCTTGTCGGATAACGAACCGATCCATCCGATCCAGCGATATATTACGTCACGGGGTGAAAGTGCGAAGAGAACGTTCTTTACGCCTGATAGGCGGTTCGTGGATAACTGCTGAATTCTTTCAGATTTTTAGTTATTTTTATGACACTTTAAATTGTGTTTAAATGATGTTATTTAAGAGGGTGAACTATCTTCTTTTTAATTCATCTCTTTCTTTAACATCATAAGGGGTGAAAAAAAATTTGAAATGTCAATTGATAAACTTGTACAAAATTATTTATTTTAGAATTTAATCTGTTGTTTTGCTTTCCAATTTTCTTTCAGTACTAATAATTAAAAAAAGAAAATATATGTATATGTATATTTATACTCCAGTTATGTGTATTTAATAATATCAAAGAATATTTCAATTTCTTAATCAATAGTTTCGTAATATTTTTAAATATCGTGAAATTATAATTATAAAAACCTATGTAAATATTCGGACAAAATTAATAATAAATATCTGTATAATTGAAATTTCGTGAACTACGATACAAGTTATATTTTCATTCACATAACAGGCACTCAGAAATTTTTAAACTTCTTCGTATTAAAAATCGAATATGTCTCTTCTATTTTATTTCTGGATAATAGAAGAAGCGACAGAAAATCCTTAATGTGGAATACAGAAGATTGAAGATTTGGAATATTTTTCAGAATTGTTTTTTTCCTGAATTCTTTTAATTCAGTTGTTTATTCCTAGTGTAAAATGTAAAAAAGTTTCTAATTCTAAAGTTTCTTTTCGAATTTAATTGATTATTTAACTATTTCTTTATTTATACAACGAGAGTACGATCTTTAATACAAAGGCATGAAAATGAATCAGGCAAAAGTTCAAATGAGAGTTAAAAATCACCGTCATAAATGACTCAGGCAATTAGTGAAATTCTCATCAATATTGAAATTCCGCGACAAGCGGCAGAGATTTGAATTCGAAGGGGTTAAAAGTGGGAAACGGTGGACACCGTGACGCGAATAAGGAAGCTCGGTCTATCGAAATCAGCGTTCCTCTTTTGTTAGCCATTCAAATTAGGATTTCCATTTAATCGTCCACATGGCAAGCCACCGTGAGGCATCCTCGAATCCCTCTTTATTCGTCTTCTTCTTCGTAGCAACGTGATTTTTTGGTTCGTTAGACCCTTTGGTCCCGGACTGCCGGCAAACTCGATTTACTTTCGGTGAATTTCATTTCTCGCCTGGTGCAGGCGCCTCTCCTTCCGGTTACAGACTCTCATCCTATGCTCACTTACACGTTTGCGAACTCTAATCGCAAATTATTCGAAATATCTTGAACTCGGTTGTGCGATTGTAGAGTTTTAGTCGAAAATATTAATCGAACCAAGTGCAACAATTTAATACTCTACGATTGCAAATTATCTGCGACGATTTAGATATCTTTTGGAGAGAGATAGAAATCCTTTTGATCGAATTGTAAATTGTCGAAACAATTGCGGAGAGTTTTGAGTTTATAATTTACTTTCAACTTTCTGTGATTAAAAACGCGATGGTCTGGATATCGGAATTCATATTATTAACAAAATTGAAGACACTATCATTGGTCATCTTCCATGATTGTCAATTTCGATTATATCAGTTTCATTATATTGAAAAATTGATATTTTTAACTGAATCACACGATTATAAATATTATATATAATACATCGAATTTCTTCCTCGACATATTTTCTTTGCTCGTGCTTTCATATATTTTTTTTTAGAATTTCATCTGCTTTTGTTTTTGCTTCCCAATTTTCTTCCAATTCTAACAATTTAAAAACTAAAATATATCGATATACGTAAATGAACATATTAAATTAGCATATTTAGAAATAAATTTACAATAAATTAGCGGATTAAATTAGATTAAATTGCCAGCGTATCTCCAGATTGTACAATGATTCTCTACATCACGTATGCAAATAAGCTCAATAGCGTTACTTGATATAATTTACTTGAACTAGAGCTAATTAATAGGTGTAGTTATTCTAAGGATCGCGTGAATGCATATCCTCGAACGACGAAGAACGTGTTAGAGACAAAAATATAGCAAGTTAATAATAACAACGTGACATCGCCGAGAAAACGAGAGCTCGTCTTTTTGGCGAAACGAACGGCTGCAGTTGGGTGTGTCGCTCAGTGCAACTGAGGGAATATAAATGACTGCATTAATAAACACACGCGATTCGAATGAAAATGCTACACTGGTTCGCTCGTTCTGTCTCTCTCGTCATGGAGACCGCGCACTTAAATGAAAATTACGTTAAATTCGAAAAGTCTCCGAAAAAAGATTCCTTCATTTTTTAAATATTTACTTTATCGCTTTAAACGTTGCATCAAGCGCCCGACTTTCTACACTTTACATATTTTTGCATATAAAATGCGCGAGAATTCGTGATCTACTTATTAATGAAATTTCGACGTTTCACATAACACTGAGTTAATTCAAAATATTGAAGTTTACTTAACGTTGCATAATTTGAACAGAGAGAATTGTTAAAACATAAATTTCCCTTCGTACTAATGATAAATCTTGTTGTCTGCAATGTAAATATTATTCACTTGTTATCTTTCGTATTAAATTGTAATGTCGCGTACAAAAATATTTCAAAATAATTGAACACAGCGAAAGTCCTTTAGTTACGCTGTACAAAGCAATTGAAAGCAAGGATGAAGATGCAATGTCGAAATTCGCAGATAAAACAAATTCCTCGCGAGATATCAGGAGAGAACAAAAACTGAAATACAAATTCTTTCTTCAAAGTGCAGAACAGCAACTAAAATATGAATCCTTCGAAGCTAGAAATTCTACTTCTACAAAGCGGAGGACCGAAAATACGAATCTGCTCGGCAAATGCAAATTCCATTTCGTCAAAGTACGGAACATGTTTCGCATGTTCGACAGCGTGGACGAACGATCGATCGAACAATCCCAACGTCAACTTTGACATCCGTGAAACGAAGAACGCCCGCTGCTTTGTGGCTTGAATCCGATCGCGTTTCCACCGAATGTACTGTCGTCCGCACTCGTGCACCTGTTGCGACAGAGACGAGCTATCGCCGAAATAATGGCTGGCCGTGACACGACGCGAATAATCGCGTTGGGAAAGTCATCCGCCTTGGAAACCAGCGTTTCGTGTCGTCCATCCGCCGTGTGTTTCCGCCGCGCTATTTCGCGGCACGACGGACGACGTTTCAAGTTTTAATTAAAATTGAAACCGGCTGATTTAAGTTTCGGAACATTTGGAACGTTTGGACACGACGGAATGTTCGAAATTTAATTAAAGTTTAATAAATTCAAAGCTGCCCGAGTTTCTTTCCGGCCACTGTAAAGTGTACATTTGTTGCTTGAATTGCTGGAATTCACATTTGGGAGCAATCTCCCAATCGATTCGGCAAATTCTTAACTTTGGAACGAAAGAATTCTGAGAACGAACAAGCCGTTAGGTAACGAAATAGTTGTTTGTAAGACTGTAAATAAATTAGATCGCGGATTTCGATGAGTTTGTGGAAAACTGGAAAGAGCATATGTAAATAATGTATTTTATGTGAAATATAGTAACAGGTTCTATTTTTTTACGTACGTTCTATTTTTCAAATCTTACTTACAAAAGTAAGAATATTGTTTAAATATGTGCAATTTATTCGTGATATATATATAAAATATAATATTTAAATTCATTTAAAAATATAATTTTATATATATATATATATATATATATGTATAAAATTATATTTTTCGATGCTTTAAATAAAGTTTAAGTTTTATAATTTCACAAAAAGAAAGAAATTGACTCTCAAGTAACGAACAATTTGGATCCTGTATGAACACTATTGCAATATTATAAAAATTACTTTCATAAACCTTGGTTATGAGCTTCAATGAATCAGATCAAAAATTTTACAAACCACTCAGTCAATATTCTCGTTAAATTATTAAATCTATCAAAATCTTTTCGTCAAAAACATGTCCAATCTACCAACTTTCACAACTATTCAAATCCAACTCAAAGAAGACATAAAAAAAAGAAGAACCTCTTCGTACATTCCCCTACAAAACGTATCCAAATCGTATAAACTAATGAACCAACCGTGTTTCAGCAATATCCTCTCCATATCTTGCTTTCAAGAAACTGAAAAACAGGGAATAAAATTCGTAAAATCGGTCTTGCTCGAACTCCGTAAAATTCCTTTCTTTCCTCCTTTCTCAACTCGTCTCCTTTCGCCCTTTTTTTGCAACACGCGACTTTTACGACAACGCCGTGTGAAGGGTACCTTAAGGCAAAAACGGTTCGTTTCCCGTTGACCAAGTCGGCGTGCATAATTCAAGGCTGGTCCAGTATCGATTGAGTCGCCTGCTCCGTTCCGTTTCCTTTCGCTAACTCTCCACGGGACAAGCGTGGATGGAAATTGGTGGAAAGGAGGACGAAAGGAAAAGGGGGAAGACGCATGAAAGATTCACGAGTGTCCTGCTGCAACGAAGTTTGCACAGCGCGCCAGTGGAGGGAGCAGGGAAATTAGAGAAACACCGGGGAAAACACAGCGAAGTTTCGAAGGGCCGAAGCTTCTTTTTCGAGCTTCTCTCTCTCTCTCGAGAATCGTCGCTCGTTGTGCTCGTTTCTTCTCGTATTTTTGCATATTTCAAATAATCGTACGCCCTTCTTGCGAATCGGACGTTCTGTTTCGATATTGCGGGCCATTTAATTGATTTTTCTCCTGGGCGAGCGTCTGAGGTTGGCGGCGTGGAAAGTTTTAATCGAAACAGCAGAATTTCAGATCGTTCCGGTTTCCGATTTTCTGGTTGATTCGAACGAAAAGCAAGTGTATTATAGAATCGGTTAGTTTATAGGTAAAACGAAATTGTTTCAATGGTATAAACGCTTCGTTGAATATTTAACACTAGTACTAAGGTGCAAAGAAATTAAAGTGCATGACAGAAGAACACAAGCTTCCATTAATATATTTGATTAAAACCACTCGTGCTGACTCTAGATGTATATAAAAATTTCACAGAAAATTATAAATTGATCATTTTGGCCACTTTGATAGTTCTAGTCTTAATATAATCAGACATTTAAACATAGCGAATAAAATAATAATATAATATCATTAAAATAAATTGAAAATTCAACTCCTGAGGTATACTCCCCTTTGACAGATGACACGCGTCGCAATCTATCTAATTCAAACCTACTCTTTCACAAGAATTCAAAAAAAAAAAATGTCCACGACAGCTACCCTAAAGAACCCAATTACGCATAATCGTCATCGTGAAGCCGTTTCTACCCGAGTCGAGATAACCGAAGCGAGATGACAGCGGCGACAACACGTCGTTCACAAGGCGTGCTCTCCTTCGTGCGTTTCGCCAGTTTCCATTCTTCCGGACCGTTAGGGACGAAGAAAGGCCGACGAGCGTGGAATCGTAGCGCGCGTGCGAGCGATTTCACGCGGTGGCGCGTGTCACCGCGCCGTAAAGGTGTTCGCGTCGGACTGAAAAGGTCTTTCGTAGGACCGCGAAAGAAAATTGCCGTGAGGGGCCAACGGTGGCGAAGTAAAATAAAACCGAAGGACGAGACCAGCCTTTCGGATTAGCTCGACCAGACATTCTGTCTAATCGCGTTCGAACCACCACAACCACTGGCCACCGATCGCACGCGGTGCAATCATTCCAATTACGGTTCCCCCTTCTGTCAGGCGAAGGTTCTCGGATCTCGTTCTCGGCGGAGGAATCGCCTTCGAACAATGGTCCACATGTTGGAGGTCGTTTCGAGATTTGGTGTGAATTGGGCATTTGATAGACTTTGGTGGATGATGTTGAGTTAGAAAAGGAAGCCTATACAAGACATGTTATACGATTGGGATAAATCGTAGCATTTTCTTGGTTGAAAGTGTATGAGAATGTTAGAAGAACTAGGTGAATGTGGTAATATTGAAGCTGATTGTAAGACGAGGTCGTTTTTCAAATATTTATGTAGTTTCTCTTTACTTGAAATGAATTATTGTCGAAACTTGTAGTTTTGTTATTGAGAGTTATTAGAATTTTTTTAAATTATTAAACTACGTATTTTATATATATATAAATTAATAATTTATATATTATCACACATGATAATATTATCATGTACTATGAACGATCGAGTACTGAATAGATATTATACAGAAAAGAAAAACGTGATAAATCTTTACTATCACCATCAATATTCATGTGTATACTGCTATGTATATTTTACATTTAAACAATATATATGTATTAATTGACAAATTGAATATTTATGTAATTTCTCTTTACTTGAAATGAATTATTGTCGAAATTTGTAGTTTTGTTATTGAGAGTTATTAGAGTTATTAGAATTTTTTTAAATTATTAAACTACGTATTTTATATATATATAAATTAATAATTTATATATTATCACACATGATAATATTATCATGTACTATGAACGATTGAGTACTGAATAGATATTATACGGAAAAGAAAAACGTGATAAATTTTTACTATCACCATTAATATTCATGTGTATACTACTATGTATATTTTACATTTAAACAATATATATGTACTAATTGACAAATTGAACCAACATGTATTTAACTTCATTTTAAAAAAAACTGCAAATTCATTGTGATGGTAACCTGATTGTCCAAGCTTGTTTTAAAAAAAAGAAAACGGACGATTTTGTTAACAATCGTTCGTTTGATGCCGATTTTAAAACGGAAAACCAATAAAAGGAGCATTTTGCTGTACCACTTTTCAAAAAAAGGGGAAAAAAAAAAACGAAAACGCTGTGCAAGCTCACGAAAAAAATTATCTGGCGTATATGATGGAACAGTCTTCAAACTGCTCTCGAACGTGGAATCACGACGTTGCTCGAAAGACGATACAAAACGGTCGATATATTAATTCTCGTTTCTTCTATCTTCAAGTTCTGTCGTCGAAGTTCACCTTTCATGTCTGCAGACAAAAAAAAAAGAAAAAGAAAAACTCGGCTAACGTAACAGTTGCTTGCATACCCGAAACGTTCGAAGGGAATCAGTCGGCAGGAATTTATACCGTGGAAGTCGAATTTATTATACGGCGGGAGGAAAACGTGGAATCCGGTGGACTGAAATCCCAGTACTGGGTCCCCTCGGCAACCGAGCCGAGTCGTGGCAGGGTCAGACACACGGGGAGCCAAAGGGGGAAGAGGAATTTATGGCGGTCGTAGGAGCCATTCCGCGGCCATTAATGCGGCCCGCTCTCGAAAGTGAATCTCGTTGCGGAATTGCAGCGCGATATGAGGACGATAATTTGCGGCGTCGCTTAGGATCGCGCTAATATTCGCGACTGGAGAGCGCCCGCCACTTTCGTCGTTTATCTGGCCAACGACCGGTTCGTTAATCTTCGCGCTTCGTTACCTACCGTCGCGCAATGAGAATCGTTTAGACTAACGGTTGACACTACATTGACTCTGACGGATGATCGATGAACAGGTAGACTCACTCGGACTTTCCCCTTGTGTCGCGGCCTAACTTCCACTCGATATTAGCATCCGCTTGTTATTTAGAGAACGCTCTCTCGATCCGCTCGCACGCGGATGCAGAGAGCCTCGACGACGCTTGTTAGATGAATAGCGTAATTTGATTGTACACGGTGAAGCGCGCGCGAGTTCAGCGGGCTGAGATGTTTAATTCTCCGTCTTCGTTGAGAGCTCTCCTTTCGCGACCAGACGATTTCACGTTGTTAGGGACGTTGTGTTGTCGACTTTCGATGAAGAAAGATTTTAAGAAGAATTTGCCGTTAGATTTCTCTCTCTCTCTCTGTAGTTTTATTATCTGCAGTTATCCATTATATTGTTGGAATTAAAAGACAGAGATACTAGGTATTTCGGAAGTTTGAAATACAATTGTTTGGTGCACTCTCGCTCAGAAGTCACAGGATATTTTTTTACTCTCAATAGATATTTAGTATTTATTCGTAGACAATACAATCTTTTAATTTTCACTCACTTGTTTAATTACTTAATTTTTTCAGTTCCGAAACAAATGCATAACATGAAATATAGTATACATTTATTCTAAAAAAAAAAGAACTTGCGATATGAAATGTCATAAAATATTCGAGGTATATTCTTTCCTTCGTCTTCTATTCTTCTATTCTTTTTTCTATCCCTTTCCTTGTTTTTTTTCTATCATCTCGAATGCATACAAGGGGAAGAGGTCGAAGTAGACTCTTTCGTGTCATTCAATGTTGTTCACGTATCTAACCACGCCTAGAGGATCCTTGCTCCCGGGATTCTCCCCGTGGAATTTATGTGGATACCACTAGGGTCTGCGGTTGACAGTTTTAGAAGCCTGTTAAGGAACACCTTAGACGCCGGGCAGACGTCTATGACATCATTGATTTACGGTGTTTTGGGATAACGTACGCTGCTCGATCGGATTCAGTATTAACGTCTGTGCTTGATGCATTACTACATGTAGTTAATTTAGCCGCTGATTTATACGTAGATCGAGGTTGACGTCCATTAACAAGTTACAGCGGCTAATGGTATTTTAAGTGAGAGTAGATGAAGCGTCTGAATTTTAGAACACACTTCTCTTTCCTCCTAGTTGAAGTCAAAAAGCTTTCCCTGAGTTCAGAAATTTTCTTAGATTTTTCTCGATAATTTTCGATGAGTGACGATGAATAGTTCGATTTTTGTGCAAATCCGCATTTTCGAGAATATTATTTAAATGATAGTCAATTAATTGAAGAACCTAATTCGTGATCGATAGTCTGAACTCTTTATGTATAAAAAGGTAAATTAAAAATATCAAAAAAAAAAGAAGTACAAACATTCCATTTCTATAATTTAGTGAAAAATTAAAACGAAATCAAATCGAAAGAGAATTGTTTTACTTTTGCAACTCGATCAAAAATTAAAGGAAAATCGAATCAAAGTACAAAATTACTAGAGAATTAGTCACAATGAAGAAGTGAAAGGAAATTGAAGTTAAAATACGGAATTACTATCGAATTATTCTATTTATATTCGTAATCTGGTGAGAAAATTCACTGGAAAGCAAATTTAATGACGAGGCAATTTAAAAGAGAAATCAAATCAGAAATTAGATCAACAATGTCGCGAAAAGTGAAAAGAAAATTAAATCGGATAATAAAGTATAACTATACTTTTGCTCTGCTCGATGGAAAATTTACTACGCGAAATCGCAAAAGACGAAAGCATGAAAAATCACATCGGAAAAATCGTACCAATTCTCACGGCAAAAAGCAAAAATTAATACATAATTATATCAAACGAAGCGGAAGCCTCGACACGTTCAAGATAAAGGAACGTCCTATTAGCATAAAAATCGAGAGACTCTGCCGCGAATGTAGATTTATGATTCATTGAATTCGTCGTCGCATCGACAGTCGTCTCCGTTCCCATGACATAAGCGACAACCCGATGCTTATTCACTGGCCGCCGCCGCGTATTCGCAACATCTGACATCTTTGTGCGATTCGTGCGTGAAATGATACAACACCTGGCGTTGACACCGCCCGGAAATTAACCAATTGTCAGAAACTTGGTGATACCGGGGGCCAGACATCGCGGTGCACGGTCTGTCTCGTCCAAGATAATAACGAAACTATAGCGTGTACGACGTATCACCAGTATCGTTTCGAATTTCATTCGGAGAAATTGCTCGACAGCTTGATGGACATTGAAATTTGAACATGTTCGACATGTTCGATACGTACGTGGTATTTATTCACGGTTAAAGTACATCTATACATACGTGCTGATCGATGACTTTCCGAGGAGAAGATTATTCATTTCAATTAACCCTTTGAATTCGATTTATCTTCAACGTCGTTGCGTCGCCAATCTGTATTTATTTCAAGGTGAATCAATGCAAAACGGTAAAATTTAGTATTTTTTATTTACTTATTGTTATTGTTACGAATGTAACTTATTTTCTATAATTTTTGGAAGTGTTCTACAATTTTTAAAACAATTTCCAACGTGTTATATGACATTTCCAGCGTGACGTGCAAATTCGAAGGGTTGACGCGCACGATTTCTTAAAATCGAACTTTCCGCACCTTTTTTGTCTTCGTTTCAATCGCAAAGCTTTGCAGTTGTACCTTTAGGTAGCGATAAAAGTAGCATGAATTAGAAATCTGATAGCGAAGATATCGAAATAAAAACAAAGTCAGAAGAGATCACAGTAATAAAAAGAAGCATTGCAAAGATGCAATCTGTAAAGGGTTATCCAGTGATGAAAGAAGAAAATACAAAGAATTTTTCCTCAATGTAGGAAGCAATGTGAAAAAATGAAATAATAGGAGATAGCTTATTGGAAACCGTGCGGCTGGAAAAAGAAGTTTCAGCGATAAGAGACGAAGCAATAAAAAGCAACAGATAGCATATCAAAAAATGAATTCTCACTACTCGGACAAAAATATTCAAAGCAATTAAAATAATAAAAAAAGCTAATAAGAAAAAGAAGTATGCACGTAAGGAACCACTGAAGAAGTAACTCTAGAAAATGAACAAAATCAATGAAAAGTTGAGAAAAAGAAACATCTCAAAGAAATAAAAAAGAACAAAAAATTGAACACAAGAGCCCGCGTCGAAAGAAAATACTCGCATTTCAAAATCCACTCAGACGACTTGGCTGGTATCGAAGGAAAAGTGTCGTAGCTCTGAGAATTTATTCTCTCACGAAAGAGAGAGAGAGAGAGAGAGAAAGGGATTTTCTCTCCCGCGGGAAGAAACGAAATCCGGCGATCGAAACGAGCGGACGAGAACACGGAGCAAAAGCACCGATCGAATTATTGGGGAAACTCGATACAAGAGGAGAAACGCCGCAGAAAGTGAAAAAGAAAAGGAAACCGGGAGCGAGACGGAAGAACACAGGGATTCCCCTAGGTT
This sequence comes from Tetragonula carbonaria, assembly GCA_032399595.1. Taxonomy (NCBI): domain Eukaryota; kingdom Metazoa; phylum Arthropoda; class Insecta; order Hymenoptera; family Apidae; genus Tetragonula; species Tetragonula carbonaria. The sequence continues at coordinate 17,311,912 of JAUCRC010000005.1, read as the reverse complement.
GGTTTCTCCGGCTGCCACCGGATATCCCCCTGATTTCTGACGACTAACGCGAGTCTGATGTTTGCGAGGGTGAGCAACCCTTATCCGGCCACCCCGTATCGTTAGCCATAGACAAAGGGCGTGTCGTCGAAATACGTGCCCCCCAGGCGCCGCTAATTCTGCCGATAATAGATTTCACCCTGCTCGTCGCGAGATTTTTCCCTTCGAGCTCGTCATTGTTTCGAGCGTACTGTTGAACATTTTGAGAAAGTTCCTAGAATTTTTATTCTTTCAGTTGAGGAGAATGATCGTACGACACATTTCGAGCATTCACGATGCACGAATGAACTTTTTATTTGAGAAGTATTGCGAAGTAAAAACGACGTACAATTTAGAAATCATGTTTATTTGTTGCAACGTGTAAAACATTCTCAGATTAGAGGGGATCTTCGAGAGGATCTAGTCTTCGATTGTAATATAAAGAAGTTTCGAAAGTTTCACGGACTTTTTCATTTTTTTCTTTTTTTTTTAAGAAGAACGATTTCGATTAATTTGAACCAAGAAAATGTTCGAGCAAGTCGAGGTATCCGACTGTTCCGGAAAGTAAGACAAAATCGCGATAAAAATCGGCTCTAGGCACATCCATGCGAAATCGAAAGGAAAGAAACTGGAAATTTCGCCGTGCGTCGCACGGTAGCCAAGAATCCCCTCCCCCCTCCCCCCCGCCCTGCCGAATAAATCATCGATACATAGTTTCGAGCTACCTCGGCGTCCATCCGACGCCAGAGCAGCAGGATGATTAACGACAGGCTGGCCAATTATCAGGATCGAACGTGATCGTTATCGATCGCGAGGCGAGAGATCGAAGGACAGCCAGGGCGGGAGGTGGCCGATAGGGGGGGAATCGACATGGCCCGAGGGAACCGGCGTGTATCCACTTTATGCTCTACATCGATTACGATAGCATGCACGCCGTGCCGTCCGACACGGATGATTATCTTAATGATTATGTAGACAACGCGCCGGCGACCGGCTCGAATTAACGAGATCCACCGGCGGGGAAAGAAAGGGGTTCCAGCGATAACAAATTGGAATCGGAGAACGAACTGCGTCGCGCGTCTGATGTATGTAGTGTGGATGACGGAGTTTCGATTAAGTGGTTGCAGAAGTGATTTGTTGCGATGCGTCGCGAGGAACGAAAGGAAAAGTGAAACGTGTTCTAGAGAGATTTGAGTTTCATAGGTGGTGCTTCGTTTGCGACGAGATTCAGAGTGAAGACGTATGGACATTGTACCGTTGGAGACTAGAAAGATTTCACTGTCGAGTTAACGTGTCCAAACATTAGATAAATATTTATTAATATTACTTAAATAATTTTGTACATGCAATTTTTTTGTACATGATATTAAAGTTGATATTTCTTCTTTATTTGTTCTTAAAATGAATTTTAATTGTAGTTCTCTGAAGTCCTTGTTGGTAAAATTCTTATATATACATATTTTTAAAATATATATATATATATATAATATATAATATATATAAAATCAGTCTCTTTCATTGACTCATTTGAATTATTGTACAAATTCAATATACATACCTATCCTACTTTTTTGTTTATTATATTGGTAAATTTATTCAGAACAAGAGGACTAACAGTAAGAAAATAGTAAAACCTGTTTTATTTAATGGAAGATTGCAGGAATTGTATTCCTTCAATTATTAAGTATTCTAAATTGTACTATGTATATATTCACGTTGATTAACGAGGTCGGAATTTAGATTTAATTTTTCAATAAAGAAATTGTCTACTTGGGAACAATATCGAAGATGAAAGCGAAAGTGAAACATAACCAATGAAATTTGAATTCCGAAATTGGTTTCACTAAAATTGAGGATAGTTCGAATATAACTATAACGAAGAGATTGCTGATGATTTGTTCCAGATTTCGAATATATCGTAAATTTGGTTTTGCAAAGCGATACTTGAAGACAGTTGAAAAAAGATCACCGATGATTTGAATAATAACGAAGTTCTAAATAATCATGAGGCTCAAGAATTAACTTACAATTCGTACAAATTTTTAAAAAATTTCTGCCTGAAGTGAACGTCGCGTAAATCAATATAAATAGACGTCCAACGAAACGTCTTTACATCCTGAACCTAATTTCCACTTTCAATTAATCATCCCACTCGTCCAACATCACCCTGCAATCGCAGACATCACGTATCAAATTTCGAGTGGAGTAGAAGCAACGAAAAATAAACGAACAAATCTGTCAGACGGATGAGAAATCGAACCGATCGATTTCCCATCCCGTTCCCCTTACGAAATCTCTCTCTCTCTCTCCCGTGTATTATTAGCCGCCGTATTATTTCTCCGACGTACGTGATCCGCGAATATTTCACGAGCTTTTTACTCATTAAACGGCCCTCGGCTCGCGATTGATCACAAAGTCCCGAGCAAATCCTCTGTTAATACAACTGGTCGTCGAAATGAGTTCCTTGAACCAGAGGAGAGAAGTATTAAATCGTTTTACGCCGAACATTTTACTCTTTGAACTCTTTTACTCTTTTTCTTTTTTTTTTTCTTTTTTATAAAACGAACATGAATTCTAAATTCTTAATACATGTGACAATGTTCAAGTTATAAAGGAAGTAGATTGTCATTAACCAATCGAGAAATAAATACACTTACTTTTTAAAGATTCTTAATTTTAGTGCATTATGTTTCTCTTACGAGAAGATCAGGAAAATATATGTACGTGTAATTGCAATATTACATCAGAAAGCTTTTGTAATTCTTTCTGATTTTTATAAAAACTTTTTATTACAGGAAAATTTTTCTGCCAGAAACAATCACGAAAGGATTAACAGCGAGCACGTAGATATTCGTAATCCAAATAATCTCTATTCTTCAAATTTAACAGTGTCGCTTCTTTTTTTTAAATTTAAGAAATTTTTTACTTTGTCGTAATCTGCAAGTTGATAAACAGCGGAGTCTACGGCAGGACACTCGTAACAAGTAAGAAACACTTTGATGGGAACAACCCTCGTAGTCGACTGGTTGGAAACTTCAGCGAACACTATTGTAATGGGTGAAGAGGCCTCGAAGAAAGCTTCACAGCGAAGCGTAAAACACTTGACTGTCACTTCCAAATCTTGCTACACAGGTAACTCTACGCAAACAGTTCTGTCAATTACGAAAGTTCTTTAAATATAAATAAATGAGAAAGAAAGAAAGTGACATAACATCGTAACAATATACGAGTACAAAAATATACAGAGAGCGCGTAATAAGCAAAACTAAATAAAATATCCACAGGAGAGCATTCGTCGCAACAATTGAAATAAATTTTTATTTCTGTTTCTTACATTTTTGCATTTTTTAACAAAGGAGAATTTTCTGCCTCGTTATAGAAATTGATTTTACAAAACAATAACATACGCTGCTCGATCAGAGTGAATAAAATACTAAAATGAAAATAAAATCTAAAATTCAAATGGACAGAATTCGTGTGTTTACAAAGTCGAGAATAGAAAACTTTACACAGAATTTTCAATATTTATAGAAAAACTGACTTTACACGATGCTGGTCTACTCGATTCAAACACAATTTGCACAGAATTGTCTCGTTAATTACAGAAATAATTGACTTCGCGATCATTCACGCAACTCAATTGATCGTTCGAGCCAAGAAGGTGGAAAGATCTTCCATCTAGAGAGAGTGACGTAGTAAACAAAGGGAAGACAGCAGAAGTGAAAACAGGAAACGACGAGGGTTGCGGGAGGAACGAAAAGAATGGCGATATTTCAACGGAGGAGAGGAGGCGAACTTTTTAGCGAGATTACCGGCCGATAATAATTCAAACGGCAGCGGGGCTGCGGCCTAGGGACGGAATTTCATTTCAATTCCACCGGCCCGCCCTAGTTCAGGGGGTTGGCACGCGATTTCGGTCGCTTCTGTTCCAGGGGCTGCAAGTGACAGTGGCGCGGCGCCGAAAATCTGATCGGTACATGTCGAAAATCATACGCCCAGGACGTTCACGTTCACGTTCATGTTCACGTTCACGTTCACGGTCGGAATTTACGTCGAAAATTCTTCGAGCAAATCGATTATTACCGAGACTGAATCACTGGTTTCAGCTTTCTCAAACGTGTAGCACGCGAAAGTCTTTGAATATACTGTTTGAAAATACTCGGGGGCATTTATCGTACACAGGAATTTTTATATATATATATATATATATATATATATATATAACATTTTCGAAATTTCGTTAACACTGTAACGAAACACGCAAGAAGAGTTCATCAATCCATAACGTTGCATCATTTAATACTCATTTAATGTTGCAGAGTTATTTTAGTCGAATATCTGCAAGAAATTCTTCGTACAACAAATAAATACTCCAATTTGTACGGACTTCTCAATTTCACTAGTCAGGGCCCAATTATCGAGAAACGAAGGGAACTCGTTTTCATCATTTTAGACAAATGCAAATTTACAAGGTAAATTCCAGAAACGATGTGCTTTACCATTTCTTCGCGTATCGATTTAACGCTGGTCCACGCGAGTCGTCCGGATGGCGTCTCGGATAAAAATATAAAAGACACAAATACTCGAGTTTCATAAAGTACACATCATCGTATCGTATTCGTGAAAACACAAATATAAACATCTAATTACAACACGTAATTAATGTATTCGCAAATATTTGCGTAAACGCCAGCCACCGGTGAAACGTCAGTGCGCGGAGAAACTAATTTCCCCCGAAACAAAACAGCGTTATTCCAACTCCTCTTATTTCCTGCGGATCCCCGTTAAAGCTTCAACTCGCGGCATTTGCATAGAACGAAAAATAATGAAAAAAAGAGAAAAGAGAGAGAGAGAGAGAGAAAGAGAGAGAGAGAAGAAAGAAGAACGAAGGCAGAAACACGGTTAAGCTTACGGGAGCCGCTCGTAGCGACGAATTCCCAAACGCGTTCGAATTATTTTTTATCCGTGAGCCCGGAGAGGAAATTCCGGCAGGCTGGTCGACCGACGGCGGCGTGAAAAACGACGCAAAAGAGAGGATCGACTCGATACGGAAGAGCTCGCGGTCCGATAACGAGTCGAGTTACTCTTTCACCGGCGCGTACGCGTATCGTTCGCTGTTGACGCGAATGAAATTTCCATTTTTTTTTCTCGTCGCGCCGTCGTTCGTATCGAGCTTGATTTCTCTTTCTCTTTCTTTCTCTCTCTCTCTCTCTCTTTCCCTCTGTGTATCTGTTCATTTTCTCGGCCACCCCTTGTATTTACGTTTCTACATCTTCCTTTTTGTATCTTTTCTTATTTTCCATTGTTGTGTCCATTTTTTTTTTCTCCGTCTGGCTTCTGTCCCTCCTACATTGTTTCCAATTCTTTTCCCGTCTCTTGTTTAATATCTGTTAATGTATAATATGTGTCTAATGTGAGTTGTTTCTTTTTTTTAAGTGTATTTCACTCTTTCTGTCTGGTCTGGCATTCTTTCATATTCTTTCCAAAATTCTGTTTCCTTTAAATATTTACATTTTCGTGCATTTCAAGCTTTCTATTATTACTTCTCTGTCTCTTCTTTTTGTTTTTGTATTATTCGCTGTTTCTGTTTCTCACTCTATCATCTATAATTTTCATTTTGCGTTCACTTGAAACTTCTCCCTTGCCCCTTTTCAAATCTTTCATCCTGTCTCTTTTTTTTGTCGTTCAGTGTCTTTGTTTTTACTTCTTTCTCTCGTTTCGCTTTTCCAGTAATATTTCTGTCCATCATTTTTTTGTTATCTCTCATTTTTACCTCGCTTTTCTCCTCGTTTTTTAACGTGCACTTTCACTTCTCGCTTTTTTCCCCCCTCAACCTAGATTTCTAATTTTACCCGTCCTTTCGTTCTATTCATCTATTTTTTCTTCCGTTCTTTACTCTTACATTTTTTCTCTCTTTCGATCTTTCTGAATTATTTATTTATTTATTGTTACTTCTGAACAAATGAACACAAATAAACGAGGATAGAATTTAGAGAAAAGCTCTTTCCCTCTTTCTCTCTCATCTTTTTTATCTCTTTCACTATTTCTACCCTGCTGCAACGAGTTTTCAGTTCTGCCTCGGAAATGTCCACCATGTCGGCTCGCCTCATCCCCTTTCATCCCCTTTCATCGTTGCTTTTCGCTTCGGAATGGAACGTCTCTGTTCTGCACGCGTAATTCGATTTTTGCGATCAGCTGAAGCGCGCCGGTGATATCGCGGATTAGCTCGAGTGAAGCTCGATATTTTCCTGCAATCGCGCAAAAGCGTCGCGTTTTCGTAATTTTCGGTAATTTCTATGAAAATTCAACGATATTTTGATATATTTTTTAAAATATATATTTTTTAAAAGTGTTATTTAGTATAATAGTTATATTAGTATAGCGACTGTATCGCTACTTTGCTTCGAATTGATTTAATTCTCGCGAAATTCCATGTAACGGCTTAACGGGAAATAAGTTATGTAAATAGAATTATATGCGATATCTAGTTAATCAAGATATGTACGTCGATGTATATGTGCGCAGAAAAAATTTATGCAAACAAGTTCATTCGAATTGACGCGACTGCAGGCAGATCGATATTTCAACAAATTCAACTGAATTTCCATGAATTACAATTACCACGTTTCAACAAAATGGAGTGAAATTTATTCGAGCATGTAACACGAATCAACGCAAATGGAAATAATTCGAATTTTGTAGAAATGATTTCGGCGAAAGCTTCATAATAGAACGGGATACTAGTTATTAGTTTTAACAGGATTATTATTGCGTTATAATATTATGTCATAAAATAATTATTGACAGATTATTGAGACGATCGATTAATGGAGCGATTGATTAATAAAAAATTGTACGTCCTTCGTGAGAGAAATTGGAGAATAAGAATAAAAATAGAAAACAGACGGTTGTAACGTGACTATAAAACAGTTTTGTTACTGTTTAATATTAACATTTACGTACGATTTTTATTCACGCGAGAGCAAAGTTATTTGACCGTTCAAGTAGTATGTTTCACAATTAGTTTCAACAGTCAAGGTTTTACTGTGCTAAATTACAATATATCAATGGGCTGTCATTTTTTTCAAGAATATTCCAATTATTTTGCAACATTTTTCTTTGCCCTAAATATCTTTAAGATGAATGTTTTTCTATTTCCTAGATGTCTTTAGATATTTCCTGACAATTTCTTCTTTTTAAAATAAAATAATAAATAGCCTTTATGCAATTTATAAATTCTCACTTTCTCTTTGCACTTCGAAATGTATTATCAAAATAAATATTTTTCCATTTTCTTTCCAAATATTTCTCCACATTTCAATATTTCCCTTCTTCCCCTCTAAATAACTTCGAAATACTTTTCACTTCCTAACATGCATTTTTCTTTCTTCTAAATACCCGTAAATTGATACTTAGATTTCTAAATTAAATATTTGTTCAATTATTAACAGACTCAAATTTATCTCGCCAAACTAGTGTACATAATAAGCCTTTCGTATCGATTATACTCGGACACTCTTATTACGAACAAACACGAGTGAACCTAGTGCAGAATTTATCGTGGGACTCGCTTTGCTCGGCGAACTTTCCGGCAAACGACCAGATGGGTATCTTGATAGATTATACAAGTATAGCTTATGAATGGTCGGCGACTTTTGAAGTTGCGACGAAATTGGAAACAAGGGGCTCTTTCAGATTTCTGCGAAGATAACAGCCGGAATCTTTCTGTGATTAACTCTGTGAGATTAATTAGCGTAGACCTCCGTGGAGAAATCGAGCAAATTAATTATAACTATACGTTGATATTTAAATATCAATTTATCGAACGACGATGGTTCATGGCGGGGGGAAAAATATAAAATATAAATATTATAATATTTAAAATATTACTTGTAAATGTCGTATTGATAATATTAATTAAGAATACGATACTATTTCATGTATTTGAAAAATCCAGACAAATGCATTTTCGTTAAAATTTGTCGACGTTTGATCATTTAATACTAGAATTGTCGACGACTAAAGTATAAAATTTACATTAGAGAAATTTAAAAAAAAGAATGTCTTAATAAGACTCGATAAAAAAAACTTTTATCTTCTAGTTTATATCTCTCTTGTTTTATGTTACATTTTTATTGATTTGTTCATTGAACTATATATTTTTGTTACTTTTTCGATATTTTATTTTGAACTCTCTGTTTTTCCCCTTTATGTTTCAATAATAATAAAACATTTTTGATCGTACAGGATAAAAAATGATACAGCTGTAAATCTAGAAAGTTTCAACAACGAATCGCGACGTAGTTTAAAAAAAAAAAACAATTTCAAATATTACGAAACATATCCCACGAAAATTAACCATTCTGTTTGGTTCTAGCGTTACACATCGGACTGGAAACACCTCGTTCGCGAAACCAACGTATAAATTAATAAACGGGCTGTCCTTTCTGTTCAGCTTTCAACGAGCAATCCGTTTTCTCCAATTTCAAACAATTTTCGCGAGTTGAAGGAAATTTCCCCGTCGCATCAATCTTCATCTCAACCTCGTTTCTGCATCTCGTCTTTCTCGAGGTGGACAAAAGATTCGAGGAACGAGAAAGCCGGAAAAAAATTCGACGGAGTAACAAACGAAACAATAAATACGTGCGAAATTAGAATTTCCCGCGAGCAAACGACCCAATTCGCGCCACGTGTCCCGGCATCAACGTCGTAATATTATGCGTAATCGTTTTTGGCTACCACCTGACTGTCGTTTCCTCCTCGAAGCAGGTTTTTTAATGTTCGGTGGGATAATCAGCCCCCTTCTTCTTATTATACGGTGGTTTTTTTCAAGAGAGCGCACCACCAGAGTTGGTTTCTAGAAGTCGAGAGAAAAACAATCGCTTCTTTTTTTTCGGAGAATAGCGCGCTAAGTGTTTCGAAAGAATAAGTGAAAAATGTACCATTGAGCATTTGTTTGAGATAAATCTCAACTCTCTACAACGTGACTACAGCTTGTTTCTTCGTCAGTGCTTCACCTTTATGAAAATATGAAATTAATCATTTACGAGAATTATTAGCTGCCAGATATCGAATCCAGAAGAAATAATTACAGTTAAGTAACAAGTACGCGAAATTCAGGGAGGAGATTCAGGCTAGAATATAACTTCACCTTCGAACTTCGGACATACTTTTCTCGAAATCGTATTTCCTGAACTGGGATCCAATAAATCTGTCAAAACCATTCAACGCGTTATTTTCTATAAAATTACTTGCAATGAAGATAATTTCAACTTGACCTTCGAACTTCGAACATACTTTTCTCGAAATCGTATTTCCTGAACTGGGATCCAATAAATCTGTCAAAACCATTCAACGCGTCATTTTCTATAAAGTTACTTGCAATGAAGATAATTTTAACTTAGAATAAATATCGTTCGTTTCGTTTCGAACTTTGGCATAAAATTATTTGCAGCGTAGCGTGCGATTTCTTAATAATTTTGGCTTAAACATTAACTTAGGAGTATTTTACAAAATTCTTCTATTATTTCTTAAACTGTCGTGCATGTCGAATTAAATTTAAAAAATTCCAATGAGAAGGGAACACCGAAACACGAGTAGAAAAGATTGCACGAAGAATCTAAATGATTGGCGGACAAGGCGATTAAAACTCCGAAAGAAATATCCCAGTGTGCAATTCCCAGCGTTACGTATGACGAACGTTCTAACGATAATTCAACAAGGCGATATAAATCGAGGCCGCGCAATAATGTCGGAAGTTAGGCGCGCGTGTTTAATCCAACACGGGGGCGGTCGTAATACCCAGTGTCCCATATAGCATCGTGGATATTGTAGGCGAAATCGACCATAGATCACCGCGGAGCCCTTACGATATGGAAATTATTCTGCGTGCCATTCCGCGGCCACTACCGAGGCGTCGTCAAGATTTCCATCGTAAATTTCACGGCGACTCGCGATTTAACCCATGGCCACGCGAAAGGGTTGTCGTCACCCCTTTCCCGAATATCTACAGTACGTGGATTATCAGCGTATTCCACGGATACTTAAAGCGCAGTTACTTAAAGCGATTAATTTTTCGTGAGATTTAATATTCGACGAGTTGGATTCGATCCTTCGAAACTTCTGAAGCAATTCAATTATGTATAATATTCTGAATTTCCAGGGTGGTTAATTAGAATGCTTCTTCATCTACAAATGACTGATTGAATACACATGAATGAAATATGATATGTTAAATCAATAAAAAGTAAACGAATAGAATAAAGATATTAATAATGTGATTAATAAAATATATATACATATTAATAAAAATATATATATACAAAATAATAGAAAATTAATAAGGAATAATATATATATATAATATATATATATATATATATATATATATATATATATATAAATAATATATATATTCAAATGTATATGAATTATGATGTTGAATGTAATGCAATTAAATGAGAGAAAGAAATTAAAATGTTCTGAAATGTAATTATATGAAATTATATGATTTAGTCGAGTGAAATTTATCAATATACTAATTAAACGAATCAATTGAATTGATCAAATGTATCGTACTGCAATGTATTGACGATTAAATATATTGATTAAATATTTCAAGTAATTAACATATCGAGTAATTAAAGTGTTTATATTAAAGTACAGCAAATGATAATTTAATTAATATTAATGTATGTGTTAACCGATTTGATTAAATATTGTACGTATTTGGACGTAGAAATTTCGCAGAGACGATGATAAATGAACGTCACTACAGTAGATTCCTTCGAGGACAGAAATTTCATAGATGATAAATATGTATCATTAGGGTCGACTGCTTTGGGAATACAACTTCATAAAGACAATGACACGTTTACATTATTTATAAAGTAGATTAGTTCTATAACTATTAAGATAACGTTATATCCTTAATGTGTCTGTTTATTATACTATTCTGTGCTCTTAGAAATTGTCGTTCATCTGAATAAATTCCTCCTTAATATTTCATAACAGAAAGACTAAATTCAAGTTCGTTGCATTTGGAGGATATCTTTTGATTCGTATATTTTAAAGCGTAAGCGACAATAAAAAAAAATTTTCTGAAATATTTCGAAATGAAAGAAGCAATCGAATTTTTATTCTAAAGTCCCTCCGCCTCTTAGTTATTCGAAAGATAATCTAATTTCATAGCAATAAAATTGTGTTACGAAATATTAAATTCTTATATATCAAGAGGACAAGCGACAATGAATCATTTTCGAAATGAGATAAATATTGTATTCTTCACGCGTACTTCTATTCGATGTACGTTTCATACTTTCATTTCCAATCGAACCACACTGCCCTTAGTTAACTTTACCTTTCAATTTAAAGATTTTTAATAACGCTAAAAATCAACATTTCTTTTTGCAGAAATCCAAGAGATAGTAGAGATAAGGCAGTACGTAAAGAGGTATATGTATATACGATCTATCGAATCGATCGTCTTCAACCCTGCTCTTGACCTCGAAGAAGACGACAACGAAAGAGGAGAACAGGAAGATACAAAGAGAGACAAAGAAGAAGAAGAAGAAATACTCACTGCTCATAGGAATTCGAGGTCGTGCAGAGCTCGCTCAGCATGGAGTCCAAATCGGTCGCCAGGGAATTAAGCAGCTGAAAGAGAAGCAAAAGGGGTTAGGACTCGTCGTCGAGGCACACACCTCGTTTCGCAGCGGTACGTCAATCGTCTTTTACTCTTTAATGAATACGCAGCCGGTGTTCCGCCACGGAAACGACGCCTCACTATATTTTTAATGAAAATTCGAACTCGAGCGCAACCTCGAACTCGTTCGAACGAGTTGAAGATGTTTGGCGAGAGTTACGATAGGGTGAAATAGGAATAAGAGAATCAAAGAGGGTTGAAGAGGATTGAAGAGGCTATTGCAGATTGATCGACTCACGTTGGCATCAGTTGGATTAATTGATTAGTAATTTAGAGAGAATTGGAAATAAAATGATGTGTTTCAATTAGATTGGAAAGGGTTGAATGAGTTATAGATATGTATGTATACATTGTATAGAACATTTTGTAATTTAATTGATATTATAATGAGACCTGACTTGATCGTGATTATACTTGCGATTAGAAATTATTGGAGTAAAAGTTAATCTGAAAAAAATATATGAATTACAAGATATTCAATGTATTTTACTAAGATTATAAAAAACATTTAAACAGATACAATTTATTATATCAATAAAATTCAACATTCATGTCGTATATATCTATATGTTTACCGTGCTCAAATATACGTTTGCAATAAATATCTTGTAATTTCCATGTACATTTCAGATTGGTTTCAAATATTTCGCTGATACAACCATGACAGTCTCTATCAGTACGGCGTTCGTGAAGGTTTCAAAATCGGTTTGAATGAAAGTTCGCTGATCGCTGGAATATCTTTGCAAGCGAAATAGGCAAATTCCAAAAAACGCGTAGAAAACAGCGTTTGAGAATTCCGTAATTCAACTGGCTAAGAATTCGTGAAAATCGAATAATCCATCGAAGGATCATCGAATTGAATCCAAGTTTACACAGAAGGGTAAATTCTTTGCCGAAGAAACGATAGGTTTATTAAACAGAAAGAAAGAAAGAAAGAAAGAAAGAAAGAAAGAAAGAAAGAAAAAAACGAAGAAAGAAAGAAAGAAAGAGGAAAAGTCCTCTCGAGAGCATCGCAGAGGAAATGAAGTTTACGCGAACGCACAGGGCACCAGCCGTTTCTGCCTATACAGCGAATGCCTGCCTAGTGTATTTGCATTGCATCATGGAATCGGAGCCCGGAAAATTAGAAGGTTTCCATCCGGAGGCACTTTCGCAAAGTCAATATTGAACGTGGAGAAGACGTCCGATAAAGTTTCGTCGCGCAACACGGCGAACGCGGGCCCGTACACGCAGCGGGCGTAGGAACGTGAAACGCGAAATTTCTTGCCCCCGATATTCACATCGGGGGGAGGGAATTTGTTATGTACGGCACGAGCGATTGGTTTCCAGTTTCGTTCTCGGATTTTTCCGAAAGCAATTATGAAGCCTGTTATTGCTTTCTCGTTTACTTTCAAGAGGGGTGGTTTGCACGGTTTGCAGCGCGTTTTATTAGATATTATTCCTGAGAATCGACACGATGGGGGGGGGGCTGTGGGGTTCGTTCAGGAATTTCAGGAATTTTATTCAATAGCAATGCAGAGAGTTTTCAAAGCAGAATTTTTCGAAGTAAACATCGAATTTGTTGTTTATTCATTTATTTATTTCCAGTGGGCAATGAAACACGTTTAATTAATATTTGAATGTTTATTAAAAGGCGGGGAGCAAAGATTATTTCGTTTAATTTATTTAAACACAAATTCTTAAAGGCAATTACTGAATCTGATATTTTTTTGTCTTCGTTTATTTTTAAGCGGCGGTAGTAAAACACGTTTAATTAATATTTGCGAAAACTGGCTACAAAGTTGGCACAAACGGCACAATTACAGAGTAAAATAATCTAAAATACTACAGTTTACTATGTTATTAAAAGACGAAGAAAAAAAAAGACGAAAATAATTTGTACATCTACTAATGATAATGATAGGAAAGGTACTATGTTCCAGTAAAGGGATGAAGATTAATTAAATACGTAACAGAGGAACATAATTTTCTCTAAATCTCTACCTTTCACAAGCAAGTAGTCTCTTCTTCGACGCTATGTTCCATCCACCATTGCAATTTATGATACAATTTTCGTTTATGAAAAAGCACACCCTTTCTGAAGGGGTTATTATTTTAGATGATGATGCTAGGTCGACAGGGGACTTTTTTAATAAACTAACCCTCGTTTCGAGAGCACAGCTTAGCAGATAGATCTTTTTACCGTGAACACATTTTGTTAAATATCTTTGCGCGCGCGCGCGCGTGTGTGTGTGTGTGTCAGAATTGTGAATCTCTAACTTCATCGAACATGACTCTATTGCCAAATACATTTGGATTTTTATGGACTGTGGATTTTTATGTATTTATAGAAAATTTGATATAAAACACGTCCAATATGCAAAAATATGTAAACTATTAAAATATCGAAATGAACATATGCATATAAAAATTATAATTTTACGATGCAGAATCATGAATAGGAAGAGCAATAAATAATAATATAAAATAAAAATTTTTTAACTTTTGCCCACAATGAAAATTGTTTTCTAAATAATAATGTAAATTTATTTAATACAAAGTCTAGCTAGTTTTTTAAGTAAATCTTCAATACTTGATATTTTTCATTTCCATTTCCTTGTTTCTCACGCAACGAAGGTTCAAGGATTTAATTTCTTTCTACGTTCCACCGTTCGCGATAAATTGCCAGAAAAATACACTTTGAGTTCCAACTTTACCAAAAAAAAAAGGTTAAAATCACAAATGGTTAAGCTTCTTTTACACTAGAAAAAAAATCTTTAAAAAACATGTTTTTCCACCCGGAACACTTTCTAAAAAAATAAAAGGTAAAAAATAAAACGCTAAAAATGGTTTCTAACTTTACCTCAACCTTGAAATTAAATCTTCTTGGACTGATTTAGATGGGATTTGAGTTAGATAATAAAGAAAAAGAAAAAATTATACATGGAATATCTATCTATGAAATATTTATCACAATAATATATAGTAGAAAGAAATATCTACGTTTTATCGATTTCATTTCAAATGCAAAAAATATAAAATATATATATATATATATATATATATATATATATATGATTATGGCTGCCTTGCAATTGCATCTTTTATATTTAATATAATTTTTAAATATTTTTGTTACATTCATTGTACAATTAATCTTCGCTACGACTGTGAAAAATACTAAAATTTGAACATTAGTTGTAACAAATTAAAAATTTAAGTAGTGAAATAAATTACATATAATTAACATATAACGTATATTAATTTATTAACATAGTATTAATATGTAGTATGCTAACATAGTATTAACACGTTAATTACTAGTTATACAAAATACTTAGACAATAACCTGTCAATAAATGTATAATTTAAATACCATAATAAATATTTTTGTTATATTAATTCTACAAATTATTAATGAGTACGTATCTGAATAATGTTTTAACGTAATAGTTAACAAAATTTATTATTGAATTTTGTTCGAACCTTGCAATATTACTGAAAGGACACGGAACGTAAAAACTTCTCGTTCTCCGATCAAATTCAGCTGCCGATTCATAATTGAAATTATTTATTACGTTTGTAATATTCCAAGTCAATCCACCGGCTGATCCGCGAATGAAAGGCAGCTTACCTCAGTTCATTATTTATGTAACTCGGCTCGAGCCATTCTGTCGACGTTGATACGATATTGCACAATAACCGAGCGCAATTAAAGCCCTGTTGTGTGGTGAATGGAGGTTCCGAGTGGCGAAAGGGGTGGCTAGCTAGCCAAGTGGCAGTCACGAGTTACCCTTTTACTTCAACGAAACGCATGCAACGTTGCGATATACGCATAATGAACCGACAGATTTCTTTCATTTTCCTTTTCGTTTCGAGTGACTTCAGTCGATTGAAGAGATCGAGAATCGAAAATTGCAGTGATACTCTCCGTTTGGAGAGTGCTTGGAGGTAAAACATTCTCTGTCGTTCTATTGATGTCAGTGTTTCTGTAGTTGACGTTGAGAACAATGATTGATTTGTATCAATCCTCTGCGTAATTACAATCAATTATGCAGTTTTAAGTAATAGTAAATTTTTGTAATCAATTGTATGCACATCGTACGTACATACAATTTTTATATGAATTATGCATTTTGTACAAGTAGTTCTGTACAGTTTAGGGTACAAGTTTTGTACAAGTTTTATCTTGTATTTTATACTTGACAAGGCAAAGAAATCTCGAATTTTTAAATTATTAATTCAAGCTATTTTCGCTTCCTTTTATTTGCACTTTGCTTTCATTTTCCTATCCCAAAGTCTCTTCTAATTAGAATTTTATAATTCTCCATGTCAAAACTTTTATATAGCACATTATTCGAATTCTTTTGTCGCTTCAAATTTCATGATTATTCGTTTCATTGTTTCTCACGCAAAACCTATGCGTATATAAAAATAACATTATGCTTCTATTAATCAGCATATTTTTTTTTGACATATTAAAGAGACAATCAATTCAACGAGACTCATAAACAAGAGCAACAATCTTGCAAACATCACGATGTCCAAATATTAATAAAAAAAATATACTGTCAAGTAAAACATATAATACGATGAGAAATCATCAAGGTTTGATGTTAGAACGAACTGACATGAATAGAACAAAGCCGAGGTCGCGTAGCCACAAGCTAGGGGTTGTTAGAGCAAAGTAGAACCAGAGTCAATGCGACTTAAGCTCGCTCAGAGCAGGTTCAAACAGCCTAAGGAGCTTTCAAGCATATTAGAGCGAGTTTGAATAACTTGGGGAACAACTTGCTAACAGATTTATGTAAATCCGGACAGCAGTGAGCGAATTTTTATGAAAATCGAAATTTTGAAAAATTGAAATCTAAAATTCTCAGCCGAAATTCTATTTTTTAAAATTATAATTTTTATATAAAATTATATTTTTTAAAATTATAAACATTGCCGACAACATGAACCTGCGAAATAAAATTCGCAATCTGTTCGTTATTTATTACGTGTAATACGCTTTTGCTCAAAAATCTTAGGATACTTTTTAATTTTAATATCCAGTATTTATTGCGGATAATAAGATGTTTGAATCATACATGTATTATATATTTTTAATACATTAGCATCTTACAGATTTTTTTGTTGCATGAAATATCATATTCAATTTTGAAACAAAAGTCCTTTCAAACTTTTTAAACAGTAGTATAACATTAACTCCTTGCCGTATGATTTTTCAATCTTCCTAAATAAACATTAATCACTGCAAATCCTCGTATCGCGTCAGATGGAAAAGAATCGTCGATCCTCAATTTGATTAATTAAAAATTTAAACTCCGAATACAAATTCCATCGCAATTATTCACAGTAATATATACAATGTGTACAATTTTACTTTCACACACGTGCGTTACAAGATATGGAATTGACGCACTTCAAAGTTCCATATTCAGATCCTACGCAAATTAATTTACGCGACCGATTAACGATAATTAACAATTGTTTCGAAATCTGCAAGAATCGACCGAAATAGCAAATAAGCATAATTACAGAATATTCCGTGCCCAACGTACCGGACTCCCATGGAAATAACGAGTTGGAGAATCGACGCATCTCGTTCCGAGCGGAATTTAAATATCATCGAGACCCTCGCTGAACACGCGGCCTTAAAGTAATTGCAATTCACCCCTGACCACCCACGCGACCTGTCGATACGAGTATCGAGCTCCCCCCGTGACACGGGTACATCATCCCATCGTGCCAGAAATCTCAGACTGTTTCTGAAATTTTCATACCCGTCCGCGTGAACGAGGCTCGATTGACAGATAACAGGATACGTCGTTGTCTTTTGAAAATTCGTGGCCATCCCTCTCTTGCGCCATCCCTGTCCGGTCTCATCATTTTGTCGAGCCGTCAGTCGAATATCAGGACCGCGATGCGTGATTGCGTTTACGGAGATAGCTGGTGGAATATATTTTCTATCTCCTTTTTAAGTCGATGTCTTTCTTTTTCTTTTTCCTTTTTTTTTTTTTCAATCGCGGTTTTTGGTATTTTTCGACAACCAAGATAGTTGACGATGAGTGGACTTATTGTTGTGAAATTTATTTTCCAAATTGTAGTAGGCTTGATATTTTTGCATATTGTTTTATAATATTAATATTATAACAGTAATATTTCATAATGTTCCATCATTAGGTTTTTTAAATGATAATTCAATGTTGTGGTATTTAATTTTAAATAATTTGATATCTGGCGAAATTATAAATTGAAAATCAAATCACGATGAAACATTTGTGCAAATAATAAAATCTCTACTTTAGAACTAAAATTCGAGTCCCCTTGAAAAGAAAAAGAATTTTAATTTCACCCCAAATCGGCTAGAGGTAGCAAATAACCATTTTGGAGCGGAATACGAATCGCTTTTAGCTTGACAGAAGCAAGAGATGCGTAGCCCGTGTACCTTCGATTCGCGAATATTTGGCTTTGCACGCGAATTCTCGTGTGTATTCGGCGTGAGTCATGTGAGCAACGAAGCATGGAACCCCATAGGAGGCCGGTTAGATATTCCGGCTGTCGGAGCTTTGCTCACAAAGCCGATGGAAATCGATGGATTCGCCAAAGCAACGGAAACCCTTCGTCGATCTTTCTCGCTGGATATCCGATGGAACCCGTAGAAATGATCAACGCCTCGCTTCGTTCGACGAACTTTCTCGATCGAACCTATCAGCTATTATCGCGCGCTTCCTTTGAAAATCCAATTCTTGCAATTCCCTCTTCAAGCGATGATTAATTTACTATTTCATTTATTTCGTCAATTCATCCCGTTTATTAATTTATTCATTTATCTTAGTTACTCATTTTGTTCGTTTTTTTTTTATTTCATTTACTTGCTCGTTTCTTTGAAAAAAATTTTTTTTTTTTTAATGTAGTAGAATATTGACACGATGAAGCAAAGAGGTTTTTCTTAGTGACTGTTCGGCTTTTCAAGCTGTCAATAATATGTTTGGGTAAAAATTTAATTCCAGTATCTTTCATTAATGTATAAGAAAATGAAGATATTAAAATGTAGTCAGTCTTGAATGATAATGAAAGTATATTTTCTGTTCATCTAATTGTAACCATTTTTGAATTACTGTATTTGAATTACATGAATCAGAAAATCCAATTGACATTTAAAATCGCGTATAGTAATACACGCATAAAATATTGATGGACCGATACCAAGATGATTTTTTTCATACCAAACACGATGTACAACTTTCTACCCGAAAGCAAAACACACGAAAAAACTTGGTATCTAAGCAAATATTCAAAATAAAAATTTATTTAAATAACTCCAAACTCTGTTCTCAATCCAATCGATAGGCTAAACCAGTCGACAAAAATGACCAAATTAAGACGACAAAAGATCACTCTTGAATTGAGCAGACCGATACATCTCATTAACCCACTTATCCCAAACTTTACATCCATCTTCTCATCCTTATAAAAAAAAGAAAAAAAGAAAAAAAGAAAAAAAGAGAAAAAGGAAAAAAGAAAAAAAGAAATGTAGATGCACATTTAAATAACAAACTGAAGAACATCGTGAGATGACAAAGTATCAGGGAAAAAAAAAACGCGGGGATGAATGCATAAATAACAGCGACACCCTTCCGGTCCATTGTCATTCAGAGGGGCGCACGTCAGCGTGGCCTATCTTAAATGAAGATCGCGCAGCTTAGAATGCAAAAAAAAAAAAAAAGAAAAAGTGGACCTGACACTTGAATCGCGATCTTGGTCAGGGACGTGGGGACCCCGAAAATCGTTCTTGCATTTTTCATGGGGGACCATCGGTGAAGGGAGGAAGTAGAGCCGCGAATAAGAAAATAGCGTATAAACTCGGCCACGGTCGTGCCAGAAGGGATAGAGGAAGAAAAGAAAAAAAGAAAATAAAAGGAGGAATGCCTCGAAGATAGATGAAAATAGACTGACACCGTTTCGCTGGATGCTTTCGTATATACCTGCGACAAGGTTTATTAAAAATTTCAAATGTGTCACGGTCGTGGAGAAGCCTCCCCCGAAGGAAGATGGTTCTTTTTGGATTTGAATACTTTGGTTCTGGGGCAAGTAAACTGATGGTGCTTTCTTACTTGTTAACTACTGTTTTCTCTGACCGTTTCGCTTTTCCGCTTCGTTCGGATTAAGTTTATGTCAGTTACGGTTAGGTGAGCAGGCTTTGTATGTCGGTGTAAATCGCGTTGCTCATCAGTTAATTTTAGAATATTTATTTTATGTTAAATGTGAATTAAGTTCGACGACAAGCTTATAACAGTAAAATAAAGCTTCGCGTTTTCTCATTGAACTTTATTTTTTCTTTGCATTTTGTTGGTATTTTAAAATTAGATTTGACTTGAATTTAAATTAAAATTAACTTCATTAACGTTATTTAATAATCTCGGTTTTCCAGTTGGTTTAATTCAGATCGAACTTCGATTAAATTTGATTCACCAGATAAACTCCATTGTCTCTATAATTTTCGTATTATAATTACAATACTATAATTTCATCGTAATTTTCACTTTCCAGCATTTTATTAATCGTCTGTAATTTAAAATTGAGTCAAGTTGATCTTGGCCTGTACATATATCGATCCTTCGTTGGTAGTTCTGAAAGAAAGCTAGCTGTATATATCAGGTCTCTACGATCTGAAAATATATGACGCGAGTCAGGGCAAGTTAGATCATCTTGAAGCAACTTCTGAGAAACTGTAATTATTCAAAGCGGTTCAAGACGAATTACAGTGGACAGGAGTATGAGATACCATACACTGAATCGAACTCTGGCCTGATTTAGAGCCACTTGAAATAGAACTTCCAAATAGAGAAACTTTTTAAAAGATACAAAAGTATATCAATACGCACTGATGATCATTCTACAAAACTTTGGCACAAATTCAAATCTTAATATACCATTGTATTATAATTAACTTTTAAATAGTTTTGCTTGTTTGTTCCTAGATGATCATAAGTAACTTGTGTTTATTTTCAAAATTTAATCAAATAAATTCTGAAAGTAATTGTAAATTTAATTCCAAATTGTTGTTATTTCCAATGATCCAGCGATACTTATTAAGAATTATAATATTGAATAATCATTTATATAATATCGAATCACTCTCGTGAGATGGATCATCGATCAAGCAAGGAAGACAAGGTTCAATTTTAATTCTGACTTCATTTGCATGTTAAAAAAATTATATATATAGATTAGATATAGATCACACACGATGTCCCAGAAATGTAAGTACGTATTCCTTTAATTAATCGACTTTGAACGATTGATATTATTTCAAAATTCTCTTCAACAATGATATTGAAATAATGAAGTTCAATTAATTACCACTGTTAGTGATACGAATTTTGGAACTTGCAAATATTATACAAAAATGAGAATTGCAGGATGATATCAATACTTCTGTGACTCGCTGTATCTGTCTCACAAAACTGTTTATTGTTACTGACGTGATTAAAATCATACCGATCATATACAAATACAAAGTCTAATCTCCCCGGATACTCTAGACAAGAAAACTCTAAATAAAAATCTCAGTGGTGGTGAACAAATTCTCGAAACTTCTCCTTACTAAAAAAGATACAATATACGTAGTATGTTAATCACGTAAAAGCTCAAATCGTGTACGAATCTTTTCTATTTTGTTTTACCCTCGATCTCTCCGGACGAAGAAAACTCTAAATAAAAATCTCAACGGTGATGAACAAATCCTCGAAACTTCTCCTTTCTCAAAAAGATACAATGTACGTACCGCGCCTAGTTCTATTGTTGTTGAACACGTCAATCGCATGAGAGCACAAATCGTGTGCCAATCCTTTGCTTCGCTTTACTCTCGATCCCGACGCTGGGAATCGTAGCGTCCGCGTTCCCAGGCTTCGACGTTCGCTTTGGACGATCTCCTTTCCTCGCTTTCCCCTCGCAACTTGTAGCAACTTGCGATCATCGACAGAGAAAGAGAGAGAGAGAGAGAGAACTCCGATCCCCCAGCCGAATTCTCTCTCACTCGCACCCGTTGTCTCCAACGCGATCCTAATAACCATAACGCGTCGAAACTCCACGGGGGGGGGGCTCCCGGTGCGATCGTTAAACTGCGAACACGACGAACGGGCCGCGGCCTCAAGCGGAGCGCAAGCAGTCCTGCCAACCTCTCCTCCCTCCTCCAACGCGTCGCGGAACTCGCCAGAAGAAGAAGAGCAAACGCGACGACACGACGGCCGCTCGAATTAAAATGGTCCGCTGAAACTCATTCCCCGAATTAAACGGATTAGATCCAATCAGCACCACACACCGCCGTCGTCGACGGCGTGCAGCAACACGTTGTACACGTTGTCACGGCGTTTCATTCGACGAAACCGGGGCCTTCGTTTAATTAAATCCATCGGCTGGAACCGCTGAAACAATACGAAACTTCGCGCGATAGCTCGCGAGTTTCGTAAGTAAGCGAACAGGTGTGCGTTTGTTAATATCCGTGCGTGAATGGGCTTCGTTTCGAACTCACGTTTGACGATAGTTTGAGAAAGTTGGATGGATTTTAGAGGCTGTCGAGGGCTGGACAGTGTTCGGGTTCTTGTTGCAATTTCAGTTCTTTCTGTTCACTGTTCTTTGATCAACTGCGAATTTTTATGCATTTATGGAGAATATTCTGCAAGTAAATATCTCTCATAGATCTATTTTTATTTTACTTTATAAAATCTATTTATCTTTTTATTTTGTAATTGTTCGCAGTAAATACGGATAAAATTTCGAACGTTCTAGAAAACTTAGGTTAGGTTCGTGCGATTAATAGATTGCAGATTTTTGTATGCATTTATGGAAAACATGAAGGTGTAAAGGTATATAAAATATTAAATATTAAATAGAGTATTTACCGTGATATTACATATAATGAAGTAATAATGATATTTATTTCATATAATATATGAAATAAATTTCTATTTATTTCTATTTAGTTCTATTCTCTTAATCACGTTCCCCGAAGACTAAATGTTATAACGAGTACACTGCACGCTAGATCTTTAAATTTGCATGAAAATGCGCAGCCTGTTTACTACTATTTATAGTGGTTTAACACGAAATGTGGATGGAATTGATTTTTAAAGGCTCTTTAGGGAATTCTTATCATTGAACTGCAAATTTATGCAAATCTCTACCGCGATCAATAGATTGCGAATTTTCATACATTTATGAGAAAAATAAGTGAAAGCAGAATGTGCGAAAATATATAAAACATCCGATGCAGAGTATTTGCCACGATATTCAGTAAATCTAGAAATCCTCGGCGATTAAATATTCCGAATAGTACGTTTTGAATCTTTAAACTCTCAGATGCATATGAATCTTTCAAATCCGCAGTGTGCATATTGTATAATGTTTGAACAGCAAATGTGGATAGAGTTGATTTTGTAAACTCTCGGGGATTTAAGACGTTTGCACGTGTTTGTACGTGAAACAGTTAAAGCTACGCAAAGGCTATTTTCACTGAATATTGTGACAAGCATTGAAATTTAGATTACACGCTCTATGCATTTACATCTTCAAATTAAATACACGAAAAATATCACATAACGGTGTGATAATTTAATTTTTAATCAAGTTGAATTTAAGGTTTCGCTCCAGTTTTAAATCGTTTGAAATACATGAGACTTAGTTTCTTTGAATTCCTCGGCAGGACTCGTTTGCACGTGCACGATGGTTCGAACAAAGCACTTAAAAGTTTCAATTTATTGGACGATGGAGCAAGTTTGTCGATGTGCAGAAACGGCTCGAAAATACCGGTACTACGACAGTGTCTCAGGTGTGATAACAAGGCGTGGAAAACGAGAAGCGAGGTGAAGAAAAGAGAATAAAATAGGTGAATAAGAAAGGAACCGTAGAAGAGTTGAAACGAGAAAGTCACGAATAATCGTTGCACGAAATTTGCAATAAATTTTATCGTTAACTCAAAATTTTTCATTTGTTACCATTTAAGAGTCGGTAACCTGTTGCATTTCACAATTTGAACTCGAACTTCCAAATTTGGAACTCCCAGTGTAAATTCTTCGAAAATCGGAAAATTTGAGTTTGTATTTCTACGTTCACGCAACAGGATTCAACAACACTTCATCCCAAATTTTCCTCAAACAAATGTAGTTTGTTTATAAATGAAGTTCTGCTGTATTTAAATTACGAATTATTCAAACTGTAATTTGACACTCAATGTAGTTATTTTGTTCAAAGTTCGAATATGTACTTTGAAACTATTAGAAGCTCGAACATCGTAATTGCTGTGTCTCTTTATTCCAAGAATAAAGCTTCAGCTAATCCGAAATTTCCTATTCAACCACGCCAAGTATGTAAAAGTACTTATCTCTCCGGTCCAGATAATGATTCCAGATAAATTCTATAAATTCGAATGATTCACGTTTAACGGGTCGAGGCGGCCGCTGGTGAACTCTGCGTGTCTGAACGCGGTGGAAGCAAGCAAAGCAGAACAGAGTCATTCAGATCACCGCCCGAGATAGCCGACAATATATGCCTTACGTCCTGTCCAATGGCCTGTTAGCTTGCATAACGCACCCATACACGTAGATCACTTCATATTTTACTCTGCCTATCCATACGTTGCCTGCCACCGACGTGAATACACGTCGAACAAAGAATTCGTGGACCCCATAGATGATCGTTGTCCCGCAGGAATTACCGAACTTCGTACAGAATGTAACAGCGTTATACTGTTATGTAGTCGATTAATCAGTGATCCATCAACTGTAGGATCAACGTCCTGGCTTCTGAGGGTTGTCACGCAATGGGGATCAACCCCATCGTTACACTGAGTGTTCCTAGTTAGCTTGCCGTAAATTTAGAATAGAATTAAATAGAATTAAATTTAGAATAGAATTTAGAATAGAAGTAAATTTTTCTGCGTATTTGTAGGAAATTTCGAAGTATATTCACGAAGTATATTCACGATTTTACGCGACGAGGGCTATTTCCAATTAAAATTCATTTCATTAATCTGTTATATTTATCGCGTTGATATGAAAAATATGAAACCCCAGAGTGCAAAATTAAGTTCGAGGCTTTCGAGGGATTTTTCCCATTTCTCCGAACACGCAGCTTTAAAATTTAGAAACAAGTTTCGCAACCGTGAAAACTTTAACCCCTCATTCGTCTCTTCTTTAATTTAATTCGTTGCCTGCTGTGAAATTATGTAGGGGTAAATAATTTCTGCTAAATCTTTCATTCTATCACAATTATAACTACTCTTAAATATTCAATTTTACGTATATACGTAATTTTTGAAAATAAAAGCGTGTCAAATTGACGCAGAAGGAAATGAACGAGGGTTCGAATTGGAGAAGTTAAAGAACACAAATTTCATATTACACGCTTCGTGACAAATCAACAAAATCAAGAACGAGTTATTTTGGACCACTCTGGTCTATAAAGAGAGAAATATTTTCTTTGCTGCATATACATAAGAAATTATACATTTCACTTTCAAGTGTATTCAGAGACCCCCCTCCCTTCCCCTCCCCCCACCCCCCACGAGACTGATCTCTATCATCCAGCGATTTCTCCTTTTGCGTCCAAACACACGGTATAATTACACTCGTATGTAACACGAGTTTACAGTTGCTTGTTCTCGCCTCACGAGGTTTATCTGCCTCTGCTAGCAACGAGCTGAGCGTAGGGCGCGACAACGATTAGGTAGCACAAACGACAATTAAGCGGCGGCTCCGGTGCTGGCCGCTCGTTATCGCGATAGACGATGCACGCATGTAGTCCAAGCCATAGTGCAAATAAACGCGGAACACGCGTGTCCGGTTGGCGACGATTCAAAAGTCGAACGCGTTCGGAGCGTCGCTGGAAGAATTCGTTTAATAGGGACACCGTGAACCGGAAGCGGATCGTTTACAGGGTGTCTCGAACGAAAGGGATGTCTACCGAGTGGATGGAGAAACCAGTATCGAGCTGGTTCCTCTCTGCTTTGGAATTTTCGTTTTTTTAACTTTCGAAACGTTGGAAATAGTAAGTTGCAACGAAAGAAAGGATTTGTAGATGATAATTCTCGAAATCCTGGGTAAAGTATCGAGGTGGATATCAAAGTGGAAATTTCTTTGTAATTACCATACGAAATACCATAAATTCCAATAATATAATAATTATCGCCAATATGTAGTTATCAATATTCGTAATACAATATCAACAATTAATCAATAATTAATATTATCAATAATCCAACGATACTATTTCATTCGTACGGTTCCCCCATTGCGTACAAATTGAAACCAAAGACCAAGAACGCTATACTATCCGAACGACACGAATCACGAACCCACCCCCATTTCACTCGAAATCAAATATGTGTCAAACCCTAAAGGTCCAACCACAATGAATCCTCGAAACAGAAACCTACGCACTACGAATATTTTTTTTTTCATTTCTTTTTTCTATCAGAATCTGAACCAACCCTCGGAGGCAGAGAGTATCATTTCTCCAGCAGCAATACGAAACTATCGGCACACACGGTGTGCAACGACAGCTGCACTCGATCGGGAATGTTACGTGTTTCCCGTGGCCACCATTTATTTGCCAGCCTCTGTGTACCCGGCGAATACACGAGACCGTGGATGATAAGACAACGAAAGAGTCGGAAAGGAAGAAGAAAGGAGACGAAAGGAGAGCGGTGTTACATGTGCACGCGTGTCTCTCGGTGCAAACGGAGCAACCAGGGCAGCAGACGTAGGGGAAAGAAAAAGGTCTCGGCGAGGAGGTGGTGAATCTATGAGCTGCACGAGAGGAGCCTCGAGTGCGCGTGACGTGAATGTCGATTATTCCGAGGAGCTGGTCCTGATCGATGCGAACGTTTAATTCCCCGTGAGGGACGTGAGTTTCATTAGACAGGCTTGCATATGAGATGCAGCACGCATTTCATCAAGCGTGTAAAATTATTCAGAGTTCAACAGCGGCGTTCAACGCGTAGTTTCGTAATATTTATCGAAGTTTCTTTGGAAACTTTGGATACAGAGAACGATCGAAAGGAGGAGAAATTAATTGACAAAGAAGCATCACGATGATTTTAATTTTTATGGAGATACATTAATGACTTGCGTTGGTTTCTAACTTTTTTCTTTCAGTAATAAAGGGATTCTTTGATGCTTCGATTTCGATAAAAGAGAATTAGAGAATATTTTAATCTTTTACGTTGATTAATAAAAAGATCATTCTACTATGCTTTAGGTATATTCCCTGACTTTTAAATCTAAATGCATAACAATCTATGATTCAACGCGATCGCTTTTGTTAATCTCTTTAATTACAGCATTTAATGGCCAATTAATATTGGCTCAAAGTCAATATATATTTAATGTGTTTGCAGTAAATAATTGATAACCCAAATTCAATATTTCGTTATCAGTAACAGGGATTCGAAATGAACAATCTTCTTTCGATATTACAAATTACGTAGCAAAATATATAAAAAGACTATTAATAATAATAATGCTAATATATAATAATAATAATACGAATTAATAATAATAATAATATTAATATATAAAATTCCAAATTACTATTAACGACTATTAATAATAATAATACTAATATATAAAATTTCAAAATTCCCAAACAATTTGCTATGTTATTTAACGAGTTGATATTTGAATCAGAGAGATTCGAATTTATAAATAATTCCTGGTAAATACTTCGTCGTGTTTCCACGCAATCAAATTCGCTGCATTCACTCGCATTGAATTTTCAAACCATCGTAATTTCCCCCCTTTTTTTTACAGAGTCAGATTAGACAGCAGTGCCACGTTTTTCACGCGATTTTATTCCATCCTGTCTCATTTTCCATTATTTTCCAACCGTCGGTGACTTTGCAATTGCACGAACTCACGTTACATTCGTTTACGCACGACAGATATAAAAAAACGCGCATTAAATCTGTATTTTTCCACAGTGTAATTTCCAATTCCAGTATAAAATCCCGTTTAACCTCGATAATCGATTAATTGTCGAGATTGGCCGCTTCTTTGAAAGTAAATGTCACTAAAAAAAATAGTAAACGCGAAACGAGATAACGTGGAATGACTCATCGATAGCATATCAAATATAAATAAATACATACACCCGCAAACTAAAATAATGTTTCAGCCAATTGGAAAGTCACATTGATTAACTATAATTTGCCAATTTTTACTTTTAAATAGTTAGTAATTATTAGTATTCAATAAACTTAGTTAATATCAGACTATAGATGTTTATGCAATTTTATACATGTTTGACTAGAAAAATTGATTGTAAAATGTCGGTAGAGATATTAAATACTATACTAAATGTTAAATAGTTTTATAAATTTTATATACTTTTGTTTTGGAATCATAAATTTCCTAGAAATGCACAAAATATCCGCGGTATCTACTCACTGTAAATAGCTAAAAAATTGAAACAGTATTTCTTTAATTCTATGCGAATTTACATACCTAAATGTCTAATCGTTAACAGAAACTGTGAATAATACGAAAAAATATATACAAAATACCTAAAATACAATGCTCTTTGTAACATTTAACAAATAAATCGATTTTTCCATCTAAAACTTCAATGCTTCGATTATTCTCACAAAAATATAAAATTCCACGGTTTCGATCATCAAAACACAAAAATTAAAACTCTCGTCTGCGAAACACTGTCAAAAGAGAGCAACGATAGAATCGAAATAGAAAAACGATGAAACAACAATTCGACAAGTGCAACTTTCAATCCCTATCGTCAACTCTTTTTCTCCATTTTCTCGGGGAAAAAAAAAAAAAAAGAAAAAGCAAAAAGGCAAGTCAGTGAACAGGCCAATCATCGACTAGTCCAGTGAGACAACACTTACTCGGTGGATTTTCAACGATGTAACTGGAAACTATCCTCCTATCTGGCTGGTTGAACGTTGTTCTCGTTATCGTCGAACGCGGATCGGCAGCACGCACACCGTTTTCGAGCAGACGATCCCCGAGAGCTGACGAAATTGCCGGTGTTTTCCAACGCCGGCGCGGCACGCGTTCGCAACCGACGGAATTAATTAATCGAGCCCCGGAGCTATTCGCATCTGGGGAAAATGAATTAATCGTCCGGCTACCGGTTGAAATACGAGGGGATGGAAAAAATTGTTGACGCGGTGTCCGATTTGCCGATATTCGCTCGGAATGATGCACGCGCGCGAAGCAGGCTGTCGGCTGCTTTGAGTTCTTGATTTCTCATCGTCTTCGATTTAATCGCGCGTCTCATTCTGTCCTGTTCGATCCGTCAATCGGTGACTTTAACCGAGCGATGCTTTGTTACACCGATTCGTCGTTCTTACCATTTTCTTTTTTTTTTTTTTCGTAGGAAAAAGTAGAATTTTTGTTTTAATTTTGATGGAACAGAATTAGAGAGAAAATTGTGTACGTGCTTTATATATTTTCCGAATTTAAATCTGATAATTACTAACCGATAGCGCGACCGTTTTCATTAATCAATTCCAGATATCTCTCTTTAATTGTACCATTTACTGGCTAATTAATTCTTGCTCGCGTGTATATTTCATTATTTTCAACAATGAGTAATCATGATGACTAATTGACCCGAATTCCCGCGTTTCGTTATTTAACAGAGGTTCGCGATAAATAATGCCTTTTCAATGATAGAAATTGCACAGCAGAATGTATCAGCCATTGAAAACGTTGCAAATTTCCCGAACAATATACAATACTGTTGAATAAATTAGCAGCAATAAATATAACAACATTCATCTTCCATGAACATACTCGAACATGCAATTATTTCAATTGAATGCAGTGGTTACAAAAATTTATAAAGATTTTTCAGCATCGTCATTCAGAGTTCGTCTACCAAATATTCTAATAAATTCTTTAATTTTTTTCTTGTACATTTTTCATTGTTACGTGCATTCTGCAAATTTTTGTGCCTTCAAGTTTTCCAGAACCGTAGAAAAATTCGCAGCCTAATTATAATCCTTTTTTTATTAGTCATTTAGATGAAAGTGTAATCGACTTCATAAATAATAAAACGTAAGTTCAATGATATTATATAAATTATATAAATTTCATATTATCACCACAAAAATGGAATATTATCAATCAAATCAAACGTCAAGCCTTCAAAAAAAACCTGCGTACAGTGAAAAACATATTCGTACAACCCTTCTGGAATTATCAACTTTGAACGATTCATATCTTTTTATAGTACAAGTTTCAAGATTTCTATCAATGATTAAGCTCGATTATTTCAATCACACATCGTCAACGAAGAAAGTTTTGATACTGATGATGTGCATGAAACAACATGAATCGTTTAAAGTCGACAATTAGAGAGAGTATGAATATTTCTGTGACGATCAATGTTATATCTGGAAAAATCGACAATTCAACATCCCTTGAAGAGCGCAATCGATCTAATGAAAATCACTCAGTATCCGGTCACTCACCAGAGAATATTTCCTTTCGTCTTCGGGCGAAGATAACTGGAGGACTTCCGGTTTCTGACGGACGATAACGCCGCGATACTGCTCGATTTCCTTTCCAGAATCGTAAACACTGTCGGACAGC
Organism: Tetragonula carbonaria; assembly: GCA_032399595.1. Classification (NCBI taxonomy): domain Eukaryota; kingdom Metazoa; phylum Arthropoda; class Insecta; order Hymenoptera; family Apidae; genus Tetragonula; species Tetragonula carbonaria. The sequence goes on along the minus strand of JAUCRC010000005.1, from coordinate 17,281,591 downwards.
GACTTTCAACGTTTCGACGACTCGTACGACAATGCTAATTCCACGCAAGTGAGCAATTCCACACGGTACGCTCGACACAATTGCGAGAGCAAAAAGAAGTAAGAACCAGATCAGTCAGTGTCTTGTCATCATGATCCAACTGGCAAATCGATCGATATTATTCCTAACTAATCCTTGACTCCGTTCTATTCAATCCTTTCGTACTGTTCCAATGGAATCGATTTTCAAACCGAGAAGATCTATTATTGATCCTTTAAATTTTTGAGATTTGTTTCAATAGTTGCTATTAAAAAAATTTTTCAACTCGTGTTTCACTGAACATGTTTCTATTAATTTTTATATCAAGGAATGGTATCCACGATCTTTCAAGAAAATCTGTTTACTACAAAATATTAAAAACTCAAAAACAAGCCTTCTCTACCTCGTCGTTAAGTCTTTAATATTAATTTAATATTAAATCTTTAATATTAAAAATATTTACGATATTCACTTAATGAATTTTCTTTTCTAAATTTAAGAAGATACTTTTAGAGTCTGATTAATGACGTTATAAAATTCAAAGAGGCTTCAGGAACTTTTTACCGAATGTACTCCTTTGATGTTTCTTACTAAATGTCTCTCATTTTTTATTATTACTGAAAAAAACAGCGTCGTTGGTCTCAAAAATATGTCACATACAACTCCGAATTTTCATTCATCTTCGTTTTCACCTTCTCGCAAGCGACGACAATTTAACAATTGACAACGTAAGATTAATTTTAGTAACTGGTTCGAAGAACACTTCGAAGCACGATCTCGTCACACGGTACGATCGGTAACAGACCTTCTTACGATCATAGCAGGTGAGTGAACTGAACTTTAACACAAATGTGCAGCCACGAGTACACAGAACGTGTACTCGTGCCTGAGAATCGATACGAACGTGCCACCGACCCATCGTTCAATTTCCATAGCAACATCTGAGTCCAAACAAAAATGATTTCGTGCCACTTTTGTCCTGTCGTAACTGACCAATGAGAGAATTTTCTAAGAAATTTTGCTCATTTTTTTTTTGTTTTTGTATGTGACGTACGTCCGACTGACATACTTTTTTATACGATTATTCTCATATGATATGAAAACGTTTGATTAGTTGAAATTTACTGAACATAATATAGTAGAAAAACTTTAGATTGCATATACTATTATTACGATTATTAATTGACACTGTGTGTACGTTTATTTTATGCAAATTTATAACCTCGCAGACTCTTCGCAAAGAAGCGAAAACTGAAAAAAAGTACGTATATATAATCCTTCAAGTATCTATTTCTCTTTTGATACTTTATTTATATATATATATATCTTTTATGATAAAATATTTATCAGTACGTAAAATATTGATATTTCCTTTTCAAATAAATATACATGTATAATATATAAAATACTTTATTTTATGACAAGTTACAAATTATTTTACATCGTTACATTGATATTTTTTTCATTTCTTAGACATCTTGCAAATTTCTAACGGAAAATTTGATAGAAAAGATTCTTCATTAAGATTGAATAGGAAAGGCAAGAAAAAAAGAACTTGTCTGACAGATCATGTCAGATAGTTAAGAATCTACGAGTCAGAAAACAGAGAGCAGAATCATAATGATTCTCGCAAGCAAAAGGAAAAATTTTTCTCTGTATCATCCACCTGGCACAACCCCTAGAATTATATCCCCTCAGCTATGGTATCAGACTACTCCAGAAGAAAATGGAAAAAAACGTGAACCAACTAAATTGCGAGCTAGAACGCAATTTCTCCGAGTCCTTTCAGCGAAAATTCGCGGTACTCGAGTCGCTCGAGGGTTGACCACCCCCGCAGTTAAAGGCTTCGCTTTTAAGGCTGCGGTCACACGAGCGCTGGTTTTATCGTCCGTAACAAGTAATGCACTTTTATTAAACGTATAATTTTTTACATCGTTCTCTATGATTTATTATGCCTCTCTCCCTGTGTTTTTCAATTGTGATTTAACATTATGGTCACATTTGAGATCACGTTTCGCTTCCTTTTCTAAATTCTATTTCTATTTCTTCAATCGTAATTTAAATTTATAGATAATAAGGGTCACTGTAATCGACAAATAAAGATACGTTATTTATCACATCACTCTTCCGTGCTCTCTAATCACGATTTATCGCAGACATCATATTTATCTAAAACTACCGACGACGAAAATATGAAATTTGCATAAATAATACAATTTCATTCATATATGTGACAAGAAGTCAATCGAAAATCCTCGAAAATATATCGTTTCGAATCTATAAAAATCTGTGAATCGATCCGAATTTCGATTATTCTAGTAATTCTAAAGAGACTTAAAAAAATTTCAGTACGTGAAAATCTACAAAATACATACATACATATATATATATATATATATATATATAAAACACGCATAAATATGTAAAACATTTATAATGCATAATTATTATGATATCTGTTCCTTTTAGCTACGTTCCAAAAGTCAAATTACGGTCTTATCTTTCTTCATCAAATTTACCTTCACGCTCTCAAGTAATACTCGAAACAACATTCAAAGACATTCTAATCTTTAAACACTTGTGTGATCGAGGCCTAAGTGGTCGTCTTAAAGGGACGCTCTCACTGGCTTGCCACCTGCAAACGTGGAAAAATATAATCCCACGAAAACGATCGTGCGCCATTTACGCGTGTACCATTTTCGAGATGTTCGACTCTTAGCGCCGTTATACACTTCCAAATAATTTAGCATCGTTTTAACTTGATTGAACGAAGGATTTATCGGCTCCTAGCGCGTTCCTCTTCCACCCCGTAGCCGCGGTGCGTCCGACTTTCTTCCACGTCGATGGACCGAAGCGACGCGATAGGCGGTTCACTCGTCTGAAAGTTTAACGCTCGCCTCCTCTTTTTTTCTTTCTTCCCTTTTTTCTTCTTTTTCCCTTCCCTGTTTTCCCTCCCTCCCTCCTCCCACCCTACCGCTCTCTATCGTATCGTTCCTTTACTATCGCGCTTTTCCCCCGCACTGTAACGAGAAGAGACTGACTCGCTGCTCCGAGTCGCGAGTTTCCGGTGATATTCATTCCGGTTCATTGAAATATTGAATGGAGGGATGAAAGGGTGAACGAATATGTATATTCAGAATTTCATGGCGATTCTCTGGCGGTATAATTCTTCTAGATATACATTTGTTGCTGACACGAATCTTTCTTATCGTGCTTCTCGAATTGAATTGAACTGACAGTGAATTTTGATTTACGACTGATGACGATTGAATTGAATTGACTTACAATTAATGTTTTCTTTTTTTTTTTTGTAACAATTGGAATTTAACAATTTTTCGAAGACGCGAAAAATAATGCAATTGATTTCAAGTAAAATAAGATAATGCAATTAATCGGCTCTCCTTGGCAACCTTTCGAAACATAATCTCTGTGTGTTGAAAATTAAAAATTACGATCCGATTGCAAGCAATAAATATCTAACAAGTTATCCATCCACAAATATTTATAATACAAGAAATGTAGAATATGAAAACATGATACAAAATACACGCAAATATATAAAATGTACAAGTTGATGAATAAATATTCTACCTAAGTTTTATTTTCTTCGTTATCTTCGTAAATGAATCTCTACAAATATCCACAGTTTACTCATAAGTCGTAAATAATCATAAAGCTTCTTTTGCTGAAAAGTCACATGTTTGACGATGACTTGCCATCTCTTTTAACATGAAATTAAACAACTATCGATCACGTATAAACATAATTTACCAGATACAGTAATCTCGTCCGTGTAAAATTTCAATTGACACGTAACATACAATTTACGACTCGTTTCAACATTCCTGTAATAATACTAAGAAATGTTTAAATCATCTAGTGTATCTCATGCAGTTCACGAGGGCAACAATCGAGAAACCGATTTCTTCGATCAACATTGAGGAACAACCTCGCGCCGGTCGAAGAGGATTCAGCTAATTGCAGCGGAAGATTCGACGCGCGAACAAAAGTGAAGCCGAAAAGTGAGGATCGAAAGTGTATCGACAGAATCGGCTTGACAGGAAACTTTCTAGACAGTGAAACTGGTGTCTGCGACGATGGCCTTCGATTTGGCACAATTGAAGTGCACCGGGTGTCAAAGAATGCCCGACTTTCTTTCAATCGAGATACCTCTAACTCTGTTTTGCTCCTTCTTTTATAATCGATTGCACTGGGAAGAAATAAAATTTGTCACCTCTAGTCCACCATAAATTCCACGTGTTCCTTTAATTTAACACACCAGACTGCGCAACATGTCGAAACTAAACTTTTTATAATTTTTAAACGAATAAAACGAATCTCCATCTACGTGTTGTTTCTTCAGTTGTGTAGCTATAAAGTATATTATTTTTTTCTTTTCTAATATTTGTGAAGTATGATTCGTTTTATAAAATTGGATTGATGTTAGTACTTTTTATATTCGAGAGAATCGATCGATCCGAATAATTTAAAATGAAAACTTTCTCTTAGCAAATCTTGGTCAAGAACGTACTTATTAAGAAAGTTAAATTTAATCAGAAACACAGATCTAACTGTAAATGAAAATTTCCCCAACAGGCATCACCGAGCTCGCTGGATAACTTAAACTTTACGTTACTTACGACTTCAGAACACTTAATTTGACTGAATTTTACTATTAAAAACCTCGAACAAAGAGACACAAAGATATCATTGGAAATTAGAATTACAGGAAATTTAAATGTGCAAAAATAATTGCACAAAATATCCAAAGATATTTATAAGACAGAACGTTATCTAAATCTCTGCTTAGGTTCTACTTTTTTTTGCGTTCGTGAAAAATCCAAATTCGCATCGTTAATGATACAAATTATTATGTAAAAGGAAAGAAATCTTTGACGCAAAAAATAATTTTGAAGCAATTTTATTGAAACTTACTCTATTGTGCAAAATAATACTCTCGATTAAGAAAAAAAAAAAATCTTACAACTTATATCTTTACTTGTTACTCATTTTTTTTTCTCGATGGTTGACAGGATTAGATCGTTTCGAGACACCGTGTAGGATGCTCTTAATGGAAAACCACGGTCTCAAGGACGAAACAGGCTTCCGCCGGGGCTCGGGAATCAACCGGTATGCAAATGAAGCTTAAAGTCCTGTCTGCCGATCTCTCGAAATCCGTTCAACGCCAGATCGATCGTGCAGCCGTCGTTAATTGAATTAATCATCAGATTAAAGCCTTCCTCTGACTTTTGAAAATCGTTTCAGCCCGTCGATCCGACTTCGCGATCGCGAAAATTAAATATATAGCAACTGGACGCATGTACGTCGGCGTTGGAATTTATCGATCGAGCTTCTTGAGACGAACAAGATTACGTGTCTACGAACCTGTTCCCAGATAGAATCTTCGGAAGCAATATGCAAAAGAGGCAACATTTTTTTTTTTGTTCTTTTTCTTAAATAACACTTTGTGGTGACAAGTAGAAGAGGACTGTGGTTCGAGGTTAATAAGCTAGTGTATACTTAGATTTTAGGGTTCCGTGTTTGTAGAAGGGTCGAAGCGAGGGTTATTTGCCAGCGTTGAAGTATTACAAAGGTAAATTTAGTCATAAACATTTGTTTAAGACAATTCACTGGCACAGAGTTACGCAGTTCTGGAATTTGTAAAAAATTTTTATGTTTGATTGTATTTCTTCTTTTGTGTGCGCGCGCGCGCGCGCGTGTGTGTGTGTGTATTACGCGAGGTATTTTAAAACTTCGTTAATACTGAAGTGAAAGAGGACTATTATGATTGTATTGATCAAGTTTGAAAAATATGTATGGAAATATGCAAGATATTTAATGCATGTAGAACATTCCAACATTTTCTTCAATACACTTCAATACGCACGTGTTAGATAAAATATTTTGAAATTTCATTAATACTATAATGAAAGGTGAGTAATGTATTGATCAAGATTCAAACAGACCTAAATATACATATAAAAATTACAACGTATTTAACAGAAGTATTTCAACAATCAATTGTCCATTATATATCGATAAGCTTAAATATCGATTAAGTAATATTACGATAAGTAATATTTAAAATTTATTATACATGTAAGACAACTCTTCGTTACTTGGTAGCTTTTACGCACATATTTTCGAATGATTTCAAATTTAATCATCATGATCATGATAATGAATATCCAAATAATAAATTCCCAATTAAATTCCCCAATACCTATTTCATTTTGTTTTCTCTTAGTGTATTTCATATTCAATATATTTGAACAACGACATATCGCAAAGGGACGTTCAATGTGTTATTGATGTAGTCAAAGTGGTTTCGACATTAAATTTTAAACAACATGGTTAAAAGAAAAAAGAAGGCAAAGAAAAGAAAGGAAGAAAAGTGACGCGTTTCCTTAATGCGTGCTAGAAGGCGAGACTCCGTGAAAAATAGTGGTTCCGTGACTACTTTTGAATATTCCAGCGAGCATTAACTCGCATGGCTTATGTGTTTTCCGTGGGGACAGAAGAACCATCTGTTCTTATCCGTGCGGCAAGTTAAAACGTTTTTAAGCTGCCCGGGGACGTAACAGTTCCCCATAAGGGTGAAAGACGCGGGGATGGACTTCGTGCTCGCGCATAATCGTCTAGCGGCAGCCTAGGCCCATTCAAATTTCACCTAATTGCCTCTCCCTTGAGACGCGATTGTCACGGACTGATCCTCCCAACGAGAGATAGAGATAGAGAGAGAGAGAGAGAGTCTAATTGCATTTTTCGAGTGATTGATAAAAATTCATTACACACTGCACATTTTGTGATATATTGGTTATATTTTGTAATGTTATAATATTCACAGATCAGAATAAAGATTGCATGATATAAAAGAATCTCATGAAGATTGTTTCGTGAGAAGATCATTTTTCATTCATTCCAGTGATTGATGTTTTATCGAAACGGTTTTAAATAAGAAGTCAAGAGAATTGATTCTGAATAATGTATCGAGACTGATGATAAATGACGAATTCACGCTCTGTCGGATATTCTGCCAGATATTAGAAAATGATCGACTCGCGAACGAAGAATTCGTCGCGGGACATTAAAGAGTATGTATCTCTCGAGGTTATTAGGTTACTAGAAATGTCATACGAAAGGAACGTGTTTTTACTGAACGAACAGCAAATATTTACGCAGATTCACATTTTCATAAAGATGATTAAAAATATAAAATCTAAGCAGTTGTTTTATCTACAATACCACAATTTTAATATTCTATATATTTTTATATAACATGTAAATGCATGAAAATCTGCAATTCGCTGACAGTTTTTCTCACGACGAATTAACAATAAGGAAAACCATCTAATATCAAAATTTAATTCCTACTATATAAAAAAAGAAATAATCGAAATGATCGAACAACCTAATCTAAACAATTCCAAAGCCTATACATCTTCCAAATTTCTTATATCTATCGAATCTCACATAAATAATTCCACTGCTATAACGTAAATGCATTAAAAAAAAAAAGAAAAAAATCGCGAGCACAATTCATCGATAATTTCCCTGGCAACGATCGAGCCTAATCTAAACGACTCCAAGGCTATTAGCAAAGCTCGAAACAAAGCGAAGCCTGAAACCTTGATTTTGGGTATTCGAGTATTTCTCGACTATCAATCACGTTTCGAGGATCGCGGCGGCCGCGACAGCGCCGGAAATGAAAAGGAAACATCGGCGACATTAATTCCAGAACGGCGAGATATCGCCCCGGTGCATGACGAAATTTGCATTAAACGGGATTTCGCCGACTTTGCGTTCCTCCTCCTTGCCGGCGTCTCCTCGCGACGACGTTGCTTGCTTTTTGCCCCTTTGCATACCTTACCTACACCATCAAACCGTCCCCTCCCCCCTCTTTCGTGAGCCTTTTGCTCGTCCTCTCGGATATATTTCTCCGTCGTTTATGCGAAATTCCGGCCACGCAACGGTTCGGTTCAATACCGAAAAATACTCTCGCCGGAAGTCGAGCTCGAGGGCGCGAGACGAGGGCCGTTTTTTGATTCGAAGGAAAAAGACGCGTTTCGTTAATGGGAAACGCGCGCGCAAGAGGGAGGTTTGTACGCGGTGAAAATGGCGCGGCCAGAGCGAGTTTTTGCGGGAGGAGGGATTGGAGAAGAACAGAGGTGACGTAGAATGGAGTAATTTAGTCGGAGTGTAAGTAATGGGAATGGTGAGAATAGCTTTGCGGGGAGAACGTGTGGTAGCATAGTGAACTTTAGGGTGATTTGAAGTGAACATGTGTGCAACGAAATTTTTGCGGAACAGCGGGGCGAAATGCGACGGTGGCGTGTTTGTAAATTCTGGAGTCGGTATTTTCTGGACGACAGAAGTGGACGAAAGGGCGAAATTTTTGATAGTGTCTTGTTATGTTTGATTATTATACGCTCAAGTGTTTGTAAAAGCGTTTATACTCTCGGTAAAATTGTAGTTTTTAAGAATTGTATTAATATAATATTTTCGTGATTTTATATTATACTGTTATATTATTCTTTATTGTATCTTATAATAACGTGTACGATAAATGAAAAGAAGAAAAAAAAATGAAGGTGAGAAGGTGACTTTGCTATTACATACAAACACTTTCATTTTTTGTCTCATCTGCTATGAGTCGTAAAAGGGATAAACTGAAGATATACTATAAACCACAAAATAAACAGTAAAAAGAAATAGAGGAATAAACGTGAGTATCATAAATCCAAGCATAATTCATAAGAATGAAAGGAAACATTTGTAAGAAACATCACGGATAAAAAGTTGAGATACCTGCTACGTAAGAACGGAAAATATCGCGTAAAAATCACGATAAGACCTGCGTTCTGAAAAAAGACTCTGATAAATAAAAAGCGCATGAAAAACAAATACCCAACAAATGAAAAAATTCCTCACCATCGATCACTCTCACGATTTTTTGTGGAAATTGAAACAGCCCCAAAATATTGCGCCTCTCCACGTCAGAGTAAATAAACAAAATTCGATATTTCGATTTAAAATCCTACACGTAGTAAAATGAAACAACCCCCAAACTAATCTTGCTCCACTTTCACCAAAAAAAAAAAAAGAAAAATTCCACTTTTATCGAAAAATCGCACCGAAAAGAAAGGAAAGGGTCTGGTAAATGTGTACGTGAAAATGTACATAAGATGAAACAACCCCCGAACTAATCTTGTTCCACTTTTATAAAAAAAATTCCACCTTTATCGAAAAATCGCACCGAGAAAAAAGGAAAGTGTCTGGTGAATGTGCACGTGAATACGTACACACGCGTGAATAATCAAAGGGAAAGGCGACGAGGAGATCCGGGGATGTTTCGCGAAACTTTCTCCACCACTCTTGACGAACGATAACACGCAACCCCACGACGTCGCGACGCTTCTCACCGTCAAACGTCGACGTATTCGAAAGTACAGCGAGGCGCCATAGTTCGTTCCATATCCCGGGATTGTCGCCTCGTTATTGTCGCGACGGCACGATCCTCCTGACGCGACTAGATCTAGGGCTAGCCTCGAACGTATTAGGCGCGATAAGGATAAAGATCCGCTGATATCAGAAGTTATTTGGACAACGATAGTGCTGCGAAAGCGGTGAGAATTTTTTCCACAAGATTACACGAGGTGGAGGGAGAACCTATGGCCAGAGCGTTTCTATGGGGCCGGAGTTGATAGAGACACATTTTAGGGGGCGATTCGAAGTAAGTGGTAAGATGTTTGGATGGTTTTTGAGAGATTCAGTAAAGCTTGAACGATAACGAAGCTTCTGATTTGAATATTTAATGTTTGTTGTATATTGTTGTACGTGTATGTTTTACACATTTTATATATGCGTACGTTGCATATATTGTTTTGTATATTTTATATATTTTACCGTATGTTTTATCGCTGAGTGAATTTATGTTGATACGTAGGTATTACAAATTTTGCTCCTCTATTTAGTTCCTATATTCAAAGCAGAAGATATCAAAGAAAGAAATTTATTATGAATTACACTAAAATTAACTTAGTCACGAATGATCAGAATATTCGTATCGAAAAGTATAGTATTTTATTTCCAACCTATTCTATGACCTAAAATGTCAGAATCTTTTTTACAAACGTACGTCAAATCTATATCGATGTACAAAACTAATAATAATAAATTTTGAAATCGAAGCCTAACTTTCAATGTCTGATCTTTAATTCACTTTCTTTGGATATTGATAGATTCAATCTATGTACGCAATTAACTAACTTTCTATAATATCGTGTAATTTGAAAGTTACACATCCACATATCTACTTCATTATTACATTTCATCGATACACCAAATGCAAAAAATATCGAACTATTTATTTGCGTTAATTATTAACTGGACTGACTGAACTAAATAACAATCCTTAATTGGAGTAACTAATCATTTTTTATTATCTATTTTGCAAACAAACGAAATTCCGGCTGATTTTATGCGTATTTATGCAAAATTTCAAGATTCAAATATTCTGTCACATTTCAACTGTATGAAACAAATTTTGTTTCTTCTTAGTCTGGCACAATTTATATTATACATAAAATTATTCTCGCTCACCATCATATAACTGGAGGCATTGCTGCTGGTGGATTCCCTCTTCCGTGTTGACGCCCCATCCTTCGGCACCGATGACGTCATCTTCTTGTCATATTAATCACCAAGATTTAACGCCGTTTAATCACGAACGCAATAATTAACCGATGCAAATCGTGCAAACTTTAATCGCACTTTAATTTCTTTTTCACTCGAACGCACCACGAGATCACGTATCTGTAACAAAAAAAAGAAATACGAACATCCAATTACTTTTGCGTATAATCAGCATAAATTTTAGGCACTGTTCCAGAAATAATGTATCTAATATATTTCAAAACTATATAAATTTGAATTCAGCTAGATGTTATTTGGAACAACTATGCATCAGTTTATTTATCGCTAGCCCTGTCAACGATTGAAGTATAAATTTTTCCATCAGAGGCATTAAAGTCGAGAAATAGAAAAACTTTACGAAAAATTATTTAAATAATTAAAAATATACTGTTTTATGCATCTATAAAATGTCCAACAAAAAATCAGAAATTATTTTTGGTAGTTCTAGTAACGAGGATGAAAATGATTTTTCTCTGGATTATTTCATTGCTTGTCCACCAAACGAGATAACTTTCCATTTTATTTTCTATTTTGCATTTGAATAATTTCTCTAAATTTTTATCCAAATAATTTTAACAAATTAACGTTTTGCACAGTTTCCAAATAATTTGATTATTTCTTATTCTATTTAACTAATCGAATTGACTCAAATAAGAAATCATTTCGAATTTGAATGTCGCGTTAAATAAAATAATTTCTAAAGTAACAACTAATTCGAATAATTTATTATGTATTTCAAACGAAATGCACCCAAGCCTAATATAAATTTATTACTACCATAAATCGTACGAGACAAAGAAAAAAAGAATAAAAAGATAGAGAACGAAATCTGATCGTTTATTTTCAAAAGTTTCGCAATGTACGTCTCAATCACGGTCAAATTTCGCCGGAATTATTCGCATCGTCGCGAGAGTCGAAATTCACTGGCGTCAAATTTGTCGGTAATTTGCAGCGATATTTCATCGGTTTCAGCCCGGCCCCAGGGATTTAAATCGTAAGTTGGGCTAAAACGACGGCTTATAACGTCGTCGTTCAACGCTGGACGATGCTTGTTTCGCGAGCTTTGGATTTACGAGGCCGGATTAAACGTTTGCTCGAGTGGTGTTCGGACGAAACAGAAGCGAAAAGAAATCGCGAGAGAACGGTGAATGTCAAAAAACTTGACGAACATTTAATCTTCGAAGCACTGTCCTTCGGAATTTTCGTTGAGATTTTCAAACTTTACACAATAATTTCCTTCCGTAAACTATTATTGGTCGGCAGATTTTTTTTATGAATTCGCATAAATTGCAAATTCGCCGAATGCATATAACATATAAAATATCCAAGCACTCGTTATAATTCTCAATAAACATAGTTCTTTGCATGAAAATCTAGTTATTACACTAAAAAAAAAAGATGTTAATTTTTTTGGTACATATAATTGTGACTCTTGATCTTTCTTATTTCAATTGTAGAATTTCACGAAATCATAGAATTTTAATGCAAATAATCTTTCGTTTTCGCCGAATGTAAGATGAAAAACAAAAAGTAGATTTCACTTTGACTTTATGAGGTATAATTAAGGTAGAATTCGAAAGCTGAAGATTAAAAATTGAAAGCGAAATTAGCGAACAACAGAATTGAAAAATCGACGGCTTGAAAATTAAACGACTGGAGAATTGGACAATTGAGTAGTCGAGGAATTAAAAATATAAATATAAACTCGAGGAACTGAGTGATTCTAGAGTATTGAAGAGTACAGAAGATCACAAATTTGGAAGATTGAAGAATTGGAAGACTAAAGTGCCGAAGTATTGGAAAACTGAAGGATTGAAAAATTGGAAGAACTGAAGGATTGGAAATGTGAGAGATTGCAGGATTAGGGGATTGAAGAACTGAAGGACAAGGAGAGCTTCCCGAAAGAACTCAAGGGCCGATAGCTTGAAATAGTAATACACATGTGTTTAAATCAATGTAATCATAGCATATATTAACATTTACGCACGTATATAAATATATTATTACATGCATTAACTAACAGTGCATAATCGATTATCATTTAACGACAGTTTGTTTTTTGAACAAACGACTACGATGTTGCAACAAGAACGAATATAAATGCGAAATGTAACATAAATCAGCAAAATGAAAATTTAAATAAACTGGAAAATCGAAGAATTGCACAGGATTACTAAAGGATTGAAAATAGATTGGAGTCAGGAAATTGAAAGATTTAGATGCCCAAAGAATGAGAAAAAAAATGAAAAGATTACAAGACTCGAGGAAATTGAAGAACTGAAGAGTTAGATAACCGAAATTGTCCAATTTTGTTTTCGTTTATTTCTTTCAGCTTTATCATTATTTTACCGACTGTAAAGATAAAAAGTTGAACGAGTGAAAAATCAGAACAATAAAATATTTATATTGTCGAGTACATTTCAGAACGCGAAACACATTTTCCAGAAAGAAGGAAAAAAAAACCTTCAATCCTTCAAACAAAACGTTCGTTCGGTTTCAACGAATCGCTTTCAACTAAAACTCCCGTGAAATTGAATTTTCCACGCTCGCGAGTTCTCTCCCCCCCCTCCCCCCCGCGAGGACCAGATTTATTGTAAATTCGCGTTTAACGTGGTTTACCTTTATCCATAGCCACTCGATGCTCCTTGACTGAGCTTTTCGGCCTCTAAATTCAATTCACCATACTCCATGGTGGATCGAGTATGAAGGGGAGACGCCTAGCTGACAACATCCGGCAAATTCTTTCGTGAAAAACCTTGCCAACAATGCGGTAAATTACATTGCACATCCGTCGGATATCGAGGGTTACGGGGTCGAAATGCGATTAAGGAAATTCGAAATTCAGCCACTTAACTCGGTCCTTCGTGGGGAAGAATCTTAACTATCCGCGAGATCGCGAATATTTCAATTATGTCGGCCGGCAGTTCAAGACGGAGAGATTCTTAAGGAAAATTTTTTAATATTACTCACTTTTAGAATTGTTTAGTTATATATAGAATAGTTTTTCAGATGTTTCAACTAGATAATATTTTACTGATAGTATATCAATATTAGTAAACTTTGTGATATATATATATATATATATCATAAAAAAATATATATATATCATATATATATCATAAAAAAGATATATATAATATATATATATATATTTATTTATTTATATAATAAATATATACATATATATATATATATATATATATAAAGAACTCGAATATATTCTTTAATCATACAAGAACAATATCTTTTCAGATATTTGTAAATTTTTTTAATTTTTGAGGTTAATTTTCAATACTTTATTTTTAATGAGTATTATTCTTAATTTATTATTCTATTTAATGATAGTAAATTGTACGACATTTATGAATTCCAAAAAGAAGAATATTCGTCGAAAGTCTCGTGCATATCTCTATTTATGCATGTTGATCAGTATGGTTCCTGAGAACTTCGATTATCCTATTCAATTCATAATTTTTCACCTCACTTCACTTACATGTTATTAATTTCAGTTTTAATTTTAATTTCAGTTACTATTTTAGTTCATATTTGGAATGTTCTTTCAATCATAATTCCACTCGATTTCAATTTCACCTTGCATCTCACTGTCAAGACTTAGTTTAAATAGAATTATCGATTCCATCGTTCTGTAATAGAATTATGTAAGAAACAATACGAGCTAATCTCGCTACATTTGCGATTTTACTTTTTCTGCAATTAAAAGATATTTTCAAACAGTCAGGAAGATCATTGATTTCTAAAATTTTAGATCGCGATAATTTCGAAATATTGTGACACCGTAGCCTTTGATATTTCAGAACAAATGATTGTATCACGACACGAAAAAAGTTTCACAAGATGTCATGTCCATTCTGTACCTCGTCTGTGTTTCCACAGATTCAACAATTCGAGTGTAGATACGAGAAACAGCGATCGAAATTCAGCTGTCGATAACACGGGTCACATTTACTATTAATCTTCTCGATCGAGCACGTTCCTAGGAATTCGAATGTATCCCTAGAGTGCTGTCCTGTAATATCAATCTACCATATTTTCTTTCTCTCTCTCTCTTTTTTTTTGAGTCGATTCTACTCGTTTTACATACACTCAAGGGACTCGAATCCCAGATGTTCGCTAATTTACGCGTCACATTGAAAATTCATAATAGCTGGAACTTGAAATTCCGCTGCTTTGATCAAGCCATCGACGTTCACAACTCAGATTAATCTCTTGTGGATTAGAGTGGTTCTGTCACGTTTCAGTTGTGAAATTCTTTTTTTGTTTCACTCGTACGCTGAATTGTTTTTTCTTCAATTTTTGTACCGTTAATGTGAATGATACTTATGTTAGAGACAATATGTATATTCCACGCTCATCCAGATAAAATAAAAAAATTTGATTGAAAAAAAAGTAGGCACGAATTGTTCACGGAAATGTACAAAATGCGAAAAGATGAAACGTGTTTGATCCAATGAAATGTTTGCGACTTTTAAATTTCTCGTTTTAATTACAATACAAAATTGTTGGTTCGTACGAATTTAAAATAAACAAAAGAAAGAAAGAAATTTTTACCTAATGAAATTTCTGTACTGAACGTTTAATATTCTTAATATATTTGCTTTTCTTAATTTCACTTTTTTCGTATATTTATATATTCGCATCTTTTCATCATTTAAACTTTCAAATCTGATTAATTCAAAAAAAAAAAAAAATGCAACTGCGAGTTTTGCTGATATTATCGATAAATGATCTCACAACGAAGATCGATGATTTTTCGAACAGTTCAGACACGTTCCCATGAAACAGCTGAACTATCGTTCATATAATCGTTTATTAGTAGCTGCAGTCATTGCCCTGATTGGTCTCGATTAAAATCGACTTGCGAAATCGTTCGAACGATCCACGCTGATGACATCAGACAGTTATAAGAAAATCGACGACGACGAATGTGTTCGATGTAACACCAACGTGTTTTGCGCAAGGAAAAATCAAATACGTAATTCACAGAGACAAACAGAAGGAGGAAACGACGATGATCTAATTATAAATAATAATAGACTGTCTAATAATAGACTGTTCATTGATCTAGTGGAAATCATTGACAATTACTCGATACTCGTCATGTCACATTCTGCAATAGTTATTATTTTGTAATTATCTTGATACTAAGAGGAAGAAGTTTAAAATTTGAGATATGAAAGTAATTACGAAGTATACGAAAAATTATTATAGGATAATTTAGAGAGATATATTTTGCATCTATATATTTTGCATCGATATTTCATTTATTGTACATATATCAGAAATTAATATACTTTAACTAGACATATCTCGAATTATTTAAGTTACAAAATATTTTTTGTCCGATCATCAAAAATCTTACCAAAATACTTCTTTCTACGATGTTTCGTTTCCTAAAGTAGATTGTAGATTGATTAAAATATTAAATATCGTTTTGTTATTTCTTTTGAGAAGTTAACATGGAACGGTCCTCTAAACAAATAATATCTATTTTAGTAGAAAGTTTTTTTTTATCAAAAACATGTAAAAATGCATAGTGCGCTAATATTCGAAAAAACTGAGGTGACCTCAAGTAAATGTACCTATATACCGTGAAATAATCGAAGAACGAAAGAAAAAGCTAAATGAAGATAGATAAACTGATAGATAGTGCATGTTGACTTGCATTGGACACCTTGCATTGGACACCTATAACAATCATTCTTTAAATGCAAAATTAATCCAGACCAATCAACCGCAATTATTAAAGAAACCATCACGTCCGAAGCTTTTTCTGGAAATCAATTCTCCTCAAATCACCCTCCCTTTCTACCCCCTCCCCTCTCACTCTCGTTAATAATATATTCGCCGTGAGAGTTCTTCGGTCGTTCACCGCCATCATCTTCGAAATCGAAAGGAAAAGGGAAACGAACGAGCATAGTCTGGTTCGCGAACGACGGAAGGATGGAGGGGGTGGGGGATCCTTTATTTTCGTCTGGTCGGGGGATTTAATAAAGTCTGGAGCAGGTGTCATTGGCGAGAAGGCAAAAAACGTCAAAACTGCTAGCAGGAGGTTTCTCTCTGGGAATTCTCAACGTTATACCAACCAACCAACCCCCTCCCTTCCACCCTCGCGCGTTCGGTTCGGTTTCGTTCGAACGAACAAAGCTGCAGACGATAGAACTGTCGATCAATCCCGCGTCGTAGGACGTAATCTCGACATTTTTGCCTCGTTAGAAGTTACTGGGAGGCAGCGTCGAGGGTTTCAACGAGAATTCGATGCGATCCCTTGCACGGGAGGGTGCGGCCGTGAAAGAAACTCAGACACGCGCCATTGTGCTCGTAAATAGTCGTTTCGCTGGTTCCTCGGCTCAGGTGGCGCGCACAAGGATTTTAGAGATGCGTATTCAGGTTTAGATCGGGAACGGGGGGGGGTATTTTTCGGGGATGGTTTTGCGATTATTGGTACGGTAATATTGGGACGAGGATTGATGAATTTCGATTATTACATATTTCGAATTGAGAATTTGAATTTGATTAATAAAATATTCAAAATGGCACGTGGAATTAAACGAAATATTTTCTTATTTTAGAAGATTCTTAGAAATGTTTCGAAGAGAATTTCGAATAATTGGTAGATAGTAGTGGTGATATAAATAATCGATAGTGATACCAGAGATGGTATTTGAAAATTCATTTTAATGGAGACTAGATCTCTATTATAATGAAAAGTCAAAAATCGAGTCGAGAATTAGGTGTGGAGTTTATTTTGGAAAGTGATAGACAAAAGAATTTTGACAGAATATTAAAAGTGAAATTTGGAAATGTTTCTCGATACATGATTTTGAAATTCAGAATCAGATGAAATATTTCAAAAAGTGGAAGACAATGAATTTCTATTCCGACACGATGTTAAACATTAAAAATGGACTGATATAAATTTAGATAAGTAAAAGAAATTGAAATCTGAAGACGAATATCTAAGAACATTAGAGAATGATATTTAGAATCGGGTGAATGAATTTCACGCATCGTTTAAATAGAATATTAAAACAAAAACAAAGTACATATTTCATCGATCAGAAATTTGGAGTGTTGCATTATATTGAATATCAGATGGGGTAACTGTTTCGAAAATAAATATCGCAAATAAATCTTGAATGACAAGAAAGTAATCTAATCGCTGTTTGTGTCACTTTTTCATAAAAGAATAATTATATTTCCCTTATTGTTCCTCCAGACTAAAAATATTCTGCGACGACTGTATCAGACGAAATCTTCCTCGTGACACTTTTTACCAAACCAGAAATACGCGAAGCCAACCTCCATTATACTTGCGAGTAATCATATTCCTCGATTCTGGCCAGAACATCCCCAGAAAAATCGCATCCGCGCGAAAAAAGGAAGCTCACCCTCGATACAGGCTGCAAGTTAATGCGCTTACAGGCCGAAAATACGAATTCTCTCGAAGGGTGAATCGAACGAACTGTATCAAATGGAAACCATATCCCTCCTTTTCGCAGGAGGAAGAACGATAAAACGGCGTCAGCGTGCAATTTTCCAAAGAGACCGTGAGATTTTGTGTCGCGATTTTGTCCCCGAAAAGCACGAGGTCATCGCGAGGAAAAGACCAAACAAAGAAAATCATTTCGTCGAGAGAGTTGTTAACAATGATGACTGGGTCATTTCAGTATAAAAGAGGAACAATCGTATAGTTACGAAATAAACATTAGTTACTCAATTACTTCCCTTGTATTTTTGACTATTTATATTGTCACACTGTTATTCAATTATCATGTTACTAGAGATTTTCATAAAATCTCTATTCGTATCCTTGTCCTTCAATTTTTTTCGAATCGAATTTAAACAGAGAAAATGCTATACATACGATGTTCGAAGATATCGAGTTTCTCAGAGAAATTGAATTGTTGCGTCAAACAATTTCGGACAAGAAAATGGAGAAATAGATCGAGGATATTTTCTCAGTTCGCTCTCTCCTTTCTCTCGAAATCTAATAATAAAGTTCCGAAACTTTTTAGGGATCTACGTTTCCACAGATTCCTGCCTGAAATTTTTACGAACTTTGACAGATTTTCATTCTGGTTCGTAAGAAGAATTCCTTCGCGAGCGCTGCGAGAAAAAAGAGTATGGCTGAAACACGACGGACGATCGCGTTATGATATTAGCTTAAATTGGCTGAACGGGTTCAGCCCGCATACACCCGTATGCCCAATGGAAACGAGCCCTGACACGCGTCTCCTCGTCTTCTTTCACGTCAAAGAACTTGAAGAAATTCTTAGACAGTGATCGACCATCAAACGTACTCAAATTTTCAGAAGAAGATCAAATTGAACTTCTCCTCAGCATATACAAGTGTAAAAAAAAATTGTCTTCCCGATTTTAGAACAATAAATCATCTGTCCAATGAAGGATAATAATCGATCGCTGTAAAATTATAATTGTACTCGTATATTTTCGTATATTTTCATATTGAAATATATTAAAATCTCAATCGTCCTTAAAATATTAAAAGTGTGCCACGTTTCTATATGTATTGTAAAAACTTGTGTTCCCGATCAAAATTTCGGAACATCCGTAGTATCTTAAATTACATTCTTTTTTGACAATTTTCCCAATAAACAATATTATAATTACAACCTTCATCTTTAAGTGTGATTAATTATATTACAGATATATCATAATTAAAAATATACATAAAAGAAATTCTTTTGAAATTCTATCACGTTCCGAACTTCTTGAACGGAAGTGGACACTGCACTCGCCAAGAAGTGTACATTTTCCAGGAAATTCAATAAAAAAAAAAGAAAAAAATAGAAATTCAAATAGGACAGGTTCTATCGGAAAAATTTCCAAAATACACTCGTTCGTTCATTACAGGTAAGAGGTATTCAATTCCCAAGAAAATCGACCTCTCACTGCTCGCGAGAGTCTCGTTGGAAAGAGCGCGGTCGTTTCGAAACAGCGATTGGCTGACTGAATAAACGTGAAACGAATCGTACGGTCAGCCTGGATGTCGAAGAACGGTGACGATCACAGTGCCCGGCGAGTGTTGGTGTAAATTACTATTAATGAAACGAGATGTAACGGTGCAGCATCTAAATTGAAGCAATACGGTTTCTTTATCGTGGCCGGGTGAAAGAAGGGCAGGAGAGAACAGGCAGGAGCGCCTCAGAGACAGATGAAGCTAAGTAGGCAGACAGAGTGTTGGTGTGCGATACGATAAGTTAGCGAGCAACAAGCCCGAACACACGCTTTTAAAACACGCGTTCGCTTGGCTGACTCGTGCATGCACTGGGTGATCCCAAAGAAAGCGATCGAGCGTTCTTAATTGTTTCAACAGTTTGCGAGTTCGACTAGAATCTTTAAGGAACCGCGTGAAATTTAAGTTATCTGACACACTTGGGTACACTTTTAAAAATATTCGTTCCCTTGGCTCGTTCGTTGACTCGCGAGACAAAATCGTCAAGTGTTCCTAATTTATCAAATGTTCGTAATTTAACTCTGCTCCAGTTTACGAATTTATGTCTCATTCAATCTCATTGTTAAATGAAACATTCGAAGAAGCTTCTCAAGACTACTTTCTCAAGCTCCAAAATCTTGTGCACATATAGACTTTCGCGTCTAAACTGCTCAAGTTGGCTCGAAATTTAATCAACATGATCTCACTGCAATGTTAAAATTTCGAAATCTTTCGCGCAAAACTTTTCTACGATCGACTTCGTTCGAGTACTTCCATAATAAATTGTAAAATTTTAGTGATTTGGTAGAATCGATGAAATGAAACATTCCGAGAAGCTTCTCAAGAGTATTTCTCAAGCTCCAAAATCTTGTGCACGTATAGACTTTCGCGTCTAAACTGCTCAAGTTGGCTCGAAATTTAACCAACATGATCTCACTGCAATGTTAAAATTTCGAAATCTTTCGCGCAAAATTTTTCTACGATCGACTTCGTTCGAGTACTTCCATAATAAATTGTAAAATTTTAGTGATTTGGTAGAATCGATGAAATGAAACATTCCGAGAAGCTTCTCAAGAATATTTCTCAAGCTCCAAAATCTTACAGTTTTGCGTCGCACGCGTAAACACACAGGCGTCCACACCTATCACCAAAATCGATCTGCGTCTCGCGTCTCGGAGGCTGCGAGCGATTCATCATTCGCGGGACGCGAGCAATCAGCGTAATTGGCGCTGGGAACCTGAACCGCGCGAGCAACAACGAGCTAACCGTACATCGTGCACGCGATAAATAATCAACGATACGAATCACCGGTGTCGACGAATTCTCCGAGTAGTACCCTCTCGGTGCCGAAAAAAAAAAAAAACAACCCGAGTGGACACGCGTTTCGCGTCTTCCTCCCGGTCGAGGAAGGCGAACGCAAGACATTCCCTGTACGCATCGGCCGTAGTTCCTGCCCCCGTTGAATGAATCGTTCCCTTGCCGATGTCAGGCGAAAAGAAACACAAGAGAGAAAGAAACGTAGACACGCAACACTTCGAATTATGGCCGGATCGTCGCGCGATAAATCACCGTCGTGCGACTGCGAGTTTTCGAAAGTTTTCCTGCGAATCATCGACGACTTCCTTCTTCTTTTTTCTTCTTCTTCTTCTTCTTCTTCTTCGTTCATTAACGAAAATACGAGAGTGGAACTGAGCCAGAGATATCATCATTGTCATGCGATAATTTCTCTTGCTGTTTCGCATTGTCGGCGTTCTCTGTTAGTTAGTGCAACGCACAGTATAATAAATCTGGGCTCGTTGCGAAGCTTATATTTTCAAGATTTATTCTAAGCGAGCGGAGAGAAATGAAGACACCTTTCTTCTTGAAAATGCTGTCAACTGTCGTAGTAAGTAATCTATATTTCTACTCGTTCTATCCCTGTATAGTTTGCAATAGTTTACAACACGTTCGTACGTTTGTAGATTTGCAATAATTTGCAAATAATTGCAAATAAATAACTTTCGTTTCTTAGAATTCGATCGGACATGGTTTCCAGGCATAATCGTAATATTTCATAAACGTAGTTTTTACAAGCGCTCGAATATTTCCATGCGAAAGTACGTATGTAAATAATCCATGGGCCTTATTTTGAAAAACGTTTTGTTTTGAACAGTCGCTTACCATGTTTATGTATCAATGTACAATTTCGCGAGACATCGAGGTCGATTTGTGTTCTGCGTACATAGATAATACTGCGTACATAGATAATATCGGTTTCAAATCAGGTCGATAACTTGCTAATATAACATAAACGTTAATATCTTATTACATATTATCGTGCATCATTGTTACACGTGCAATAAAATACTATGAACTATGGTATTAATACATTACATTTAATAACAGAGATACGAGATTAGAACAGATTACCGCGTAAAGATATCATCCTCTCTTATCGTACTACGCAACGAAGACATCGTTATATTCTGCACACGTGCACGTGAAATAACTGTCCGCTATCGTTAAACTAATTGCTAAACTACAATTCCAACTACGGTTTTATAAGATTCCAAGTTGTGCAACGGTACTAACAATAATTGTAAAAGTTTCAGAAACTCGTTCGAAGCTGGCGAAAAAGCAATTTATTCGAAAAAAGAAAAAGATTACCAAATCGTCTACTCTACTTACATAATTGACAAACGTGCGCTGAACAGCCACGCTTCTCTAGGTCGAGGGAATTAAGCATCCAAACACCGGGGAAAAAAGCTCCAGCTAGACAGGAAGGAACACGGAGTCACGCGTCACGCGGATGATAAAAAGAAAATAGCGGAGAATGGCACACGCAGATTCGAAATAAGAAGGGGTGGTGAAGAACGCGTTTGTTCACGTGGCGCGCGCGCCGTGTTATACTGTTCAAGGGACGCAAAACGTTGTCGTCGACTTTGCTCGAGCACGGTCACCGAGACACTGAACCACAGTCCTTGCCCTCGAAAACGCTCAGGTGGCTCGTCACTGCAACGTAAACAGCCAGGCTTGCTTGCGGTACACGTCGTTCTCCGTTTTTCCTTTTCATTCCGCTGATACCCCTTTCAAAAAAAGATCGTCACTCTTTAGATTTCTCGAAGCGAGACGAGCGCGGTATGTATGTACACGTTTCCCGTGAACCTTAGTTTCTCTTTTCATCCCTCTTCTCAAGGAAACTTCGTTCTTCATGCTCTCTTCACGCGAAAGAATATGCACACGCATACATGCAATTGTAAAGAAGTGCTCGAACTTATATTGCAACTGATCAAGTGCGAAATAGGTTTTAAAATGTATATTGAAATTACAGGATATTTAATGCAAGTACGCAAAAGTTATGTATTTGACACGAGAGCATACACGTGCATATAGCGTTGGAACTTATACTGTAATTTTTTTCTCCTGAACAATATTAGGCGTGTTGTGTGAAACATTTCGAACTGATCAAGTGTGAAAGAGGTTTAAGAATATATGTTGAAATTACAAAGTGTTACAAATATTTTGTGAGCCACTGTGTACGCAGTTTTTTCTTTTTTTTTTGAACGACCGTTCTTCTTTGATTTTCTTGAAATTTCTTTTACAGGTGTATAATAAATAAATGTATGTCAAGATGTAGTAGTAGTCCAATGAGAGTATTGCAGAGAAATATTGTTTCACGTACATATCTCCCACGCAAGTATTACTGTGACACATTTCAAAAACAACAATCTTATTATAATATGTTATATCATATATTTTATTTAGAAACTAACTTGAATGTCCTGTATATTTATCTTGTAATTTATTGATTGATAACAATTAATTTTCTTGAATGCCTAAAAATCGAAAGCTTATTGTAATTCATACTTTCGTAAGCTTCGATTCATTAAAAAAAACTCGACCGTTGAAATTCTATTTTTACTTGCTTCCACACGTCATAGTGTACAGTTAGTGTCCTCAGTGCAGTGTTAATAGAACTCGTGCGTGAGTGTAGAGAATTGTAGAGTTAATAGGAAGCAAAGGTGGTGAAAACTGATAATCTCTCTAACAACGTGCCAAGTGGTAATTCGCAATGAGTTCACCACGACAAACGTCCCGGCACTATTTTACAGCGGACGATATAAGGTACGACGTACGAGAGTATAGTGATTCAGAAGACATTATCAAGTGAAAGTTTGTAGGAAACAATATCCGCGAATCCATTTCGCCGCTATTACGAGCTCACTGAGTGAGTCATCAATTATTATCAATTATAATTCCACCGATTAACACATCAATTAAGTATTCTACGCAAACAATTGCTATGTCTCTATAATATTCATTACAACGTGATTGAAAAGTAAAGGAAATATTCTAACAAATATCTATCACTGAATTTCATTTAATTATTTCTTATAGACAAATAATTCTCTGATAACATTTATTGTAACACAGATTAAAGAACGGATTAGGTGCTCTAATAAATATCTGTTAATTTTCTTGTTATTGTTACATTAATGAAATCCTCTGTGCAAACAATTCTCTACGTTCTATTCCATAATGTTCATTGTACACACGATTAAAGAAATGAATTAAACGCTGCAGCAAATATCAATCAGTGAAATTCATTAAATTCGTTAATTATTATGTTATCGTTAATTACGTAATATTAATCAATGCATCGATCAAATATTTTATCCAACTTAATCTATCATATATAAATATTCTGTGCAATCTATACTATCGACTAAACATCTCACTGAAATACAGTCGTGAAATATTTTCCATTGCAACTATATTCCCATACATGCAATTATATCAAGTTCATTATTCTATCAAAGTCAAATATTCTTCTCTCTGTCCTACGATATTAATTAACATCTGCTTGTCTAAAAAAATCCAAAACACTACGTACATTCATTCCCTTCTTGTGCAATTGTCCATTCAGTCACAAATCACCATACTCTACTAAACGTGACAATTGTCCCGAGACGAATAGAGAGACAAAGAAACGCGAGAGAATCGTCGATCGGACGAAATTTTCGAGAAACGCCAAGGAAGAAGACGGCCAGAGAGAGACTCCAGCACCACTGGTCGTGGCATTAACATCATCATCGCCATCAACCTCCTCCTCGTCGCCACCACCACCAGGCATTTGCCAGCGGTACTGGCAGCAGCGCTGACAACGATGCCCTTAAAGCCCGTCTACTTTCACACAGCCCGTACGTTCCACCTACTCGTGCGTAAACAGTAATAATTTGTTGTTTCGTGGTTGTTAACTCTTTCGTAAGGCGTAAACGAGAGTGCGGAGTACGTACGTAATACGCGAGAATAGAAATGAGTGGATCGTAAATTTTTCGATGCATTTGAAACGAAAAGAAAAAAGATTTTTAAAGTAGAGTAGTATAATATAACATTACGGTAGTGGTGAAAATAAATTTCTGTCTGCGCTCCATTTGTTTAATTGAAGAGTAAGAGGAAGAAACAGCGAATGTTACAGACATAGCTTTGAGAAAGTTAAGTAGATATCTCAGATATCTCGGAAAAAAGTAATTAATAATAACAATTATAAATCTCCAAGAATCTGAAATGTAATTTCTCGAAAGTTTCATCTCCAACAGTCCTAAATATTCAACTTCTCAAAAATCAAATCTCCAAGAATTGTAAACATAATTTCTCTACGAATTCTACGTACAATTTTACGAAAACTGAATCTATAAATCCGAAAAATACATAGCTAGAAACGTCACGGAAAAAAGAATTTTTTCGTGCAACGTTCAATCAAGTCTCTCTAGAGACACACGCTGGCGAGAGAGAGAGAGAGAGAGAGAGAGAGAGAGAACAAAGTCGGAACCAAATTTCGCGCGGCGAGGCAACTTCTGTCGCGTCACCTTGCCGCGAGATTCGACGCGGACAGCTCGCGCGGAACATCAAAAAGATGCTTCGAAAGAGAGACAGGGAAGAGAGACTCGCGTTTCGCCGGGTTGCTGAATCATCCAGCTAAAATATACCCAGTGTACGTTTCATACACGCTCTCCGACACGGGTTCGCGGTTCATTGAAAAAAGGAACGAGCCGAGTTCCAGCTGTTTATTAATAAACGAGGCTTGCGGGTTAGAGCGGTTTGCCGCGGTGCAAGAAGAAGATCGGCCGTGCAACAAGCGGAATAAAATCGAACGTAGAGAGAAATTCTCGTCGCGAACGTGAGGGACCAACGTTGCAAAAGTGATCGATCGCGTTCCACGACTTTATGCTCGAATTGAAATCGATAACTTGCGCGATTAGTTGCGGCTAACGATTAGTTTATTCTCGATTAGATGATGAATAAAAAAAAAAAAAAAATAAGACGTGGAATATTTCTGAAATTTGTAAAATAACAGGTAATTATTTTATGTAGATGTTAATCTTATTGGAAGAATTTAATGATCCACGTACTTGCTTTGAATCATACTATTAATATTAAGACGAAGTTTGATGCTATTGCATTCATGATATTATATCTAATGTAGTAAAATTTTTGTCGAATTTTCCGATGAATGTGTTGAAATTTGAATTTGAATGTGCTAGAGTTTTCAGTGACTGATTATTAACCGCGGTAACTACAGATGTGTATACACTCAGAAATTCTTTTTCAAATGAAATTAATTTTTTTGCACAATTTTCCGGGAAGTATGAATTTCAAATATAATTAGTTACAATTCTGACAGTCGAACATATTGATATCATAAAATAAAATATTTTTTATTATATTCATTTGAAGAGGACATGCTTCAGATTTTTCAGCGGCAGTGTGTATTGGCTTTTTCCATTTTTATTTTCCTAGTTAAACTTTTACACGTATATATAAGTTCATTATGCTGTAATATTCGTACACTATGCACACTCGTGCAAAACTCTCGGGAAATTGAGCCGGAAAAACAAAAACCGATTGCACACGACGCACGAGTTGCGGACATTCCAAACAAAATGAGTGATGAAAAATACGAGATACATGTACGAATACATATCGAATAAAATTTCACATCTCGTATTTTTTATTTCGCCAGATGCATTTGCAATTCGTCCAGGGTGAGTAAATTAAAAAAAAAAAAAGAAACAGAAAAACTATTCCTCAACAGTGATGTTATGATACAAAAAGTAGACAATTATTCTTTTCGCGAATTTCTATCTTGTCGAAGAAGTTGCAAATGGAATCGAGGTATGCATTTTCTCAGCAAATCGAATTGCAAGAAGTGTTGTTTGCCACACGATACAGGAAGAACTAAAGAGAGAAAAAAACGTCTGCCTGTAAAAATGTAACGATGAATTGTTTGATTTGAAGAAACAGAAGATTTGTGGGAAACAACACTGTGGAAACAACTATTGCGCCGAGTTCAAATATATCGCCAATTAAGTGCAAAGAAAAAAAAAAAAACTCGAGTAATTGCAATCGCGGTTTCCATCACAGGCAGCAATTGTTTCTTCGCAAGACTATTTATAATTAAGGAAATTACGGCACTGTCGTGACGTGTTACCTTTGCGATTTCTCGAAATATCGTACGTTTAAAAAATCCCTCGAGTTAATAATTCTGCTGCTCAAAAGTCTCGAAATACTTTTTATTTCCTTTTATTTTTATTCTTAATCGTGTATCAATAAAATTTTTATATTGTGACTATTAATACATCATCAATCTATTGATATTTTTATACTATTTATATTAATCTTTGATATAGTAAAGTTTTACAGATTTTTGTTGAATAAAATGCTATTTTATTCTTCTAGTTTAAAAACATTTTAAACAGCACTTGTATAGGACAGATATTTTTTGTATACTATTCTACATGTATTATTAACAAAAATAAAATTATTATTGTTATTAAGTTATTAAACATTATTATTATTATTATTATTATTATTACTATTGTAACGGAACAAAACAGAATAATGTATCCTTTATAAATTATTTATCCATTGATCTTTCGATTTAATTATGAAATAGATAGACATTACTGTCATTACCGTTCAATGGATTACATCACTCAGAGAGGATCGTTTCCGTCGAAGTTGCTTGTTAATTAATAAAATGAAGCAATACTATTATCGTTAACTCTATGAGTAACTGCACGTTAGTCCAAATGCTTATTACACGCTACCAAACAGCGTACTACTGTTACGTAATCTGTTGATGAAGTAACATTTTCGAATTGCCGACGACCAATCGTTGTATTATGTAATAGAACGTAATCTTTGTTCTGTCCTAAAATCTCGAATGTTGCTTACCACTACTGTGATTGCGTCAGTGCAAAATCAAAGATATTGCTCTTTAATAAATATTCAAATCTAAAACTTGAAAGGTATACAAAGTATTTTATATTAATATTAATATCAATATAATATTAATAATATTAATAATATTATATTAATATTAATAATATAATAATTAATATTAATATTAATATTTTATTTTAATCGAGCGACGATTAAAATTTTCGATAATAAATTCGAACGGTAATTTTGGTAACATAGAATCGATTGAATATTGAGACTAATTCACTACAAAAATTTATCGTATTTTTTATTCGCACTTTTCATTTATTATTTGCATCAATTCCGTTACATTTCATTTTGAACGAAATAATAATTTCTGATTTCCCAAGATCAAAGCTTCAGAGTTTCCTATTTATATTAGAAAATTTCTCCCTTTTCTTTCTCCTTTAATCGGTTCGAATTTTTTTTTTTAACATTTTCTCGTTACTCCAATTTTATGAATACCGCAGTTTGTAAAACTTAAGAAATTTATATCTCAAAGCTTTTACCTCGCAGAAGAAAAAATGCAAGTTTCGAAGCTCGTGGCTCGTCGGGAGAAATTCAAGTCCGAAAGCTTTTAGTCTACAGGTAAAAACTTTAAGCCTCGAAGCTTCTGGCTTAAGCTGTTTAAAAAATTTTTGATACGCTAAATTTACGATAAGCTGTCCTGAGAAAAAAAACCAAATTTCCCTTTTAAATTGAAATCTAGGAATAAATGTCTCCTCTTGCTTTGCTACTTTACTACTTTCATCGCTTTTGCACACTTTGAAACGCACACGTTCAATTTGCACAAGTATTTACGATCAGCCAAACGTTATAAAAAAATTGCTACAAACCAAAAAAGGTTCGACAATATCCTTTCTTGATATCCAATTACGTCAACAGTCGATCTCCTGTCGATTTATGTACGTATAGAGGGAGTGACTCTTGATTGCGTTAGCTTGGTTCGCGAAATCCTCGACGATATTACGGCCAATCGATTACGCTTAATTCAAATAAAGGGGATTGGCATGGGGAACAGGGAGAACAAAGGTGGCCCGTAATGAAGCCTGACACTCGGCAATTAGCCGACGGCGGATCGTTTTTTGATTTAATTGCTGCCGAATGCACAGCCATGGTAACCGTGTTACTCGTTCACCGGCTGGATTTTTTTCAACTCACCTGAATCGAGTCGAGCCTCGAACTGGCTGGACTTAATTTATCGCAGAGCGTAGACCATTGTCTTCTGGGGACGTTAGATTCGGTGAGAAAGGATTTATCGAGGTAGGATAGATTATTGCTGGATCTTGATCGAAAAATCCTTTCGGCGCGCAATTAAAACGTGGGCGACGACGAAGAAAGAGTTCATCTTCGTTGAATCCAGCGCGAACGTAATTAACGAAAAATGTAATGTAAAATCTCAATCACTGCTCGAATATCAAAATCTCAATGACGCTCGAGCTTAGGACGCTGGTGCTGTATTTGTTTCAGGATTCGAGGAATAAATGACAGTTTTTATAATGGTACATTAATAATATGGTACGTTAACTCGATGAATTATAGTATGTAATATATATTTACTGAAATACATAACTGAATATATATTTTGTTAGAAATTTATAACTGAAGTATATATTTTGTTAGAAATGATTAGAAAGCACAAATTTGCTAATTTGTCCAAAATTTGCAAGTTGTCCGATGTACTAAAGATAGATAATTTGTTCTTCTCAACTTACAAAACCGTTTTTATCGTTAAAAGTATTTCGAAACGCGAAAAAAATATTACGAATAATAAAACTGAATGAAGCGCAATCAAGAATGCAATCACTTTAGGATTTTTAAATTAATGATTATTAATTATTCATTTATTCAACAATCCGTAGATAAATAATTAATGCTTTCACTTTGAATCGTAATTCTCAATCACATTCTTAATTACATTTGCCTCAATTCTTCTTCAAACCAACGAATAAAGACCGCATTTTGAAACAATTAAACGGATTAAGCGGATTTTCGTACTTCTTACTTTTGAAGATATAATTTGAAAAATAGGATATAACTTTCGAAATAGAATCTGCAAAAAAGATCGGACACATTTTGATACGTTCATACATTCTGCGCGATTTCGCGCTTTTGAATTCTCCATAAATTCGCAACGAAAAAGAAAAAAAAAAGAAAAGAAGAAACTTCCGCCAATAGAGGAGGAAACCAGTTAGAAAATGAAATATGTATTCGACTCGTTGGTATCGCTGTCTATTTTCTCGCTGACACACACGCGAGCAGACCTAATCGTATCCGTTTCCTGTGAGTTTCGAGCGAGCCACGTCGCCATTTGACGATAAACAAACAGAAATCGTTGCTCTCGAAATAATCTTCGCGGCAAAACCACGGGCTCCCTCTCATTCTTTTTTTTCCTCCCCCATCGACAATCGTATATTTTCCCATTAAACAAACTGCACTTGGAACCCAGGCGAATCCATCCCTTCCGTGTCTCGGAAAGTTTTCACGCCTGTAAATTACACGCCGCGTGAACAAATTACGCAACGAATTGCTCACGGGACGAAAGCAGGCCGAACTCGTTGAAAATTCATTGAAAATACATTTTCCATGGCAAAGAGATGAAAACGACGGAACAATTTCTTTTCTTTCAAATGTTCTGTCATTTAGATAGTGGAACTTGAGACAAAAACTATGATTATACTGCGACACTATGATTTTTATGCGAATTCATATTTTTGATATACACATTTATGTTTCACTTTATTGTAAGACGTTTGTATTTCGTATTGATCAGAATGTGGATTTTTTTTTAGGCAATTTTATATTTTCATAAATACAAGTATTGAAATAATGTTTAAATAGAAATTTCTTTCACTCACTAAAGGTTATGACAAACCCTCTAGTTTAAATATTTTTGCATATTACATGCATTCCGTTTTCTGAATTTATGATCTACTTGTAAACTTCACACAAATGCAGAGTTACTGGATTGTGAATATTTTATATATTTTCATTCATGTGCATTGTGTGCGTTGTCCACGTATTTTTTCTGCGACTTTTCAAATTTCCCATAAAACGCATAAAAGTCCACGGTTTAACAGAATGATAGATTTATAAATTTTCAACTTTATAGATTTATAAATTTTAAGATCAATGTAATGTTAGAAACAGGTTTTTATAAAATTTATAATATGGTAGGTATACCGTGAAATATAATGTAATATAATGTAACAAGTAAAAAGAATATAAACAGAGTCAATAAAGAAATAGCAGAAGACATTTTTAAATTAATGATACAATCCTGATATACTTATTGTTAGAGTATCTCATATGGATTACGTTGAGGGCATAATACGGTGATTTAGAGAAACTGCTGATCCTCGAGATCGTTTAAAGTATCCTAAATCTCTGTTAGTGACCCGAGGAAACGCTGATCAACAAAATTTCTCGAAAATCGCTCCAACAGTCGTAAATCTCCGTTAATGGTCTACAAAATTGCTGAACTTTACAATCTTTCTGGAGATCGCTACTAGAATTTTAAACGATATCAGTCACTTGTTTTAATAATTGACATTATAATCTTAATATCTTAACTATAACTTAATCTCTAGTTGTTATACCCAAATTTATTTTAATTAGTTAACTATGTAGGACCTTCGGATAGTCATTCTTTGTTTGTTCTATTTATTTCATTCGTTTAAAGAATTTTTTTTTTCTTTAGAATAAAATCATTCTGTTCTTTAACCATTCACATGACCTTTGTTGCATGATCATTGTTTTCTATTAAATAAACGGCAGACAATATCTCTCTCAATTTCACTATTCAGAAATACGATTAACAGAAATAGGCAGCTTATTTCCATCGGATCACAGTAATAATAAAATAACAAAATAAATCGTAAATAGCGAAGACTTCCTCACAGAAGATGTAAGATAATTATATAAGTCAATAGAAAATTTAAATTGCAGAAATGCATAAGATGTTACAAGAATATGTAAAATATTCAAACAGTATATGTGCTCATGATAAATCACCGTTAAATAAAAAAGAGATTATACACTTTTCTTACAGGAAATCCAATTTCCAACCGCACCGTTCAGCATCTTCACGAACTTAAAAAAATTCACCTTGTGTCGAAAATGAAAGCGAAACTTCGAAATCGAACGACGGTAACGCGACCGGTAACACGGCTTATACTTTTCATCGGCCCTAACATTGCAACAGGAATCGGCAGATTAAACGTCCGGGCCGCGATAGAGAGAAAACGAGTTTGTGAGTCACATCGTGTGCCGGAAGAGCAAGAAGATATCTCGGGGGCCCGACCTTTTGTCGCTCGCCCCTCTCTTCTGATGGCGAACGCATCGTCCACGTCCTCGAAAACGTCTTCGCGAATCACGATCTCGATTATGAGTCGATCGATAAGAACACGCGAACATCTCGTGATCGAACGATCCTGGTAAAAAGAGAAGAAGGTGAAAAATATTCTTCTGTCTGATTAAATTGTGCCGAAAGAGAATGGATGAAAAGAATCATTTGAACAAACTGAAAATGAGTTAAAAAATAAACGAATTTTAATAAAAGATTCCGCGATTCTGTATCTACATTCCAGAAAAATAAAAAGATGCGACGAATGTTTTTCTCAAAATTATGAAAAGCGTAATTAAACGTAAGATTATGTTATGATTCGTTCCCTTCAAATGGCGGTTTGTTCGTAAGATGTTTAAAAACTGATACTGAGTATTATACAAAAATATTAAAGATTGTCGTAGTGTTATACCGTGTGATATCTGACAATAAAATACTGCAAGTACGTTTCTACAAATCAACTACAAAACGAAGAAATTAAAAACGAAGAAGTAAAAAATGTCATCTCGTTGTACGTAATAAAACTCCCGTTTTATAAGATTCTTTAAAATATTATTAATCAAATAGTTAATAAATTTAACAAATTCAGTACATTTTTATTATCACAAAGTTACAATTCATCTTCTTGATAACTCTTTCGTTTATTCTTGATGTCAATTTTCATATCAATGACATACTGTATGTACATATTATATTCGTATTTTCTATTTAGGTGCATTCTATCACCACCAATCGCACTGTAATACAAAATCAATACATATTTTTCGACAAGAAGAAGAATCACTTAACCTAACACTCCAACCCCAACAAAGAACACTCTCCCTTCCCATTCCTCATTTCCGGCGTACGATCGTCAAAGCTCGTGATTGCGAATAACCAGGCAAAAGACGCGAGAAGAAAGTTTCGAGAGGCCACTTCGATCACGAAGAACGAAGAGTAAATGTATATATATATATATATATATATATATATATATATTTCTTCCTTTTTTTCTTTCTTGTCGTTCCGTTCTCTCGAACAAGGGTCTTGGTACATCGAACAGAGGGTCGTCGGGCTAAAAGCACGGGCCGCAATTTGCTTGAAATTCCGCGGCGGAAAGTAAGTTGGCCGAATCAGAATCGACTGAAAGGCTAATTCAGGCAAGCTCGGGGACTCCAGGGCTGTGAGTTTAATCGAAAGGTAATTAGCATGACAAAGGGCGGCCTTTAATCGCGACGGGGCACGCGATTAATTTATTACGCAGTCGCGAGTCTCTCTTTCTTTCTCTCTTGTCTCGCGATTGCCACGCGTTTCGAAAACGCGTCGACACAATTCATTTATTTGTCGCGTATTCGTTCATTTTTATTTTCTGTTTTGTTTCTTTTTTTTTTTTTTAATGGCCAGAGACGTTTATTTGCTTCTTAATTTGGTGACGATGTTGATGCAACAATGTGACGCACTATCGCCAGAAATATGGTCCGCGGATTTTATGCGAATACTTTTCAAATGAGAGAGAGAGAGAGAGAGAGAGAGTAAGATTCATGACTCGAACAGAGAGAAAGTTTTTCATCTCTCACAAATTCTTCGAACAGTTGTTTTTTGTTATTTCTTAGCGTTTTGATAGTCGAATTTATGAATATATGTGAAAGCTATTTGAAAGTCTGGATGATCAGCATTTACTTTTCGAATGAAGTATTCCTTTGTACACGTTCCTGAGAAATGATAGTATTGCAATCGCAACACCGACTTTTAAATAGAATTAATCAAAGTTTCAGTTTACATTGCGAATAAAATATTTATTTACTGTAGGGAGTATCATTATTCTTTCTGAAATCCTAACGTGTTCTACATTTTTCACTGTGTATCACATTTAACGCTAGAGTTGCCAACTATTAAAGTACAAAACTTGGATCAGAGAAAATAAATGTATATAAATAAAAGAAGCCTTGCTGTCCTCCTCCTCAATGAGAGGAATAACAATCATTTCTCTCTTGCGAGAAATGAACGAAGCGAGATCTTCTACTTAAGAGGAAGATATTAAATAAACAAAATTTAAGAAACCAGAACGATGTTGAGTCATCATTTCCATCAAACGCTATCCTCGAGTTGTAATTCTTATCGACGAGACGTTCATTATGCAACCCGCTGCGAAACGCCCGGTTATTACCGTTAATTAAAGGCGTTTAATTAGGGTGGTATCGTAGAGGTCACGTTATTCTCATGCTTTGTCTCTCTCTCTCTCTCTCTCTCTCCGACATGTTTCCCCAACAGGCCGTTTTCTTTCCGTAACACCGTTTGTTGCTCGCCATTTCATCTTTCTCTCTCTTTTTCTTTCTCTTTCTTGTCGCTTTTTAACCCTTCGCTTCCGCGTCCTCCGTTTTTCCAGGAAGAAGCTAGTTTCGTCGCACGCGATCGTCAGTTCGTTAACGCCAAGCGAAGAACTGGTAGATCGTTTCCCTTTTTTGTTCAACCCTGTCTCTCCCTCGGCCGGCTAAATGCTATTCCATAGGAAGTAATTTTTCAGAATCTCACGACGTTCGTTTCGAAGGTGGTGATTCTGTGGTTTGGTGAATTTTTAAGGCAAATCTTCGCTGAAGAACTTTATCAACGTTTTAGCAAAGAGTTTGAATGGGCTAGTTAAGTCCTTGAACTTTTGTATTTGTATCTTGCCTTCAGTTAGAACGGAAGCGAAGTTTTCAATGTTTCTCATCGTGTATTTACGTTTAAGCTGCATATTTGTTTGCGATTATTTGCACACAGTTTTCGTATTGATAATTAAATATAAAATAACATAGGTACGTGTGTATACAATTAATTAAAAATTTTATGAAATAAAATATGAAGTAAGATTTTTCGAAGTATACGTAGACTGAAACAAGAATGAAGAACAGAAAGATAGCACAGAAGAGAATTTTTCGTTGAATTTTTAACTTTGAAATTGAAATGGGAATTTTGGTTCCTTTAGAGAGCTCTGAAACTTAAACTTTTCACTGCAAGCGTAGCAGTAAAAGTGCCTTGAAGCTTGAATTATTTTTGACGTGAGAAACTTAAATTTCTTTCTGCAAGTTGCGAGTTTTGAGATACAAACTTCTTAACGTAGATACATACATTAGAGGATTTGTAAAAATTTGTATCTTTTTTGCTAGAAGCTTTCGAAACCAAAATTTCTACCTGCAAGCTATAATTTTTGAAATATAAATTTCCTCATGTAAATTAGAGGATTTGTAAAATTAATTTTGTAAAATTGCTCGTGTGCTTCGCAATTTTTAACGTTCACCCATGCTTCGTGTCTTTAATTAATCCTCAAATTATGTTTGATTGTTTGATTTTATTTCACGTGATAGGAATTAATCATAAATTCCAATCAAATTGTAATAAGAAATTTAAGTCTATTGTTTCAAATAAAATTGTTTCAAATAAAATTGCAATGACATACTAGAATTCTTTAATTAATCCTCAAATTATGTTTGATTATTTGATTTTATTTCACGTGATAGGAATTAATCATAAATTCCAATCAAATTGTAATAAGAAATTTAAGTCTATTGTTTCAAATAAAATTGTTTCAAATAAAATTGCAATGACATACTAGAAAGATTGCACGAGTAATTATTTCTTAATTATTTCATACTATATAAAATCATGAGCACGTGATGAGTATCATTTTGCTACGAACATTGTATCGACATTCTTCGGTCTCTAAAATCGAAAATATCCGTGAACAGCGGAGAAAGTCCGCGTTATGATATCGCGGATCGAAAACGAGCACGCGATGCCCAGATGTGGGTGAAGGAAGACCGGTATTGCGCGATCGGATTCCATCGGTTCGACACGATGTCACCATCTGACGAAATTTTGTTGTTACACGTGCAAGTATTTTTAGTCGACTACACAAAATCGTGGGATTAGATCCAACCTACGGAAGCTTTCTTTCATTTTTTCTTTTTTTTTTTCGTGTTTTCATCGAATCGACACTTTCAATTATACCTTTTGATTTTTGAATTAAATTAAATAATCTAATCTTGGAGTTCCCTTCATTTTAGAAGATTTCAAAATGATTCGAGAAAGTACCAATTTTAGAAAAATACGAAATAAAAATCAGAATAATACTTGTATGCTTAGTTATATGTACATGTAATAAAAAAATTAGATTCGTGGAAACTATTTAAACTTTTTTTATATCCACGATGTCAATATACCCCTGAAATAATATATCATTGAACATTCTCTGTTCTGTATTATTTTAAAAAAATCATTGCCAAGGAACGTATAATTAGAATTAGAATTTTTGATTTTTGATTACATTGATAGGGGTAGCAATATGTTACTGAAACTTTCATTAAGACACTGAGTTAAAAATATAAATCTGCATGTTATAGTAGATATGCTCTATTCCTCGACATATAAATTTATATATCCAAATTTCTGTATTTTATCTTATACGACATCTTTCTATTAAAATCCTCAAAAACAGAAAAAGAATAGCTTCCTTTTTTTTTAATCACACAATTACATTTTCTTCGTTCAAAACGTTAAACGTTGAAAAATTGTATGGTTACTCTCCCATAAAATTCTCCCATACTCCAATTCTTTCAAATAATCCACAAACACTCAGAAAGCACGATCTTGTGAAGGCCACTCGTATTTACTTTCGCGAACGAAAAAAGCAAAGAACAATGAGTGAATGGAATGTGGAGAGGAATTTAGTCTCATTGATCGAAACATACGACGATCGCCGAGAGATCGAGAGACGTCGAGAGAGGTCGTGAAGAAAAAAAAAAAAAAAGAAAAATGTAATTATCGAGCTAGCGAAGAGTGGCCCCCACGAACTAATGGCCGCGGGGGTAGCGGTGCTTTCTGGCCAGATGCTTCTGTTTTAAGGGTGTCTCTCGAGATACAAGGGTTCGACATTAACGCCGAGCCTTCTGTCGATGAAGGGGGAGGACAAAGCGAACGACCGGCCGAAACTTGCTTCGTACAAGTTGGACCGTGCAAACCACGCGACAAAGGATGGGATCCGAGACGAATTCGCTAGGCATGATCGAACCTGGGACACTATATAGTGCAAACTATAGTGGAATAATTTGTAAGTACTTTAACAGAGTTTTTTTTTTTCAGTCCGTGATATGTGTAGTCACGTCGCTTAATTTTTATTTATATATCGATTGATATCGAGTTGTCAGTCTGATTAAAGATCTGCTCATTTTCCAAAATTATAATGATCAATCTAGTCTCCTTTTCGCAATGTTTTTCATTTAGTCAAATGACTTGTCTCACGAACTACGAAATTACACTCATAGAAGAAATTGCATCGAATTACCACGGGGAAAAATGTGACAATTTTGAGGGAATTCAAACTTGTCGAGGCGATCATTCAGTGGTCTATCATTTATCGGACAGTTCTTAACTTGTATTATGCAATGTCAGCGAGCTTGTCATCAAGTCGGAAAGGAAAGATCCACCCAGTAATTCGCCGACAAAATGTCAAATTATCGAATTATCTTTTTGTATCGGAAGAAACAAATCACCACGAAGATTTATAAGAGAAAAACCGGATGGTCAAACCTTCAGTTGCTTGAACAACGAGACTACGTTTCGATATTCGTCTTTTTTTCTTACTGTCTACATTCTCTTCATTATTTTTATCTTTCTTTGACCCTTTTGTAATTTAAAGTTCAAGTATGCACGTGAAATTTTTATTTGTTCTAACGTTGTACGCATCGATGGCATGGAAACCAGCCGAAAGTGTACGTTTCTTTGATTTTTACAAGGGAATTCATTTGTTTGAATATTGGTGAAGATATTCATCTCTTTGGTGACCCGTGGATTTTGCGTTTATATAAAATAATGGGAATTATATAGGTTTATCGTAAAATACTCTTCCAAAAGATATTCGACGAAGTATTTTATCATTCTAAGATATATTTAAGCTTCTGAGCATCACAGAAACGAAGAAATTCAAACATTTGAAAATTAAGATATCTGACGTTCGAAACGTTGAAATTTAAGGTGTTAAAAAACGTAAGATATTTTCAGATAGAAATTTCAAATTTCAAAATACTTGAAAAATTGTCGGATATACCTTGATACTTGAAAGGGTATTTAACGTTTGTGGCGCTGAAATTTAAGACACTTAAAAAGAATCGAGAAGCTTAGACGTTCGAGGATCGGAATAGCCGAGTCAATTTTTAAAAAAAAGTTGAAATTTTAAAATATCTCCAGATGTCTCGAGAGCAAATGGAAAAAATGGCAATGGGTTTGCGGAAATCTTGCTTGCAGAAGATCGATGTATCGGAAGGTGAGTGAAAAAGAAAAAAAAAAAACTCGAACGAAATTTAATCGAACCAGAAGGGAATGATTAGATTCTTAATAAAATTCATTCAATAGACAAAGTTAACGGAATGAGGAGGGGCGAATTTCCTGACGATGACGAGAACCTCAAGTGTTACACGACCTGCATCATGAAATTATTACGAACCGTAAATACAGAATGAAATAACTAATTTTCAACTCCGAGGTTGTTCATTGGTGAAGTAACTGATCGACGTTCTCAATATTTGTTCGTCTAGTTTAAAAACGGGCAGATCGATTTTGCGATGGCGATGAAGCAAATCGACCTAACGATGTCAGAAGAAGATGCAATCACAGTAAAGGAAGTCGTAAAAACATGCCAGCAATTAGGTAAGGTCATTGAACATTTGAATCAATAAATTGATATAATTAGATAGATAATTAGGTAATTATGATAAATAGATAGACTATAGAAAAGACTGATTGTGTCTAAAATGATCGAAAGAACAGAGTTTCATAAATTTTAGTTCGTAACAAATGAAACTTGTATATCATCGACAATTTCAGATACTGTATTTGCACATACAAGTATATTAGTATAATAATTGTATAGATATATATTAATAAGATAAATAATAGTCAGTATAAATAATATTTATAGTACATACATTATACTATTAATCTAATATACCATATGAAGGACATATTACGAAATACAATTTCCAACATTCGTATCTAACAAAAGACACAAGCATATGATTTATGTTTGATCAATTTAGATGCTTCTCAGACACATTCTCGTCATACATTTCGCACAGAAAGAAGCTATCTTCTTTTTAAACTGTCTATGTATTTTTTAAACCCTGTTGTACGCAGAATATACCGGCGATGACTGCGAAAAAACGTACAACCTGATAAAATGCTACTACACCACGAATCCAGAAAAGTTTTTCTTCCCTTAATAAACATGATCGACGCCAATACGATCTTTCGAAGAGACACACACACACACACACACACACACACACACCCACGCAAATTTATGAAATTCCAAACTCGATAATGTCACGCGACAGGAAACGAGCAAACGGTAGAAATCGATAACAAGTATAGGAGAGTATTTTAAAGAAATAACTACAAGATAACGTTAACAATTTATAACGCAATAATACCATATGACTTGTCAGTTGCATATTCTACACTAAATTGTACATCATTTGATTTCTTTCTCTTATGATATTAAACTATGTCCGATTTCTGACAAACAAGATGTTATACAAGAAAGATGTAAAACACATTACATGTGAAAATATTTTCAAAGAAAGGAAATATTTGGAAGCTTCGCCGATGAAATCTAATATTGCACTGTTACAATCTAATATTGCTTTAT
Source organism: Tetragonula carbonaria (assembly GCA_032399595.1). NCBI lineage: Eukaryota > Metazoa > Arthropoda > Insecta > Hymenoptera > Apidae > Tetragonula > Tetragonula carbonaria. The sequence goes on along the minus strand of JAUCRC010000005.1, from coordinate 17,241,652 downwards.
TAGAATTATTCATAATAAACCAACACAGAAATAATTATTAATATAGTAATTATTAATCCCCAGATTTTGAGTTATAGCAAAGTTGTCATCAACTATCTAATCGACAAAAGATCGAATTAATTTCTATGCGGAGAGATCCTCTTCGTCTCATTCTCAGTGTTCCATTTTGTCTACTTAATTTTAGCCGAGAAACTCTCTTTCGAAAAATCGAATGATTCTTCAAAGCTGGATTTTCCCCTGACGAAAACAACGTTTCGCAATAATTTCCATCAAGGTTCTTATTCCGCGATAAACATCTTTGATCGTAATTTGAATTCTTTAAACACAGCTGTTGTCAACGTCATGTCGGGATGATAAATTACACGAAATACAGCTATCAATTAGCGATGATATGCATAACGATAATTATACTGTATCCAAATCGTGTATGTCGCTCGGAAGAAACAATTTTTTCCGAAAATATACCATATTCAAAGGTTTCGTTCACAATTGCTTATTAATTCTCCTCGTTTCTTTGTTACATTGTATCTCTTGCGCCACTTGAATAGATGCAGCAAAATGATAGTGAATACTAAAAATACCAAATATCTAGAAACTTTTTTTGTGTTTTAAAAATATCTCTAATACGGAAGAACAGCAAGATTAGCTTGTAATTAAATTTATTTCACTAGTTCTTTCGTTTCATTCTTCGTCTCGAGCAAAAAATTATGATAAAACAAATTAGATAGAAGTAGAAGATTTTAATGTCGTTTAAATTAGCAATTATCGTCATATATTATCATGAATATTATCATATTCATAGAAAATTCTTACGCGTATATTGTACGTGTATTGCATTGATATCATTGGACATTGAGAGCTATAATAATAATTTCATTCTGACATTTTTAACTTGATTGAATTTTGTTACTAATTTCCTTGTAATTAAGACAAACGTAAAGTACAATGCAGAATTAATTGGGTCAAACATTTTAATAATATAATGCACATTATTACAATTGTTCATAAGTTACAACCCAATTACACTATTTGTTATTTCATTAGCAACGTTTTGATTATTGATTGGTAAAACTTGAGAGCAATTTGAAAATGTACACAAAAATTACAAGATATTCACTGCAAATGTTTTCTTATCAAATAAGAAAATTAGAACAGCCAATTAAATAATAATATTTACGTGATATAATAATGGGAAAATTTAGATAGTTTCTATCTATACGAAATATCTTCTAGTATCTCTTTACATCTTTAGATTCGTCTCCACGAATATTATCAACGACAATCGTGGTAGTCAAGTTACAAAATTTAATTTCTCTTGCTGTATAAAATTTATTACCATATTAATAGTAACAAATTAATAGATAATGTTGTTCAATCGTGCAAGCTCAGAACTCGTACAATATCAATAATATTAAACGTGCAAAAGGGCCAAGGGATCAATCATTGAAATTCAAAGCGAAAACATAGAAAACTAGGAGCAAAGAACAAAGAACAAAGACACAGGCAAGGAACAGAAGAAAAGACGAACACGCGCATGTATAGTATAGTATTGTATAACAATTGCGTATTTGCGACATAATCCATTACGTGGCGACGCCGCTCCTCCCTTTCCGGCTTCGAAACTTGCAAGTTACTCGTTAATTATTAACTGAGGCGGTAATCACGGGTGGTAATCAAGCCTTGCGCAACGCAAACATCCACGAAACGCAAAAGTTTCTTCCTTCCCCTACTGCTTGGCCATCGGGCGCCAACTATAAAATCGGCTGCCTCGCGTTTGATTATCCTTCGAGAATAATATCGAGAGGAGTCAACACGGCCGCCGATTTCATCCCGATTTGGAAGCCATCTGGAAGCTGGAGGAGCTAGTGCCTCGACGAGCAACAACCGGAAGGGAACAAGTTGGGAAGAACGTGTTCGGAAGAGGCGAGAGAGAATGAAAGGGTTCGGCATCTTCCTAGTGGTCACGTTGGTGCTCGTTCTGTTGGCGATCGAGGACGCAGAGAGTGTGAGTTTGATCGATCGATTGCTCGTATTCGATGGTATGATCGCGCGTGCACACGGGCGCTCACAACTTTCTTTTACGCACGCAGAAAAAGATGACGATAGACGAGGCGAAGAAGATGATCAAGAACCTGAGGAAAACTTGCGGCAAGAAGAACGACACGCCCAAAGGTACTTTCCGGCCGATCGAACTGTTCATTTTTCTTTTTATCTTTGTTGTTTCAAATCACGCAAACGTGGAAGACATGACAGTTCGACTGACAATGAGTGAATGATAAATTGACAAGGCTTGACGAGTCGATATCAATTAGAATTTGTTTTAGTTCAATTTGGCTGATTACGTAGATTTTGGATAATTTATGGTGATATACGATCGAATCGAAATCGACGCAGAATGCCTTAAAAAATGTTTTTTTCTACTTGGTTTTTAACTTTCAATTAATTTTCACTTTTTAATTTTACTAATTAATTCCTTTCTTTCTTCTTGTTTTTGTTCTTCGAGCAGGAATGGAGATTCATTTCATGTGAATTTTGTTTTTAATTATATCCGACTGATTAGAGGATTATTTTACTTATTACTACATTTTAAAATTCGTTTCATTACTTTTCACATTATAATATCGATAGTGATAATTTTTCGTGAAACTTAGTTCGTTTATTCTTTTCGAAGGACTTTTACGTTACGTAATAATTCGGACATAAGAATCACGCTCGTCTTTATAATTGATTGTTTGCAATGTTGCAATGTTTGATTGTTACAATGTTGATTTATAATGGGTTATTACATCTGCAGTGACTCATGTTGTTTGAAATCACAGCACGGGATAATTTTTTATCTATAATTTTTTCAAAAAGTATGCTTTGTTTTAAAAATATCAACGCGGTCACGAGGTTTAATGAAAATTCTTTACGAAATTTAATTAAACTTGATGAAAAATTTAATGAAAATCTCGTTTCCAATTTTGACACCGAGGAATCCTATTTCATTTTAAATGAAATATTATTAAAATTCTTCATAGAAATAAAAACGTTTGTTTTAGTTAGCCATTAATTTCGCAGATTGATTTCAAAAAGAAAAAAAAAGAAAAAAAGAAAACGATATAAAAATAGATGGTGAAATTTCGTTTCACGTGATTTCTCTTGACGATAGAATTATTTCACGAATTAACAACAAATATATTCGGTAATTTTCGTATAGAGCTCCTAGATGGCCAGCATAAAGGCGAATTCCCAAAGGACGAGAGATTGATGTGCTATATGAAATGCATCTTGATACAAACTAAAGCGGTAATATATTATTGATATCAAATATATTGCTTTTCAAAGGATTAATAAAACGAAACAAATGAACTTCTATTTTCTTCGTTAGATGAAGAACGACGAAATTTTGTTTGACTTCTTCGTGAAGAACTCCCGTGTAATGATGCTCGAGGAATATGTCGAACGTATTGAAAAAGCGGTTGAACATTGCAGACCTGAAGGAAAGTATCATTGTTGATATAATATAACGAACAAAAATACTGATCCTCATTAATATTTTATTATTAATTGAAGAGTACCGTTTGTGCAATTTCATATGTGCATAATATAGTATTAGCTTTATTCCATGTATTTTAATTACACTTATTCGTTTTTAATTTTATAATTTCTTATAAAACTAGAAGTAATTTATTTCGTAGTACAGTAAGATATTTTATATACCTTTTCGTATTATATAGATCTTATAGATTTTTGCAATATTAAATGCACGAATATCTATTTATTTCTAATTATTATTAATGTGTTTGAGAAATTCTGTTGCTCAATAGTACATTTGTTCGTAATAGTATCATTGAATTGGTAATTTTCTTTTAAAATATTTATCTCGATTAATACAGAAATAATATCTATTTATATAAAAATTGCAAAAATATTCGGACAACGAATGTATGTTGGATTTATTGACGAGAAATATACATTTGGAACATTAAAACAGATTATATTTAAACTAAAAAAAAAAAAAAAAAAAAAAAATGTATAGAGAATAGAATATCCTTACGACATTGAATTGCAACATTATTTATTTACAGTTTCAAAGAAAATGCATTAAAAAAGTAAAGTTTCTGTTTCTACTAATCAGCATGGTTTTTCCGATGAAAATCTTGATCGATTCAACAAGACTGTTATAAACAAATATACGATATACCAGAGCAATAATCTCTTGAACACTACACGTCCGAATATTCTCTCGTGCTGATTGTTATTTATAATTTTTGCAGTGACGGCAACGGACGGGTGCGAAGCCGCATGGCAATTTGGTAAATGCATCTTCGAAACTGACGAGGAGGTGATTTTTCATTTCGATTACACCGGAGACAATACCTTTGGTGCAGTAACTTAACTGAAATCCATTCATTGAAAATGAAACTCTTCTATGCAGCTGAAATTTTTTTCACAAAATTTGGCACAAACTCTCTATGAGAATTTTTAGCAAAAACAGAGATCTCTCCTTGAAACACTTTTTTCTTCATCATTTTGTTTCTTTTCTTTTTTCTTTCTTTAAACTTCGTTGTTTCATAAAATAGTACGAGAATCTAGAATATCTCACTATCTTATGGAAAATAATGCTTTCCAGAATTTTTCGATAGAAACTTTGTATAAATGCGTGTCCATGCATTTCTTGGAATACGAAAGAGAAAACATGTTCGTATGAGAATACAATCTCTTCGAAAGATCCCTATTGCCGTGAAAACTTTTCAAAAAATTTCGTTATGAAATAACGAAAAATACAGGAAGGACGTAGAATATTTTTCTACTAAAGAAGATGCGAATAACAAACGTTGCTTGCTGTAGCACTTTCACGACCTCCACGAAACTTTCGAAAATTAATAATATCGCTTGATCGTTAAAAAATTCGCGTATCACCACCACCATAATTTCAAATATTCGTAAAAATCTATTGCAGCTATGAATTTCGAGTAACTTTTATTATTTCCTGTTTTATTATTATTATTAATTCAACAAATCATTGAAAATTTTGCAAATTTACCACTAGGTAATTTGAAATTTGCTGCAATTACGAATTTCACGAATTACTCGCCATTCGTCGCATAATTGACTAAAAAAAAAGAAAAAAAAAAGAAGGGAAAAAACTTTGCAAATTACAACCTAGTGAATTTAAACGCTCGTGAAAAATCTGTTATAGTTATATCTGGCACCGTGAACAACTCGCTAACAGCGGACTCGCTAGCTCATCGAATAAGCGAAAGAAATCTCCAATCCATATCACTTAGGCGTCGTCATCTTCGCTATCGTCGTCGTAGTAGTCGAACAAAAGCTATGGCAGTGTGTAGAAATAATCAGAAGAAACCACAATGCAGAAGAGTTTGAATCGATGTCTCATTTATTCACGATCATCGATCCAAATCATCGAACCAGAACATCTCAACGTGGGTACAACCTTAATAATGAATCTAATTGTTAAAAGGTACTGATGACACGTCAGTTTTCTTTCAAATTGAAAGGCTAGTAATTGAAAGGGAAGTTACCTATGTTCCTAAATGATTCGCCAAGTTGAAAAAGTATCTTGTAAGATAATATATAATTCTTGTATTATAAAGGCACAATTTTATAAACGCACTATCGTCTTTGATATCACACCGTGCATTACAGATTTTATTTCTAACGTAGGGACCTGATCTTTGTTCGTGCAAAATTATTAAGAATTTGTTTCGTCTGCACCATTTTTATATTTTTGGTAATATTTTTTTATATTTTTCACGTTTAATTCTGAGAACAATTTTAATGAAAAATGTCGATAAAAAAAAAAGATATATGTGTTGAATATTTTCCTGTAGATTATCCTGTACCAAAGTTCCGTCAAAATTTATGATTACGAAATTAAGATTACGATAATTAAGATTATGATAATTAAGGATCGTTAATAACTAAGCTTAAATTTATTATCGTTTTATTATTCTCTAAATTTCCATAATGACGCATGCATCGTAGCATGTTAGATAAATGTGGGCTTTTTGAATATTCCTGGAACTTCAATTGAATACTATTTTTCAATGACTCGTAAATTTCTTGCGATAAAATAACAAACATTGTAATAGTGTAAATTATATAATGAGTGTAATAACTTATAATAACTTATAATACATTGTGATACATTATAATGCTTTATAATACGTTATAATACATTATAATACATTATAATAAATTATAATACATTATAATAAATTATTTATATAATAGCGATAGGAAAATAATGCCAAATGATAATAAATTCTTGGAAAAAAAAATAGTGAGAATACTCTTGGAAGAGCTATTCCTCGAACGAATATTTTCCGCAAAATAAAGATAAGATCATGGAAATTAAACGAATAATAAATTTATTATTAGAACGATGAATAATGAATTTATTATCAAATTTATATGATGAATATTCGTTGAAATATCAATCCTCGAAAGAATAAATTTGACAGATATAAATACTTTTTGATTGAATAATTAAAATTAGATGAAAAATGATGAATAATCTTTGAAATAACATTTGTCGAATGAATTATTTAAAGTACATATTTATTGTTCAATAGGATAATAATAATTAGACGGTAGAAACGAAACCAATAAAATGACGAATATTCTGTGAAATAAATCTACTGTTATTGTTCGATGTTCTTTAAATTATTCAATAACCCTTTTTCCTATTTTCACGATTTTCAAAATTTTCCACGCGCCGTGTCAGGTGGACTTTATGTAACATCTGCAACAGCAACACATACCCGCGAATAATCACGTAATTAAAACAATCATTAGTAATTAACGAATTATCTCAACTTTTCAAACATTGTTACACAAAACAAAAATAACGCGCAATAGTCGATGACAATCAACACTGAAGAAAGATAAGTAACCGAACGACACGAAGAAAAATTTCATCGAGCTTACATTTCAGCTCGCGGAAGGGATGAAACATCGCGTCGATTTCACAATTTTTATGATATCGGCGAGATTTATCTTACGAACATTGCTCGTACTTCGTACGTATTGCGCGGCTCGAGCAGACAAATTTATAGTTCGCCGTTCGAATCGATTAAATATTTTGATCGTATTAAGATCAGACCGGTTTCCACGGATTATCACGGCTTCAATAACGATCGGATTAATTCGAGGCCGTTTGTCATTCGGGTTAAACTGAAGGAAAAACCTTCAGTCCGGTTCTGATGGTCTGTCGAACTGGTTGGATTAAGGATCTACCGATGCGTCAAATTAAGCATCTTAATCCGTTCGAGTGAATTTCATTACTCTTGAAAAGTGAAATAATTGGATGTAGGAAAACGATCGTTACTTGATTTTAGTGCTTCTGTTAGGAAAGAAAATGCAGTGTCTAAAGATGAGAAATTAGTATGTTCTTAAATTATATTTATAGATATAATATATATATATTATTATACATATTATTATATTATATTATAATATAATATATATAAATTATATTTATATACATTTCTAGAAATTAATATGACTCGTATAAATATCAAATATTTGTCAACATTAAAGTAAAGATTAAAATAACAATATTAGTTTAACATTAATATTATTAATGCGTAGAGTATTACTGGTCACTTAGAGTTTTGCCATTTTGAAATACACTATGGTAAAAAAAATAAAGAACACTGTTAAATTCCGAGTTTTTATAGATTTATGGGAAATTTGAAAGTTTGAAATTAAAAATTTGAGATAATGTTACACAATTTACTAACGAGATATAAAGCACTAAATTAAAATACGGAGATTAATTTTGAAAGCAAAAGCGCCAAATTTCCAAACGTACATAATCGCAATCTTACAATTTGAAATTTCCAACAAATGACAGATTAAAGAATCGGCCACGTAACGGGAAGAATATTTTTATTATAACTGTACGAGCGACAATCATTTTTCCTTGATTCGATGAACGTCGTTGTTTTTTTATTTCTTCGTTCGAAGCAATCAAGGATCATCATTTTCTTCGCGCGGATACTCCAAAAATTGACCATTTTCCCGTAGATCTCAATCGAGGCGCGTTATATAAACGGCAACACAGATTGACCAATTATTTCTCTTCCTGTTATTTCACAATGGGATTTTAACACCCGAGAGATGTTGGACATATATCTATCCATTCTTGTGTATAAATATGACGTTCGCACGTCGACAGGTATCAGTCAAGTATTTCGATTCATTTAGAATATTTTTCACGCGAACGTGCAATATGAAAGCCATTTTGGCCATCAGCTGCCTATTCCTCCTTTCGGTGAGTGCAACGCGTGTATTTCATTGAATTTTATAATTATATTTTATAATATAATATTTTATATTTTATATATTTTTTTATATATTTTATAATATTTATTATATAATTATATTTTAATATTTGTCTTGATCAAGAAATTACTACGGTTAGAGCAATTCGTGTTAGCAACGATTAGTAACGCGATAACATTGTTAACATTGATTAATAGGAATATATTTTACGTATGCTTTTGCAAGTTTGTGTGTGCTGTTTATTAAAATTTCCCGAGTTCAATATACGTTATTCACTTCAATATACGAGAAATATGAATATGAAGTTGCGATGTTATATAATGAATTTTTCTGAGGAATACTAAAAACTGGAAGTTCCTCCATTCACACGTTTCGTGTATCTTAAATTGAAGAATCGAGTCGATTCTTTTTATCATCATGTTAGTTACTATAATGAAGGAGGCTGCACTACTATCTTGCAGATTGTGGCCGTTAAGACGTCACTAATAACTTTATACTAATATCGACTACATAACTTGATTCGTATAATATCGAATAATAATATTAGTTCAATCGTGAAGCTGAAAACACAGAACTGTAGAGCGAGATTGAAAGCTCTAATTAAAAGCAACGTATAGAAAATTAGAAACGTGAAGCACGAAACAAGAGACTGAAAATGAAAACAGACTGACCTAAAAAAAAAAGAAAAAGACAAAGAGAAAAGTTTTAATGATTTTAAAATGAAACGTTCATTTCAGGCGGCGGTACGTGCTTCCGATAATAATGACGAAACGTACAAAATTTTGAAAGATGACATCAAAGCGTGCGCCGCAGAAGAGAAAATTTCGGAAGGTAACAAGATGCAATAATTATTCAATCTTTTTGAAAATAATTCTCCGACACACCAATATTAAAATCTGTGTGTTTAGATCAGTTACATAAGTTCTTCGACGTAGACTTGGAAGGCGATGAAAAACTGACATGGGGATGCATTCAAGTGTGCGTTATGAAACGTTTGAATACCGTGAGTCATTCTCTTCCTTTCTAGCGTCGTTTCGATCGATGCAATTTTTTTTTTAGGAAATTTAAGATTTCGAAGATCTATATCATTTTAAGAATGCACATCATATGGAAAAATACGGGATACACAAAGTCTGGAATATTTAAATTTTTGTATTTCAATCTTACATTTGTAATCAGTTTAACCCAAAGATGATTCACAATATGCCAAGACGATGTTCAAAACTCAACCGAAAAATTACAAATTGTTGGGAATATCGATAAGAATTTTTTCCGTATTTTTCTTTAAATTCGAGGTATTTTTTGGTTTTAAGGAAATATAAATGATCGAGCCTTAGTTAAAAGCAGAGCTCTTACTATAATGCATATTTCATAAAATCAAATTTAATGATATTCGAAGAAATATAAAATCACACAAATATCCGCGATGAAAGATTTAAAAGATAATTATTCTTTTAAATTCTAATAAAATACTTTTCTAGTATACTATATATAGTACAATCCAGTACTATGTTATAATAATTGAACACTTATTGTTAGTACAATACGAACAACGAACGTTTCTCCACTGTTAATTTTCTGCAATTTTTCAAGTTTCGTATTCATGTTTTTCAACAACGAACAGATATACATAAAGAACCAATGTCAAATTTATTTATTCTTTTCATCGATGTCTAACAATCGTATATATTAAAATTAAATTAAAAAGATCGGTGTATTATTGCAATAATTTAGAAGTGTCCAAAGTTGCACGATAGTGTGTATAATTATTGCATTTGTACTTTTACTATTTACGTTTAACAACCTTGAACTCCTACATTCACTGATATAAGAATGATTATTTAGTTCGTAGATGGTCGTATCGTACCAGAGAACTTTAGAGAACACTTTGAGAAGAACCCCAAATATACACCCGACGAAATTACAGAGTCAATAGAAAAATTAAAGAAATGTGTCGACGAAGGTAAACAAAAATTAAAGTAAATTTAGAACTCAGGAGACGTCATTATATGAATTCTTATTAATTGCAGTTACGGAGATAGCCAACGAATGTGAGATGGCGTACGAGTTTTCACGTTGCTTTAAGAAATAACCGAAACTGACTAATTAAAAGAGATTTCGACTTGCTTTCGATTCCTCCAATAGAAACACACTGGGATTATTAGATAGAGAATAACAAAAATTTGGCTTAGTTGTAAGATGAAGTACAAAAGCAATTGAATAAATATTTCACCTTTAAATAGCAGAGCTATCATTTTTATTTAAAAAAAAAAACATTCGTCTCGAATATTCAAGAAATTCGTTAATTAAAAATTAAGTAAGAACGGAAACGAGAACGGAACGAGACAGTGCAACACTGTTTGCACATACTCGTCATTTTTTGAACTTCATATTTATGTAATATTCATTTTTTGAACTTCATATTTATGTAATATAATACATGTTTTTAGCTATTTAATTTCTTTTCATTTTTTTATCGTATCTTTAGCATAGTAATCTTGATTATCGTAAAATTCTTAGTATTATCTTCGATCCTACGGGGAAATTATACAGTACGCTGCAATTAATTCCACTGACAAGAAATATGTAATATTATTTAATTTTACTACTCGAGTGACTCGCTACTCTCTTTTTTTATTCTTATCGAAATACACTACCAACCAAAAAGTTTAGGTACACTTGCTGCATTTCATGCTTATTGTCAATTTAATATTTCGTTGCAAACATGTCCATTTCTTATTCACAATATACGAAAATATTCTATAACATACGCAAGAACAGTAATAGCATTGTAAAGTATTGTATAGCAAAATGTAATAGTGAAACTTAAATTTAAATTTAAATTTTAGTTAATTCTTAATTAAAACGCGAGAGGAAACGAAAATGAAATAAATGAATAAAAGTTTCTACATAACGCTATAAATACAATAGTTCAAACTTTTGGCCGACGTTGTATATATGACTAAAAAATGTTGATCGGAAAACTAAGTAACCGAAGGTACTAATTATTGCTTCGGTTCTACGAAGTATATAATTATTTCGTATAACGTTTCATGGTCGTGCGAGATGTAAATGATTCGAAACGATCAGTTAGCACGACAGATTTTTTTTTTTGATCTTTCAATGATATATAATAGACTTTTTTTTTACAATCCTATTTGCAATATAAAAATCGCCGTCGTTCGCTAAGAAACGCTCAGTTTCTGGAGATAAATTTTTGAAACGTGCTCGCTGTTCACCGGAGAATTAAATATCAAAATGAAGAATATTCTGGTTGTCGTCTGTCTTTTGCTAACTATCGTAAGTAAAATATTAGCAATTGTTCCTTCTGCGTATGAAATTCAGGAATTTTTGGAATTTGGAATTTTACATCCTCTTAATTTCAGAGTATTCCTTTAATTCCAATCATTTTTGATTTTGAAATTTGATTTCTTTCCTCTTCTTTCCCTGAGTATTTTCCCAGGATAATTCTATTTGAAATTTTGTTTTCTCTCTTTTCTTCAATTATTTTTAGTATCTCGATTTACAATTTTGTTTCTATTCTCCTTTTCAATTTGGAATAATTCAGAGTTTTATCCATATTTCATAACGGATAATTCCCTAGATTATAGAAATTTCCTAATTTATAATTTAAATAGGAAATTTTTCTAAATTATTGGCCTGCTATTATCAATATTCATTAAATATTCAGACAGCTAGTCAGGCAGATTTCATCGATATGTATCTGGAGTTGTCAAAGGATGCTATTTTGGACTGTGGAAAAGAAAATGGCTTCACTGAAGGTTAATATCCTAATTAATTTTATATCTTTTCGACGAGTAGCTAAAGAAATGCGATTTTAGACAATCCGAGAGCGATATTTGACAAGGATGTGGAAACCGGATTGGAGAATGCTTCGTGTCTAAGAGCATGCGTATTAAAGGGACTGGGAATGGTGAGTGAATCGGAAAAAAGTTCGAAAAATTTTTGCAATTTCGATTGCAAAAATTTTTGACTCCGTTAAAATTTCAAAAAACAACAACTTCATTGAAGAAATATAAATATTTTTTACTTGTGACATTAATATTTTCAAGAAACTGTAACGAAATACACAGTACACGTTCATTCCTTAACTGTTCCCTTTAATTTCGATTTTTTATTGTACCTTTTCCTCGCAAATTTAGAATAATTCGATTTAGAATATCATTTAGTTAAATATACCTTGAAATGAAATTCATCAACTCGAGTCGATGTACAAAAATAACTCGTTGTCAATAAGAAATATGTTGAATACGTAATTATACTTCGTTGCCCTTGAATCTACCAACAAGAATATAACAATCAGACAAAAAATTAATGAAGATTTTAAAGAGAGTCGGTGAGAAATTAATTACGGTACGATACCGATTTTTGCGTTTCAGTTGAGGAACTCGAAGATAAATATGAAGATGATGAAGGATTTCATCAGAATTGTACACAAGGAAGATCCTGAAACAATGAAGGCCGGATTGGAGTATGCAGATCATTGCTACGAGAAAGGTAAATCGCATACATCTATTTATTTAAAATGTAATTCCAAGTTAACACACTGTTTTGTTCGTTTTTAGTCAAAGATATGACGGACGATTGCAAAAAGTCATACGCTGTTATTGAATGTTACTTGGAGAAGGGTTCTGCGTTAATGTAGTGCGTAGAAAATTGTCTGCTTTGCATTTTTATGCAACCGAATCTCTTGGATTGTTTGTAATTATATTATTAGACTAGTGCAACAGAGATCTGTATATCGTGAAATCATTGTCCGGTAACTAATAAATGTGACGTCACTTCTTAATATCGAAAATTTCGATGTCTTTCCTCCAACCGATCAAATTTCTCTATCCGATATTTGTTACAATCATTTAATTATATCATCAAACATATTACATATCACATGTCTTCTACCTTTCCAAAAATCGTGCCCTTTCCGATTAGTTTCTTTTCCACTAACTTCCAATTTCGAATTACAATCATTATGTATAAGTTCATATCTTCCTTTTTAAAAATCAGGCCTCTTTCGATTAATCTCATTCCCATTCTCTTGCAATTTCTAATCATAATTATTTTCATGTTACATCAGTTTCTTAAAAGGAAATCTTCCCGTCGTCTCTTTTACTCTTTTAAAAATCACGTCTTTTTCAACTAATCTTCTTCTTAATCGAATCTTATTTTCAATTTCCAGCTCTAAACATTTGATTTTAACTTTGTCTCTCTTGTCAAACTTCGTCCAAAAATTATGTTCCTCTATATATATATATATATATATATATATATATATTTCCACTTCTCTCTCAATTTTCAAATTATAATAATTTATTTTCACCTCAAACTCCAGAATATATATATATATATATATATATATATATATATATATATATATATTTCCATCTTTCCTCTATTTTCAAATTATAATAATTTATTTTCACCTCAAACTCCAGAAATATATATATATATATATATATATATTTCCATCTTCTCTCTCAATTTTCAAGTTATAATAATTTATTTTCACCTCAGACTCCAGAAGACTTTAGACACAATCTCCCTTACTCCCGCAAAAATCATTTCAAAAACGGGTCATTCCAATCAACGAGCTCCTGTTCCACGAAATCACCCAATTCTCCTCCCCGTTCCTTCTCCTTTTTTTCTTCGAAACATCCTACAATCAGAGGAATCGCTATGCTCGAACTGGCTCGTACCTCACCCCCTTCCGCCGCCATTTGCTCGATTCTCAGAAATGCGTTGCGCACCGGAGGAAGAAGAAACAAATAAATCAGCGAATGCTCGATTGCACTGTCATTTCTAATCTCCTAGCGAAGATTACAGTACACGGGCGACGCGTTGATTACAGGATGGTTCGATCCGGTAATTTACGTTGAACGAGACCTTCTTCCATGATCGACGAACGCACAGCAAACAGTGATTTGCCCGCGACAAATTTGACGCATCCGAACGGTGATTAGGCGTATTTCGGCCGTACTTGAATCAATCTTACGTAAATCGACGTAGAACCGGGGCCAATTATCTCGTTTCCTGCCGGCACGGCTGGCTGTCATACCTTAACACCAGCTATTGTCCCTGTCCGTTTTTTTCATATAAATATCGTCCCGTCGGGCACAGTGCCGCACATAGTGATATCGCCAGGGAATCACACGGAAACCGATCCTGTTTGTGGAAACCGATTGATTTTCCCGATCGCCCATCGTTCAAAGATGAAGACAATTTTCGTTGTTACCTGCCTTTTGGCCGCCGCGGTAAATATCTCTTTTTCGGAGTTTTTAGAGCATCTGGGTATTAAGCTAACCAGAAGCTAATTGATTTTTTTTTTTTTTAAACTGAACCGATCATTTAAAAATTAAGACGATGTCAAAAATATCTATTGAAGTTTGCATTTCAAAATACTGCGATTTTTTGGGAGAGGGGGGGGGGGAATTTAGAGAAAGATTTTTTTAAATTGAATTTCTCGGAGATCAGGGGAGAACGTTTCAATTTGTTTAGATATTTGAATATAAAATCAATAACTTTCTCTTTTTCTTTCGAATAAATATAGCTTAAGTATTGAAACTATCTCCTTAAAGTTCACTTTCCTCAAAGACCTCGGAGAATCTTAGTTCACAATATGACGAATTTATTTGCAGACTGTTGTGCGTGGTATGGACCAGGACGCTATAATCGGAAAGTACATGGAATACTTGATGCCGGACATCAAACCATGCGCTGATCAGTTTAATATCGCAGAAGGTGAAAATCATTTCTTATATTAATACCACATAGAACTTTCAGAATGGTCAAAATGGCCAGTCTGTAATTTTTCGCAGAAATTTCATTTTCGTTATTGATGTATTATATTGGAAACTTTTTCCTACTCCTTTCTCATGTTATCCTATTATGTTTTCTTCATTCTACTAGAAACAACTTTTCTTAAAATCTTTTTTCGTTTTTCTAAATAATTTCTAAAAATTTTTAACACACGATAATAACACTATTGCTAATATAATAACACTATTGCTAATATTTCAATACCGATATCTTTTAAAATCTTTTTAAATATACAACAGCGAGTCAAATATTTTTTTTTTCTGAAAATTAATAAAAGCTTGCATCCTTCCTTGTGGTTACAATTCTAACATTAAGTTCAACGAAATATATTCTAAAAAATACTTGATTAAATTAAAAAAAGGTTTCTTTGTCGACGTGAAAAAGATTTCTTACTATAAGAAAAAGAAAATCGACGAAATTTAAATCGAACGATTTCAAAAATTATACAACAAACAATTAATAATTGTTACGTTTCAGAAAGTGCTACGAACATACAACAAGCCGCAGCAGCAGCTGACCTGAGGCAAATGGGTTGCCTGAAAGCTTGCGTGATGAAACGAATGAACGCGGTGCGTGTATTCCTAATCGAACAATCAATCAGACATTTACTTAATCGTTCGAAGAACTTAATTTTCAATTTCTTCTCTTCTGAAATTCTAGTTGCAAGGCACTACCTTCAATGTGGAACCGATATACAAGATGATCGAAGTGATTCACGCTGGCAACGATGAGGATATTAAATTAGTGAAAACAATCGCTGTTGAATGCGGTGAAAATCGTAAGCACTGACCTTTAATTTTATTTTGTTTTATACTTAATGATATCGCAATTCTTCTAATTAACTGTTGAAAATTGAAAAAACTGACAGTGGTAGCCTGTTTAAACTACTTCTTCGTTCAGAAGAAGAGACAAAAGAAAATTATTTCTATTCCAGCTTGCTTCTTTAGAAAATGAGATACGTATAAAAATTTTATTACTTAGAGAAGATTAATTTTTTTCATTAGTGAGACATGTCTATCGTCCCATCATATTTCGATTTTTATAGCACTGTTCACATTATTCACTGTCCTTTTTTGCAGTGGATGACCATTTTTGCCAAAATTATATAAATATTTTGAAAAATACAATAGGATTCGAGCCTTTTCTTTAATCTAACTTCCACTTGTTAAATTAATCTTTTGTGATTGTTTAGAAGCTCTTCAATAATAATAACAATATTGATAATAACAATGTCAAAATTAATATTCTGTTTCTCGAGATTCCTAAACAACAAGAATAAGCAAATTAATGTGCCCCGTAACTAAAATAGCTTCGTTAATTATCGACCAATTTTAGATACAGTTTTGTATTTGCGATTGAAAAACTATCCTACGAAAAGAAAAAAAAAAGGAAAATACTCTGGATGAAATCTCATCGATACTTCCATTGACAAGCTATTTTCTTTGTTACAGTCAATGGAGAGACGGACGAGTGCAACATTGGTAACAAATACACAGACTGTTACATACAGAAAATGTTCACCTAACAAAGCAGACAATCAAAAACCGTTCATCGAAGGCCGCTGAGTTGTAATCATTGTAATCCCGTGATACTACACTTTGACGAAATGATGTAACAGATACGGCTCGTGCATGCTTTCGTTGTTAAGTCTTCATAAGTATTCACCGAGCCATCGATGCACGCCGCGTGTTAATTCTTTTTATTACTAGCGATGCAGTTGAATAATAAACAACCGTTTCACGACAAAAATTGTCTCAATGATCGACACCTTTCAAACATTCTTAGAATTTCTTATTATTTCAGGTTCTGCAACGTTTCGTCAGATTCCCACGGGATCAAATTGTTGTTTCATTTTCCCCAAAACAGTTAAAACAAAAAAAGTATACGATACGAGATTTAACACGTTGACTGCCACAGTGATCACTAATTACCGACGTTTCATGCTCATTGCTTTTTTAATTGAAATAAGGCTAAAAATAAATAGATTTCATTTTAACTTAATTTTCTAAGAATTAAACATTTTGTTCTCGCAGGCAGAGTATTAAATGAATTTTAAATAAATTCTGCGTAAAAAACTCAACTTGTTAATATACTTGTTAATATACTTCAGGTAGCAGGTAGTTTTATACTCACGTGCAACACACTTCTTTTTCTATGTGACCTGAAAGCAAATTTTCATATCAGATTTTTGTCTTCTCAATTCATTCTAGTATATACCAGTAATGTTAGATCCTTGCAGAAAAAAATATGGTTTTTAACCTACGACTTATTAGAATATCGCAAGTTGCTGGAACATTCTCACAATTGATATTTTCAACAGTTTAACAAGTCATTGCATGTAATTTTATTCCGAATGAGACAGATTTGTTTAGTATTTTCGAAATGAATACAGTTTCTCAATAGTAAGGAGAACCTAATTGTCAATGTATAGTATCCTAAAGTCGAATTGATGGAAAAAAACTTAAACAAGGGACAGGATTATAACTTGGACTACAAGTTCGCTCGTCTATCGTGTGTTTGAAAATTTATCACACACACGCAACTATTAAGAAAAAAGCTCTGCAAAGCGTGTTTCTCTACATGTCTCACATGTTTCGTCGTACAAAACACGAAGAAATTGCACGTATTCCTTAAAATGACCAAAAGTCTAAAAGTTCAATACCCATCTTTTGACATATTTTTCCGATATATTCTAATAAGCTATCCAAGTACGTTCAAAGAGTTGAATTGTTCACGATTCAATTTTCCGAGTTTGCTCTTTTCTCTATCAAAGTGATCCATTGGTTCGTTTCATTGACTGTGATATATCCGATCGATCGACGAATCACCGAGAACGAGAAAGATCGCGATCCGAGCGAGAAATATACATGCCCGATCTAAAAGTTTCGCGAGTTGATCCGCAACGCAACTTTGGAAAGGTGTAATCGTTCGCAAAGCCGAACCATTTGCAAAAGTGTCTTCGCTGTCGCGTAAGGTCGCCGTAACTTTATTCCATCCTGTATGCCAGACAACTTCGGACCATTACGGGCTACATTATACCGCCTCACAACGTGAGCCGCTTACGCTAACGCGATCCTTGCACGTCTTTGACTACGCAGCCTGCTGTGAATCGAAGAATAGACAATTTTTGTGGATTATGAAGAACGGCGATGGGTACGAAACGAAGTTTATAATATATTTAAAATCGTTGAATTTCAAGAAGAAGAAGATACTTTGAAACTGATGGAAGCTTGCGCTTCGTAAGGTGATGGAAAAATATATATTCGAAAAATTTTAATTGCTTCTCTTCTTCTTTTTAACTTTGTTGTTCATATTCTTGGTTTTTGTTTTGAAGCGCAACATTTAAAAAAAAGGAAGAAGCGTAATTCGAGGAATAAATAATATTTATAGGGCTGTACTACGTAAATTTTAGATTTTAAAATTCTTCAAAATATAAAATTTGAAAAAAAGGACCTGTCCAGCTGAAAAATTTCGCACGTTAATTCTACGTATTGTCTACATAAATATTTATTATCTTACTATAAAGTCCGATTATCAACTAATAAAAAGGAAATCTATCTAACCACATATACTATTCATTATTTATACAAATATTGGACATTGTTATTCAGTTGAAATAAACTTTGCGTGAAACTGTAACATTGTCAAATAAAGAAAAAAAAAAGAGGAAAGGAAAAAAAAGAACAAAATTGGCATGATTCCCACGTAAATGGAAAATACTTATATATCTGCAATCTTTTAACACATATCCGTCCGGCATTATTTGCACCGCCATTGACCAAATGCCGGCATTTTTTGACACTATTTGTAGAAACGATATGTTCTATATAAAAACAACCTAACTTTTAAAAAATCATATATTTTTTAGTGAAATTTTGGGAAATGAAATAAAATGAATTTGTATTTATATATACACCTTTACTTTTGATCTTTTTCTTTCTGAAGTTAAATAAAAATTAAATCCACGAAAAAGTTGAAATGAATTACTAAAAACATACTCATTATTTTATTAGACAAAGTAAATTATTTTCGAAACTTTAATTTTATCAATAATTAATAGTTCTTCACTTTTTCGGATGAATTTGGCGTAATTTTTACAACAGGCACTCTTTCAAAAGGTTCCAAAACGGGTTCTATGTCAGTATCAGACCACAAGTCATCTTCAGAATCACTATCATTTTCAGAGTCACTATATTGTAAAGGATTTAGACGTGGGCGTTTTCTTGTCGTAACAATATCACTATCGTCACTATCATCACTATCAAAATTAGATTTTAAAAGATCTTCAATGTCTTATCACTAGACTCACAATCAGATAAATTGTCTGCACATATTTCTTTTTCGTTCTCCATTCTAGATTTACTTTATTATTTGATTTTGATGAAAATAGGTTAAGAAAATTAACAGTAATATCCCTGAAATTTCTTAAATATCCGAAACACCCAAATGCTTGAACTTTGAATAAACTTCCTCTATACGCAGTACCGGCTGATACGTTTTTAAATTAATTTTTTTTTTTTTTTGCGTTTGCACCCTTATACGACGCAACTGAAGCTGAAATTTTTCAGCAGCAGTTTTCTTCGTAGAATTATCTCTGTTTGGTAAAAATTACGTTTTAATTTATTCGTTATTTAACAAAACAACAATCAATTGTCTACTGCAATATACAAATGACGAATGGTGATTGTCTGTAAAATGACGAATTTTCGTCATGCGGACGGATGTGTGTTAATTTTTTCAATACCTAAGCACCTAAAAGAACCAAAGAAAAAAAAAAGAAAAGGAAGAAAGGAAGAAGATAAAAAGCAAATATATTCGTCTCCCGTCGCTTTCGAAATGGAGAATTTCCATGCACGATCACTTTGCATCAGTTCTCAACGTGAATCATGCATATGGGCAGAGGTTCGCGTGCGTCTACCGGGTGGCCGTAAAGCATCGCTTGCTCCACGTTTGAAATGCACAAAGCGTTCGTGCTTCGAGTGCAGGTTAATTATTCATAACGCGTTAACGCTGCGCTGTTTATTCATAAGCGGATTGCCGCGGTCTCTGCGTGAATAGCGAATCACTGGCTTCGCTTAATCTCATTCTTATTAATGAAACTGGGCACGGACCGCTCTCAGGCAGGTCCAACTATCACGATTCCAGAAAATATCGAAGCTCATCGAATCTATGTTCGAATCTATTCAATTTTAAGCAAAAACTATTGTAGGGATCGCAACTATTGTAAGAAAAATTTTTAAAAAGTATCAGCGTCTCAGTGTCTTTTGAATAATCATTGTAAATGATAGTTTTGTTAATTTAACCGAATATAGAATTTGTATCTCAGTCGTCTCGATTTTTAATGCCGTGCCATTTTTCAAACGATCGTCCGAAGACTAGCGTTCTTAGAGATCATGCGAGTGATTTCTAATTTTTAATATAGTAAAAGTGTATATTTTCAAGACAATTTTAAATGAGTCAAAGAGTAAATTCAGAATTTCATTCTGATGCGTTTTCATCGCGATCTGTCGTTATCGTTTAAACAAAGGATAAGTGACGACAAATTTTTGAAAATTCCAGGGTAACTTAAACGACACTCTCCTCTTCGAAATTAAGATGTTTATCTTGATTATTATTCAAAGCAGAATTATCAAAAATTATGTTCTCCTACGTGTCTATTCTTCTTCTTTTTTTCTTTCTTATTTTTCTCTTTGTCGTCTAGTAAAGAAAATGTTCTCTTATCTACATCCTGTTGAAGTGATTTAAACAGAATTATGTTGTTCTAAAACCGTCATGCCCGGCGATTGTCGTCTGTCACGTTGTTGTTTCATTTTCGCTGACTGATTCACTTTTCATATGTACGCGTCAAACAATTTTGGTTAAAATCCGATATGTTTGTCAACTGAGCTGCCGTTTTCATGGTCGACGACAAGTATAAGCTTAAGTACCTCGCAATCGCTTAACACACAGTTTGCTCGTTCTTTCAGAGAGGACTGCCGTCGAATTTCTCGTTGACTTTGCAACAGTGACTTCGAAAAATGAAGTGGTATCTCGTGGTCTTTATTTGCACGCTTTCTGCTAGCGTAAGTGAATTAAATGTATGTACAATTTACAATTGCGAACTTTCGAAACTTCGGAATTTTCAGAAATACGACAGCTTTTTTTACTAGAGTGACATTCTTTCAAAGAGACAAAAGAAAAGATTTTTTTTTAAATTGTGTAAAAAAAAAAAAAGAACAAAACGATGAAATAAAATATACAAATATCGAGTATCAACGTCATAAATGTTCTACTATGCAACAATATTTAAAGTGAAAAAAAAAATTTGAAATCGTTATAACACTCGATATGCTTTTCCACAGTCGATTAATTGTTGAAAAAATAATCGATTGCTAAGAAATCGATTGAAATAATTTATTACAGGCACCTGTTCGCGCAAGCGCTATAATAGAATTCGCAAGAATGATAAACATTAATATAAAGGATATACGACAATGTGTACACCAAAGCAACTTAACCGACAGTACGTAAATCTAAAATAATAATAACTATCTGTTTGTAAAGAAATTACTCTACGTAATTCAGACGAAAGAAATTCATTGAGAAAATTCATCAGGAAATCCTCGATTTTCACTTCTTTCGTTCATGTCTATTTTAAAACGATTACAGAGGACATGATGAAGTTAGACACTGCTTTTCGTAATGGGAACGTATCGGAAGAAAGCCTCGACGAGTTTCAGCTGAACCTCGGTTGTTTCATTGTATGCATTCTGGACAAAGCTCAGCTTGTAAGCATTCATTGTCTTTTCGTTCTTTAATTTTTTATCCACTGATTTTCAAAAGAAAAAAAAAAGAATTTTATTCATTGTGACCTTTGTAGGTGAAAAATAATGACATTCTGCTGGACATTTTAATAGAGACAGCGGACCGCAACGATTTCCCCGTGGATGATGCTACCAAAGGAATATTAAACGAATGCTTCGATCTGGGTAAGTAATTTTGGCGAAAAATTAAAATTCTACAGGCAAATGTTTAGTCGCGAAATACACTCGCGAAAGTACTTCAACATTTGTCGTAGAAAACTTGATCATATGATGATATATATTGTACTAGAAAAAAATAATACGTTTTAGACAAAATTTTTGAAATTTCATTTGAGACTGAGAATGAGACCCAGTTATAAAATTTGACATATGAAAACTGAAACTGGAAATATCATAGCGCGGACACATTATGCATTTTAATATTAACTGCATTTTTATATGATAAAACGGAAAAAGATGAAGCAGAATCGAAAATAGAGACATTGTGAAATGTTGAAGTATTATCAAAAACATTAGTATTCTTGGTAATTCCTCGTTAGAAATTTTAACACTAACACGAAATAAATAATCACAAAATATTTAGGTATTTCTAACAGTCTTAATCAGTCTTAAACAGTACTTAACGCGTGAAATAAGATATCTTCTGCAATTATTTATAAATAACTTGTTGCGATAATATTTTTCTTTTAGAGATTAAAAAATCCTACATTGTTACAATCACATACTTTATTACATACTTTCGATATTTTAGAATGCCTATACGTTCCAAGCAACGTTTGCAATTTCAAATTTCCTACGAACGCGTGTAAAATTCATATTAATATCGTTACTTCTCAGATCATTATGCAAGAGGATTCATATTTTCAATATACCTATAAATAAGATATTTTCATAGATTTTTTTAATTGTTTCAGCGAAAAAACAGGACGATCAATGCACGCGTGGATACGTCTTTGCATCCTGTTTCATAAAACAAATGCAGTGATGCAACAGTGTAGCAACACAAAGTGTAACAAGGACGAAATAGGGAGTCACATAATTATTTACGCAAATAATTAAATAATCCTTCAAAAGAAATTACTTTCATAGAACATAAATATATTTACGTTTCACTTTTTTTTCGGAATTGGTAATACTTTCTCAACTAAGTAATAAATAATTTGATAATAATCCTTGAAGGAAAATCGCATTTGTGCTACCATTTACTAATATAACAATTGTAAAACAAAATTTACGTTTTAGGCATCAGTAGAGTTAAACAAACGTTAATTCAACGTTTTATCATCACTCGATATTAAACGAACAATAAAAAACAGTTATTGTTTTCAAACTTTATCACAATGCTGCATTATCTAACGATTGTCAAACAATGAAGCAAAAACTGACGAAACATTGCTTTAGCTGCATGTTCTTTTTATTTTAAACAAAATGAGTGAACGCGACAAAGCAATTGTTATTTTGCAAACGCGATCGAACAGTCGTTATTACTCGTTAATAATTGAAAACAACTAGAACAGTAGTCACTTTTTAAGATAATTACACGATAATGCGACGACAATTTTGTTATTACAGAACGATCGTTTTCAGAATGAAATTCACGTGGAGTGAATCTTAGAAACATTGACATCTGCTTTCACTTATCTCCATTCCTCAGCATCATTCAAACGTGTTTAGAATCTGTTGCTCAAAATGCGCAAAAATGTAGACGATTCGAGGAAAACTTAACTCACGTTGCAAAAGCAAACAAACGATGACAGATACCAGTGTGAATGAAATTTTAGACAAAACAAACGTCGTTTTCCAATAATATTCTAAAATAATTATTTATTGTCACGTATAAAAGTCTTACATAAACGTCAGCATACAACGCGACCTTTAACCTCTAATAGCGATTCGGATCGATATAAATGAAGCGGAACCAACGATCGATGACAGTAAATTCGTACGTTTTCTCGGAAAGATTGAATCAATCTACATAATTTAAGTTTCGCTGACAGATCTGTGAGAGAGTCACTCTCGAAGCCATGAAACATTTGCTGCTGATATTGTCCGTCTTTGTGGCGTTGGTGAGTAAAAGTAGAAAAGAGAAAGATAACAAAATCAACAATATCATATAGTTTTGAATGAAATTACGCGAACGGTTCACGCGAAGTCGTTCAAACGTATCGAATCAAATGACATTGTCAGTGACAGCTCGATGTGAATTTTTGACCTCGTTCGTAAAGAAGCAACATTCTTTATTGTTGCAATCGAATTGAATTGCGAAATTTAAGTTGTAAAATAATTTATCAATAAGAGATCCATGAAGAGAGAATTTAATTCTATTATTTAATTCACTTTATCCTTCACTTTTGGTGTCATATTAATATTTTGTTACTTACTCTTTGACAACACTTATTATTACATAAGTATTGTCACAATCGTTGTTGCTAAATTTTATTAGATTCACTTGTGGATCCAAGAAAAGTTTTACAATCTCGTTGTTATTTCAATCGTTTAAATAAAAGCTAATGATCATAAAATGTCAATCATTCAGAAGCCAATGATCATAAAAATCACTCTGTCTGGTCGTAAAATTACGTGAAATATCAAACACTGATAACCTTTTACATTTACAACGCATTTTGCTGACGTTAATTAGTATATACAATTATATAATATTAAGTACAATAGTATAATATTAAGTATAATTGTATTATATTAAATTTTGTCAATTCTATTACATACCTAGAAAAATCTTCTCACAATCTAACACATGAAACGAAGATACATATTCTTTGTAATTTCAATATAATTCTTCTACAATCGCCATATTTTATGAACCGACTGCTCTGGTGATAAATAAATTGTGGATTTTTACGTATTTATAGGAAAAACTTTAAATTGAAAATATATTCAAAAATATTCACAGTGCTTTCTATAAACGTTTAGCGTAATTTTTTAGCGACGTTCTAATTTTTTTGCAATTGTATTCTGAAAAATACAAATACGCGTAAAAGTTACCACAGCGGCGGTAAATCAATTATGTTGTAATTAGTTCAATAAAATTTTCAATCCGATGCATTTTACAACACAAATGTGGAAATTTCTAGAATTAAGGATTACAAGCGTATGTCGAAATGTTCAAATGTTTAAACGAATTGTTCGCTCGTTGAATTCCAGGCATCTGCTGAATCAAACAGCATAATGCAAGAAGCAATAACAGATACAGCCGAGCTTTTCTCGATCGATAATAAAGTAGCCGAAATATGCTTCCGCGATGCGAAAGTAACACTCGGTAAGGAACGTTATTACTTTGTTTTTTACTAAAGAGAAAACAATGAGATTTAACTCGTTTAATAAGTTCTGGAAATTATTGTAAACACTGTCACGTTTCAAAAAGTTACAAAAAATAAATTATATGATGAATAAAGAAACGCTGATGGTTTCATCTGATTTTTCATAAAATAAATACAAGCGAATGCGCGACAACAAATCGAGTTCAAAGGTTTAATATAGAGAGTTTTTGTCTGCTTTTAGATGATCTTGGAAAAGTATCCGAAGCGCTAGTGCAAGCATACAGTACGCTTATTAATACTAAAGACATAGACAACATTAGAAGAGCCGCTTGCGCTTTCACTTGTTGCGCGCAAAAGCAAGGAATGGTGAGTGAAATTATTTTATTGAAATCAAGTAGAACTGAAAGTATTTGTTAAATTAATAATTAGCATTACGCAACGAAGTTGAATTAATATTTAAAAAAATGGAGTGAATTTAAGAGAAAACGATAGATTTGTAAACGAGTTAATTGATTAGAATAATTCCATTAAAGGGTTTATAAGTTCTCGATCGAAAGGAGTAACTATATATTTTTTAGTAGTTTCACTATATATTTTTTTAGTAATGTCTTAGTAACAAACTACTTTTAATATTCTTCTTTAAATACACGAGTAAACCTATCACTAATCATTATTTCCTAATATTTCTTTCTCTTATTGTTCCTGATATTTCCTTCTCGTGTTTTTCAGGTGTCTGGCACGAAAATCCAGGTGGACAAGGTGGAAGATGTAATCAAAAGAAAGAAAATGCCACTAGAGACGGAAACTCACTACAAAAGAATTGCAAAGGAATGTGAGAATAGAGGTATACGAGTTATTATATTTTCTGACATCTTTTGCCTCTTCGATGCAGCGTAAAGAAAATCAGCGATTAGAAAAAAAATTCCAAATATTCCTTGACTTTTTAAATATGTTCGTCTCAAGCGTTCAAAGTTCTCTTATTTCAAATATTTTTTTTACCTTCTTTCCAAATGTTACCTTTATTTTCAAATAAATTCTCTATTGTTCCAGTGAAGGATATAACAGACGAATGTTTCGTGGGACTCGAATTCTACAAGTGTCGAATCCACTTGCCCGGCCACGGTTATGCACACTGAGCGGAACTACTTAAAAATTTCTCATATTATTATTATGTTGGAGTTGATGTGAATTTGAAATAAAACGAAGCAATGGAAACAATACGAGGTCCGTGATTTTTCTTCCCAGATATTCACATACACGTTCTCGAATCGAAATAATGCCTTGTTTCCTTACGAAAGATAAAATGCTCTTACTTTTATGACAGTGTATAAATTTTGTATCTAAACGTGCATCGCTGCAGTTGTAGCAAACACGCCGTTCCTTATGTAAGCTCGTTGATGTAACTATCGTGCGAGATAATTGGCAACGTCCTGCGAGTATCGTAGGATTTGCAAATTCGACGAAACAATCGATTGGATTGATCGGAGGAAGTTATCAATTAGCTTCGACAAGTTACGAACGAACAGCCAACGATTCGTTGAATCTTCAACAACGAAGAAACGTAATGGATAATTTCGGGCAACGGAGTATAGCTCTAAAGTCACGAGTCAAACGTTTGCTTTTCCTATGATTCAAATTTTTCTGCCATTCATTCTGTCACATTTATCATTCTGTTGAATCAATACAATATAAGTAAAATTGGAGTAACAAAGATATCATACATTTCACAATTTCGTCGAAGCAGTGTTTCAACTATTCAAAGAGATTTAGGCTATAATATTTCTAAAAGACAAAAAATGAAAAGGAAGAACGTGTGGTGAGTAAAACGCGAAGATGATCGAGTTGTCATCACTCTGTCTAACCAGAGAACTAATTACATTTTATCATATATATATATATATATATAATAATTATCGTCGATAAAAAAAACTCGTCAATTACACGTCAACTTTTCAAAGAAAGATGAAACTCATCGGGTCCTCAATATCTTAGCAAATCGTATAATAATGTCGATTTTAAGAATCCAATCATGAATAATTTACTCGGTTGGAATCGCGTAATTTTTTTATTACATAAATGCACCATCTCCAACGATTAGATTTCTATTTCCAATGGACACGTTAGGCATAAATAGAAGTACGAAACGCTGTCCGGCTAGTTGAGGAAGGAAGCTGCGTTTGAAGTCGAGTTGAATCTTTCTCCGTCTCGTCGAAGAGAATACCGAAAGCATGAGGATCGCCGTCATACTTCTCTGCACATTATACCTCGCTTGCACGGTACGTCTGAAACTTTATCTGAAATTTTCGTGACTGAATCTCGACTATTTTTCACGATCTCACTTTTTGTTTGTTCTTTTTCTTTTCCTTCGTTGAAAAATTAAATTAACTGCGTGATGTATGATGTTGTGATGACCGTGTGATGTACATGACTCTATAGAACAGAGTAAATCTTTAAAAAAAAATAGGAGCAACATCTGTTGCTTGACTCGTAAACTTTAATAACATTCAGAGCAAAAATGCATTTTGTAAGTTCGAAGAATTCATTTTCCTTCGTTTGTAATGTCGTGCATAGTTGATTCGTGCCGATGAGCTCGGAGTGACCACGTGTATCCAGGAAATGGGCCTGACCATTAGTAAGTGAGAACTCGTAGATGTCTAAGTTAATTTTGTCTAGATGCACGAGAGCATCGCCAGACAAATAACGATCGAAATTGATAAATAATAATTGCATCGTTAGGGGATGTCTTATCTTTTATTAATAACGACACTGCCGAGGGAAAGAAGCAATATGGATGCCTTTTAGCATGTATTCTAAAGAAAAAGGATGCGGTACGTTACTTATCTATGCTTTTGATGTTCTTAAATAATCTTACTTCAATCAATAAATCATTAACAATCAGTTGACCAGATAAAGTTCTTCTGCTTTGTATTTTGAAAACGGTCGAGAAAATGATCGGTTGAAGTTTCAATGGAACAAAGAGTTAAAAATTTAGAATTTAGTTATTAATTAAAAATTCAGAAGATAGACTGAGAGTTAAACTTTAGAATGATCTTTCGTGGAAACTTTAAAGAAGGGAGTGATTAAAATTTGAAATAATTATTGGTTGAAGAAATAGTTAAAATTATTAATCGAAGCTTCGGAGGAGCTTTGAATTTGAGAATGATTATTACACAGTTAAGTATTAAAAGTAAAATGAATAATACGTGTTGTATTTATTTCAGATGGTTGGTAACACCTTCAAAATATCAGTGATTGAAGATTATATCGCTAAACTTTTCGATGGTGATGAGAAAGAAACTGTGCTTCAAAATATACACCACTGTGTCCATCAAGGTGCGAATTATAATTATACGAACTACATTCCTTTTTCCAATTATTTTCTCTTCTATACTTTTTTCTTCTTTTTCTTTTTTTTTTTTTTTTAGCTGCAAACGACGACGAATGCGTAGCTGCCCGCCAATTCATTGAATGCAGTAAGGACCATTTGGATCACATGGATCTTAAGAAAGTATTACAAAAAGTAATGATTAAGGCTTGACGTTCTTTCAATTCGTCCACAAACGTTGGAAACGTTCCCGATTTTGTCAACAGATTGAATTAATTGTACATGTTTGTCAATAAAGTAAGAAGCATTCGAATGGTTTCCTGTCTTTAAAAAATCACTCGTAAGAAAATAAATTTTATAAGACTTTTTATCCAATATTCTTACGACGGAACAAAAAGATTCTTAATATATCTTAATCATTCCTCATTCAAAATAGCGACAGATAATGTAATTAATTGAGGAATCCTGAGGAAACATGATTTACCTTTACGGATTAAATGAAATTATCGAAATAATTATATCAGATAAACATTTATTCAAAGGAATTCGAGTAAATGCCAAACACTAGATCGACTAGAGCTTATTGATATTTCAAACAGCGGAAATCATTGCATTCTGAAGCATCCTAATGATACCTTGATATTTTATTGATTAAAATATTAATTGGAAAAAAAATAAAATATATAATATAAGAAATATCTAAAATACACACACACACACACACACACAATATAATCAATTGTATCAGAAAAACGAAATTGCAAGAAATAGGAAAAAATTTATAATACAATAAAGAAACACCAGCTTCCATTTATACATTACAAGAAAAATTGTTAAAAAAATCGCTAAAAAATGCATTGTTATCAAATTTCGATGATATCTCTATGAATCAGAATTGCTAATTACTTTCGTCACTCTGGTAGTTCTGAAAAATTATTCTAGGATGCATATACCAAGTGTAAATCACAATATTTTTGAAAAAAACAAACGTAAGTTCTTTTCAAACAAACTTACGTAAGTTCGTTATCGACGGATCAATCTCCTTGTGCACCGATTCAGTATAAATAGCAGCTCGAAACGATGAGTAACATAGTCGGAGAAGTTGCTCGCGTTTCGAGGTATTTCTCTTGTATCTATTCGTATTTCTGCGAACACTTTGGACACCAGTATGCCCAAAAACGCAAGCACAAAGACCGTCTTCGCTCTTTTCTGCGTGCTACACTTCATTTGTTGCGAAGTATGTTTTTTAATCGATTACAAGTTTTCGTGACTAAATATTTTTTCCTTCTCTGATAAATGAAGATCACAAATGCGAAAAGCATAATAAAATAAACTAGATGTGATGTTAAATTGGAAAAGATCTTGAGGATAAAGGAAAGTTAGTTTTTAAACAGCTATAGTAAAAAGATAGCGTAGATTGAATATTTGTAAATATTAAACGACAAATAGTAATATCAAAATCAAAATAATATGAAAATTATATAAAATATTGATTAAAGATTTATGGAACACCAAGAAATAGTTGTTTGTTAAGATTTATAGAGAAACTAAATTCTGATAATATAGAATTTATCATTTCTCTTAAATGCATTAAAGAAATTAGCATTTTCAATTTATAATTAATAGGTTAAATTAAATAATTAGCATTAATTAAATTAACATTAAATTAAATTAGCATTTTCAATTTATAATGAATAGGTTAATGCAGAGATGTTCTCCTGCTTACAAGAACTAGATCTTAATCTTAGTAAGTATAAATATTCATTAATAGTGAATGCAAATACTCATTTCTCCGTTTTGAATTTTTGAAGTTTGCGTGAAGACTTGTTTAATATATTTAATAATTGTCATTTATAAAGACTCATGATTTTATCAATAAATAAAGATCAACGAATTGATTATCTTTTACATTTCGCGTGCTGTAAAAGCATAAATATCTAAATATAAATTTTATAAAGAAAAAATTAATAAAATTTATTGTTAAATGTCACTGTTAAATCGAACGATTGTGAAACTATTACGAAGCAAATAATAATTGAAACGTTACTTCATTAGGTGATCTCCCAAATTTAATTAACGACAGCATGAAACGCGCGTGCCTAGAAGCTTGCCTAATGCAGAAGATGGGTCTGGTACGTATAGTCTTCTACTTAATAAAATCAAGCATGGAGAATTTGTGGAGCGAGTGAAATCTAATACATACTCAAACGATAAACAGAAAATTAACATGCGATCAGAACAATAACCGATGTATAATATTAATGTATATATTTATCGATCTTTACTGCCATAAAGAAAAACAGAAGATAACCTAAAATCTATTTTTATCAAACACTTATTATTCTGTTTTATCGTGATCGTGTGAAAATAAAATAGAGCGAACAATTTGTATTCTAAAAATTGTGTAAAATAATTTCGCAAAAAGAGAAACAGAACATGAAACTTGAGTTTTCATTTGATCCAAATGAATTTTCTTATTTTATTTGCCCCAAGATATTTTACTTCGATATCGTTCGATCTATCGTTTGATACATTTTGTTTATTAACAACGTTGAAAATGTTGCATGTATTTTAGATGGACGGCAATGTTATTAACATAGAGAAAATCGACGAGTACATCAAC
The DNA here is from genome assembly GCA_032399595.1 of Tetragonula carbonaria. Classification (NCBI taxonomy): domain Eukaryota; kingdom Metazoa; phylum Arthropoda; class Insecta; order Hymenoptera; family Apidae; genus Tetragonula; species Tetragonula carbonaria. Next base: position 17,210,494 of record JAUCRC010000005.1, on the reverse strand, counting down.
AACACGTCCTTTGACGCTGACAAGAAGGATATCGTACGTGAAAATGTGCATCAGTGTGCCAAAAATGGTATAGATCATCTGTCACACCTCTCTATTCTTCTTTATTATTATTATCCATTATTTATTTCATTTAAAATCGAGTCTTTTCTATTTCCTTTTGTTTAGCTGATAACGACGATAAATGCGTGGTTGCCCAAAACTTTGCCCAGTGTGGTCTACAACAATTGGGACTTACCGTTCAACAATTGATAGCAGGAAAGTGACTTATATAAATGGTCAAGAGTCTCTATCAAATGTGACAGATGTCGAGAACTCCGCGATATGTGAAATTAGCTAATTCAGTGTTATATAAATCGTTAATAAAGCAAAAAGCATAAAACAAAAAACGATCCTCTGCTTTTATTTTGATATCGAGTTATTAAATTGCATTATTAATAACTCGATATCAAAATTCTCGCGAATAAAACGAAAGAATTTTTATCGGGAAATCGTCTTATTTGCAAATAGTAGATACAGTAATTAATTGAAAGTCACATGGACGATAAAATTTTTCATTTGAGCAAAAATTTAGAAGGAAATGTGAATATTATGTTATTAGTAAAATAATATTCATCAATCTGTAATCAATATTTATAGTACAAAATCGCGTAGGATACAATTACATACATAATGTGATGAAATGCAGAAACCAACTAAAACATAAATTTTCATACAATAATAATAATCCATGCAGTAAAACATCAAAATAATTTTTGTCATTCTCTATAAGTTACGTGCTTGACATAACCAAATACATATAAAAAAATAATACATATTAATGTACCTCTTTGTAAAATAATACATAAAATAGTTTGCGTTATAACAGAGCAATTAAAACACAAGTAAACGTAATGTGAAGTGAAGTGAAGATTAAACCGTGATCACCGAGAAATTATTTAGACGAATTAATTTTTTTTTCTCTTAATTTTATTCTTCTTCTCTTGCAAATTTTTCGCTTTACACTGGGTTTCTTGAAAACTAAAAACTATAATATCGACAAATGTTAAGTTACCCGCTCGGTTATCCTTCAATCGTTTCACGTTTAATCGACTCAATTATTCCCAATTACTTGCGCGTTATTTCGCACACAGATAAGCGATTATGTGATCACTCGCGTGATCAAATACACGAATACCTTTTTCTTCCTCTTGAATCATTTTTTTTTTCTTTTTCTGAAATATTACTTTATTTATTCGTCTCGTTCTACGAAATACGAGTTTTCGAGGAAGAGTTTCTGTATCTTTGTGTAAAATTAAAACGCGACATGAAATGTGTACATGTGAAATTCAACACTGAATTTCGACCTGCCACTTCATAAAATCGCAACAAATCGCACAAGTCCGACAAAAATCACTGGTCAGCTCGAGCTGAGCCGGATATTGCCCTTATCCAGAGGTTCGCGTGCAGTAACGGTAAGGTAATTTCAATTGTCGAAGTTGGGCTAATCAAAGAAGGTCCTCGGAGATGCGAAACGCAACGCCGGCTGCAAATGTTTGCGCGCGTCGCCCGTAGCCATCCCGGAATACGCGATTCGACATAAATGAAATTACAAAGTCAAATGCAGATTGGACGGGTGGAGGCGCGCGTGCGCGCGAACGCGCCGCCATAAAGCCACTTAATGCAAACGATCGTCGTCAAAACGGCTAAACCTTTTGTTTAACACGCCCGGAATTAACTGCAACCAGCAATGACACTCGATCATTCGAATCGCCCACCCCTTTTTAGCCCTACAGCCAGTTATTCGTCGTTGTAGTTTGCAACGTGAACACACGTTGAATAATATCCCCATTTATCGTTGAATAATCCCCGTACATTCGCATCACCCACCAAATAATAATATTTCGAATTATCATGGAAGAAGAAAATTGGAATTTAATTCTTTTCTCTTTCGACGTGACGTGACGATATTCATAGAAGAAGAATGAACGTAGAACTCCATTTACGTAAACGTGTTGCAGGATAAATAATTTAATGGAATAATTGGTGAATAATTTATTACGGCAGTTCAAGTTCAACTAAGTGGACTCGACCAGTAAGAATTCGTTTAACGGGGCATTAACTGGGGTTCGAATAAAAGTTAATCTGCGTAAAAGTTATCTGACGTTGTACCCCGTTAAAATCAAGAAAATCAGAAGAAGAAGTAAATTGAATAATCCGACAGAAATATTCGCAGATATTCACAGACATTCATGGAATAATATTTCGTTAAACAGTCACGTATTCTACACCCGTTAAAATCAAGAAAATCGGAGCAAAAGGTACATACAATGAATTTAAAAATCTACGTCAGATATTTATAAAAGAATCGAAGTACAGTAGAATTAATATAATAGAAGTAATATAATTAATTAATACAATAGAAGTAATATAATGGGAGTTTCAATTCAAATATTCGATTAGCAAAAGTTCATTTAATCGGCCATTGGCTAAAATTTGGTTCAAATAGATGAAGTCTATATAAACGGAATTCCACTGTATATTATACCAAATAGTTCGACATTGTAGCAAACAGTTAAATAAATTGAAAGAAAAAATAGCATAACAGACTAAAAAGATTAAAAGGCTGCCCATATTATTTTATTTTAATGATTCGACATTTAATAGTAAAAGCTCTCTTATATTTTAAAATAATAGGGTATCTAATCCTAGTTTAGAATTTAACTTCTTTATATTTTTATATTTCAAATTATGTTATATTTATTAATTAAAATTTCACCTATAATTAACAATTTGAAAATAATTTATTTTAAAATAACATAAATAGAATTTTATTAATTATTAACTTACAATTAAAGTGTAACCGCTATTGCCGGCACTTTATTTATCACTATTAATTTTAATTCCCATATTTAATTTTCATTAATTAATTTAGAATTATTTATTAAATATTTATTAAAAATTTATATATATTTATATATAAAATATTTAATTAATAATCCAACTATAATTAAATTTTTTAATTCAATCTTTTTATATTATTATTTTTTATAATTCATTTAAAATCAAAATTTAATATGCAACTTAACATTAAACATGAACTTTTTTAATATGTACACATTCCAATTACTCATAAAACAGACTGAACAGATATTCGCGAGATATTCATAGAACATCTAGAAGGGCGTTTCTTCCATTTCGATCAATCTTGCTTAAGACGCGATCCCTTTTTGCCAAAATAAGCTGCGAAATCAGTTTATATCCCGTTGAGACATAGTATTTAGCCCTTAGCCCGCGTCGCACGAAGTGACGGATAACTCTGTTACTATAATTCAATCGACTTGTCTGGCTCTATAAAGGCTTCCAGCCATGGACACACGTGCGCCCGATACACGAGCGAGGACTGAAGCGGAAAGATATCACGCCGCGAGAACACAGGTATCGCGAGATACAGACAGGCACGCCAAATGCGAATGTGTGTTGGAGAAGAATGCGAGCAGAAACGCAATAGCTTGCCTCATAATCGGGTTTATACTCGACGGCGATGTCGTGAACGACGCACACGATCGCGCGATGACTTCGTGGCGAACGTCCTTCGCCATTGTGCTTTTGTTCCGCTCGATCGTTTACATTTGCTCTCCGACGTGATCGTTCGTCGGTGAACGAGGCAGTTTTCAATTGGCTCGCGAGACAGCGTACAAATTATTTAATCGTTCCGAGAGTAACTAGATTCGCGAGCTGCTTACTTCGAAAACCCGAAAGGGGTTTTTACAGTCAATATTGGTTTGTACGATCGATTTCGTACGATGATTCGTATCCGAAAAGTATAGGTGTCAGAACAGCTTCTGTTCTTTAGAGTTTAGTAAAAACTAAAAAGATATTCGTGAATTTAAGACGCTCTAAAAATAGATTTGAAATCACGCAGCGAGACAAATATGAAAATTCATTTGAAGAAACGCGCGCAATAAATTGCTAGTATTGCAGCGTGCACTGTAACTGCAAGTGAACGAAATTTATTCTTAAATAGAATATTTATTTATTTGCTCAGTAATAAGAATGCAGGAACAATTTAGATTTCTAATTCTTTTTTTTTTTTTTAATTTTTAAGTTTCGTCAATAATGTCATCGAATTTTAATGATAAAATCATTGATTGCTCAAAATAAACCTACTGTCATTTCGTTTATACATAATTCAATTAATTCAATTAATTCGCGGATATATTTGTAACAAGAGAATGATGTGAATTTTAAGAAATAGTATTTGAAAAATAAATTGTTTTTTCCAATTTATAAAGTTGATCGATATGGTTTTCGAACGGATCATATACTGTATGTATAACGACACCATGACGAGCTAAGTGATCCTTAAGTGTTTCTAACTGTTGGAAACACGAGCTCGAGATGATCCTCAATGACTCTCGAATTGCTTTGAATGTCAACGATCTTCATAGTCTTTGAATGACCTTGACAATTGGTTACATGACCTCGATAAACCTCTACGATCTCAAAATGATCTGGCGTATCATCTTGACTGTCTCATAATTTTTAAATAATTTTTAAAAGCAACTGAATAATAATAAATTTATTTGTAATAAATTTATGCAGTTCTTTTATACTGAATTTAATATAGAGTAAAATAATCTAAACAATACGTGTATAATTTAAACTAAATAATACGAGCAAGCCTAGTTCAATAGAACAATATGTTCCAGTGTAATTTCCAATAATTTTCTAACACTGCTAAAACTTGCCGAAGTTAAAGATTTTAAAAAATTTATATTTTCCAAAAAATTGATCAGGAAGCAGTTGAAGAATTATCACTGATGCGAGTCTTCCTCTCTCAATGTGCTCTACATATTATCTGTCACATATTATTTAAGAAAAATTAAGTAATGCAACAAATCTAAAAAAAAGGTCCCAAAGACTTAAGTAATGAAACCAATCTAAGAACCTAAAAGAAGGAAAGAAATCTCAGAAACGACTCAAGTCTCGAAACTATCCTTTCACTAAAGAAAATCTATTTAATTAAATAATGTGTCGATACATTAAATACATTTCCAGTCTGTCTCATAATATACCCTTCTTATCAAACATCTACAAACATCATGAAATCAATTCAAAGAAATCTCGAGACTTAGCCAACTGCAACCCCTATGAAAATACGATATTACGGTATTACAACATAGCGAGAGGGTAGTCCAATAACAGAACGAAACTGCAACGAGGAGAGCAGGGGGAGGGGAGCGTTATCGTTCGCGATATTATCTCTGGCCGACGCGACGACTCTCGTCGTTATTGCACGAATTGCTCCGATACCACGCGGCCAATCGAACGTTTCCGGAAATGCGGTTAATATAACTGGACGGTGCATGTCCCCGATCGAAATAGCGCCAGATGATAACCGCGTCCGGCCAGAGGGACCCTGGAATTCCAGTATCCTACGATGAAATTAGCATCGCTGGGATTCCTAGCCCCGCGGAAGTTATGGGATCGAAGAACCGGGCAAGGGCCTATTTCCATTAAGGCGCCGGCTGCAAATTATCCTCGAATTATCTGGCACAGACCAAGCCGTTTTATCTCTATTATCGGTACGTCGAAGCTTTTGTTTCATCGTTCTTAATATCGCAATATATATTCGACAGTGCAGACTGCCGTAGTGCTGTTTTATATGAATTATGCATGGGTTATGCACAGACCAGGTCGATCGATTTGTTTTGTTCTCATTTTGTTATCGTGAATTTATTAATGAAATCAATCGATGAAACATGGTTTCGTAGGAGTCGAACGAATTGGAAAGTATTATTTTGCAGATTGCAAGGAAAGTTTCTGATAGAACCAAAGTATTCACCAATCTTCTGTTATTAACAAACATTCCGTTTCCACACTCGCAACACTCAAGAATAAATTAAAATGTTGGATAAATAAAGATTTTCGTAAGGAAATCACCTGTATTTTCCACCGACCAATGCGGTCATACGTTGTTCCAAAACTTGCCAGTCGAAGCACGAAGAAACGCAAAAAGTATCGAACGATCGCGATAAACCATAATAAACGATCCAATAGATTCGCAACTCTAATCGCGAAAGTTTCGTAGCTGCCCACAGCGAAATATCTCGTATATTTCGCTGCGAAAGAAACCGTCCTTTCCGTCTTCGAAGACCCTGATGCCCTGAACACGCCTGCCGATGTTCCACGGTATGTACGTACGTACAAATTCGTTCGTCGGATCTATGCAACGAGTGCACGACTGGTAAAATGCACTCACGAGTGCACGTTCACCGTGATGTATAGAACGAGATGCACCGTCGTGGTATTTCACCAGGGCGCAAACCCTATACGTTATGCATATGTTACGACGGTACGTGTGTACACGACGCTGCCGTGCATACGCGGCATGATGTACAGGCTGTACCAGGTGTCGCTCTGCATTATTTACCGTGAGAGTGAACTACGGACGGAGGCGTTGAACTGCGGCAATGAACTGAAAGTAAGAATCCACTGATCGTGATTATCCGTGTAATCGATCGTTTTTCTCCGATAAAATGTTTCGCGCTTTCGTGTTTGTGGACGAGATTTAATGGCGTTCGTTTCGTCGAAATGAAATTCTCTGCGAGGCTGGATTCATCGATCTCGCTTTTCGTCAATTTTTTAATTCCACATGCCTCGTGCATAAAATTGAAATTTCACATCGGAACTATTTTTCTAAATAACTATTATTACTAATACAGTATCGTGTGAATTAGCATTATTCGTATACAACAATATACGGATGCTATTTGTACTAGTTTTTGTTTTTTTCTTTTATTTTTATAGAATATTTAATTTATTTAGAGAATATTGAATTAATTTTAGAGAAACACTGACTGTGCTTGTTAATCAGTTATTTAGATAAGGAGCTAAAGATAGATATACCGCATCCCAACAGAGAATCAAAAAATCGTTAAGAACGAAGAAAGAAGCAATTCAATGATGTGATACATTGAATAAATTGGTCTGATCTAATACATTGAAATAATAAAATCTAAAAGTGACAGGGAAATATCACGCGAATCTCTAGAGTTCTCTTTCACAGCCACAACATTTAAAAAAAAAAAGGATGCAGATCGATTAAATTAAACACGCATTAAAAATGAAATGTTGCATTAACGCGACGCTAGGCCATTAATGGGTTGAGCTTTCATTTTGTTTGCTCAAATGGAAGCTTAATCCTTCTAGCAATGAACGAGATAGCTCGTCGTGTAATGGCATTTATGTGAAGCTATTTCGCGCGTCGTTTTATTAAAATGCCATCCATTAATTTGTAAAACTAAATTGGCCAATTCCACCTTCTGTCGATTTTTCAATGCTTTACTGCTACGTGCATAAATAGCGTTTAAGATTGTCATTTTGTTTGCTCGAACAGAAGCTGGACCCTTTTTCGTATTCGAGATATTTCACGATGTAGTGATGTTTATGCGAAGCTATTCCATTAAAACGCGTCCATTAGTTTCGTTATGTCTTTCATTAATATATACTAGACCTACCGGTATAGAGAAAAGTGTGCAATGTAATAAAAAAGAGAACTGCATAAACATAAGAAAGAACGCTAAATTTCGCTCGTATATTTTACGAAGAGTCATTGAAATCTGCATCACTACAAATGTATATAATATATTAAATTTCTATGAATTTCAATCGCTTCGATTGGTCGTCGCATTCTTTTAGTTTTCAATCTCGTCGCCCCATGGAAGCATTACAGTATATACTCCAACATTCCACTTCGATTACTCCGAATGAAACATTTTCCTATCTAGGTATCAGACATTTTACAATTCGTGCAACAGAACAAAATATCTCGCCATTATTTCCATTGATAGTCGTGTGAATTTCGAGATTTTTCCTCTTTTCAATTTATGGAGACAATGACTCTCGCTTCAGAGCAATTTCAAATTAGTTCACGAAGCAGTCTACGTACACTATAAATATTTTTCTTTAGGTATATACAAAAGGTACATAAAGCTTTCGCTTGCAAATTTCCTGCCTCGCGATACTAATCGCGACTTACGCGATTACAGTTTTAATCCAACGCCCCCCAGAATCCAGTGCTTCTTAAGCAGCGTAATTTTCATTTCTTCGCGAGTGGAATTACGCTGAAGATGAAGAAGGAAGAGGATGTGCAAAGTCGTCGGGAAATAATAGATCGCACTCGGCGCGTGCACAGTCCGCGGCTAAAACGAAAAACAGAGGGACGCGGAGACGACGTTGAGGATGGACCGAGTTCCCGGAGTGAAAACGTCGGCTAATAAACCTAACCGCCATAAAAGCGGCGCAGTATCCAACGTAACCCGTGGGCTCGTTGTTAAAACTCGGCCGGGTGTGCGGCGCCGTGAAATTTTCACTATAATAATTTCGCCGCGCGACGATTACGGCCGGTCGTAAAATTTCGAAACGGCGCAACGACGAAATTTCGTCGTCGACGACGCGGCGCGTCGACTTTTTGGACCCGACCCCGGCCATCGTGGACAATTTTCCAACATAGAGAGAGAGAGAGAGAGAGAGAGAGAGAGAAAGGGAGAGTGAAAACTCGCAGCCAACTTTGACAGTACGAGCAACTACATGAAAGCAAGAGAAAGCTACGGAGGAATTATTTTTTCGCATGTTTTTTGAACGAGGAGTCTGTTCATATTGGATTAGTTGTAACATTCTAATTTTGTAAATGTGATATTATATATAAATGTTACGCAGAATTTAATATTATAAATAATCGATGAAATTATCAAATATAATTTTACAAATGCTACGGCGAATCTAACGTTATAAATACTACTATCCTTCGTAAGTATTAGGATCAAATGTTATAAATATTATTATCGTTTATAAATGCTGTGTAGAATCTAATATTATACACTCTAATTTTATAAGCACTACGTAGAATCTAATATTATGAATGATATTATAGTTTATAAATATTACGTAGAATCTGAATATTATAAACAGTTCATAAAATTATATCCAGATGGAACATAATGATAGAAAAAACATTGATTGAAATGAAATATTTAGCACAACGTTGATCTTCAATGGGTTAGTCAACAACTCACAATACGCTGTGTCTCACAACTATAAAACTACTTCAACATTTTTAACGTTTATGGGAAATTTAAAAGTTGAAAGATATATGTAGTATATAGACAAAATGCACTGAAATATATAAAATACCCAAACTACATCACTTGTTATGATATTTAACCAAACTAAAATTTCATTTATTTACTATTAAAGAGAGAAAGAGATCGATTAATTATGGTCATATAATCATTAATAAATAATTCATTTGGTATATTTGTAATAATATACTGATGAAACATAACAGTGAAGCAGTAAGTATAGTTGCATGATGTTATAATAGAATGTTAACAAATGGAAATTGCAATATAATAAATATAACAAACGTGAATGATAAAGAAAATATTTACATAAAGGCGTGCAAACTGTGTTCAAAAAAAATATACATTTCCACGAATATCTACAGTCTGTTCGTGATCTGAAATTTTCAAAGAAATTTTTTAAAAATTTTTCAAACAGATCTAATTAGCTATAACTATTCCTGTTGGCAACGCGTTACGTTCTACATTCTCCCTTTTTCTTCACATTTTTACAATTCATGAACAGTTACACAACACAGTAACAGGAATTCACACTCGTAAATTTTGTCCCAACGGAAATGATTAGATATGCAGAACCTTTTTAAAATTCAGTTTTCATGAAGGAAAGTAGCATGTTCCAGTTTATATAACGTTCCAATAAAAGTATTAGATCCAAGATTTAATAGGTATTTATTAGGAAGAATTTTTCATTTCTTCCCAATTTAATAATTCACAACGTGACAAAACAAACAAATGCAATGAATCTTTATATTTTTTTCATTTTCGTGAAACGAAACTTTAACCAACGAAATAGAACTTAAAGAGGAATTCACTCGCAAATTTTTGGTAAGTAACAAATTTTGTAATTTGCTTTAGATATTTTATATACTTTTTCCACATTCTATACATTTTTGCTTTTATTCACAAAATATTTGGTTAAATTGAAAGGATATTAGTCATGGCAAAATTCTACCAAATATTTCAATATTTAAACGTGGTACGTAAAATTGCTCCTGAACCGAAAAAGAAGCCGGAATTGATTAATCAATGAAGTTTCGTACTTCAACTTGTACAAACGTATATACTCGTCATCTTTTAATTTTAGCTGCACAGTTTAACAGGTTAACAAGGCGACATTGCTATCTGGAACGTTCAATTTCAGTCTTCTTATCCACTGAAACGATGTCATGATCATTTATTCGCGTTTTTTATTGTACTTTTTCAACGAGGAGAAGTTTCATAGTTGTGAGACTGAAAGGTTATTAAAAAACTAGTCAAATAAGTTCGTTATTAAAAAAAAATAAAAGAAGTTATCGAAAGAAACTATATGAAAACTACTTTAGTTCAATAAAATGTTAACTTTATAAAAATACACTCTCTACAAATTTTTTCTTAAATTCTCTCACATAAACCCAATTAAAAAGAAAAAGAAAATGGAGTTATTGTTGGGTATAAAACAAACTTGAGAACTGTCCGCAATTGAGCAGTTTAAACGAAACGAACGGAAACAAGAATTAAAACACATGCTTTTGCGTGTATATCACTCCCAGTGGTTGATCTTAAAAGAAGTCCGCAAAACGTTAAACACCGAATCATAAAGTTCGTAATGGCCTGTCAGATCGTGAATGCCCTTTAAACTCCATTTTGCTTGCAGTTGAATTGCGAATAACACTTTTAATAGTTTGCTACCGCGTCTGTAATCAACCGAAAGTTATTAAGTACATATTCTTCCTTTCCACAACTTTGTGAATTCAATTAAAACGACCGCTGAATGAATAAATTTTATTTAACTTCAAACTGTCCCCGAAGAATTCTTCAGTGTTATTCAGTGTGAAATTTAAGGATAAAAAAAGGATCTCGATGTTTGTTCAAATATTTTTAAAAGGCACTCAACCTTTCCTAATATTTTAGAACATACGATATATAGATTTTGAGTTTACGAAATTTTGACAATTGAATTTTAGCAATTATAATTCAAAATATATTCCACTGACAAAGTTATATTTTCCCTCATTCTTACGCACATTCTAGGACTTCATTTTTATTTGCAATTCTTTGACAGTGCTAGATGGAACACACGATTGATGTGAATTAAAATTTTTGAGTGGTGATACATTTCACAATCTGAGATATCAGGGCCAAATGTTCAAAAAATTCTCATATGTAAATGGGAAAATGCAATCATTGTTGATTCTTTGACTTTTGTATCATCTCAATTGGTAAGGAAAAATATTTTGGAAAAATGTGAAAGTCTTCTTAATAGCAGCCGACAAATTTACAATATTTTATAGAAAGAATGTTACAGTTAGTTCAACACAAACACAATAATTTACACAACTCGATCAACCCCAAACATTGCCAAAATTATTTTTTTCTTTAATTTTGATAATCATATTTTTCGTAATCCTTTTTCTCCCAAGCAATTAATAATTTAAAAAAAGAAAACTTATCTACATCTTTGAAGCTAACAGGTTACTTTCACTTATGTCTCTGTTACTTGTGTTACTTTCAATCATGCCTCAAAATGCTTAAAATTCTCCTGGTCAGAACGTGACATTAAAGTCAGAAAATCAATGAAAATTTATTGCTTATCATGGATTATGCCGCTGATGATCGTACAGTTTCCGATCTCTCGTCTGTTCAGCCATGGGGACACGCACAGTGTTCGGGAAGTTACGACGAATCAACCCTACGCACGGAGGTCTATGCCCTGTCTGTGTCTCTCTGAATCGATTTTAGACGCGTGGACCACCATAGGCGTATACATCCCATGCACAAAGCGACAGGAGGCGAGAGACTCGCCGTCTGCACTCAGCCGCGAACCGTGTAAATTCTTTCGAAAGACGAGGCACGATTCACCTGCATCTCGATAATGGGCCGACGAATCGAGCGGAAAAATTCGCGATCTCGATTCCACGGGCAACTACTGTTGCCTCGAGAAACCAGCAACACTCGAGCGAAACTGGCAGAGTTAGATAGTGGAAATTGGAAAAAAAAAAGAAAGAGAAAAAAACTTACAACGACGTACTGTATTTTCATGCGTGAGACTTTGCAAATTGACCGAAAGAATTGGGCACGAGAGGAAATATATGAAAATATATAAAGAGAGAAATGATTATTCGTTTTGATACACCGGTGGAACAATTTGGAAGAATTTAAATTTGAATGGTAAATTTGAATCTGAATGCGAGATAAGAAGAAATGTGATTCGATCTATGTATTTGGTATTTATAATCTGCTGTTAGAATTCACAGATGTATCTGGCTATCAGAAAGCATATTCATGCCAGTATACCGACAATCAGTGGGAAAAAAGTGAACTTTCCAACAACAATAGCGTAATTGTGCCGGCGAATATGTTATCAACAGCTACACACGTTACGCGACTGATAAAAGAGATAGTTGGTGGTGGATGTCAACGAACCAGGTAGGTGGGATAAGATTTATCTTATCCAGATGTATGCCTACTGGTGTTGATCTCCTCCATTCGACTATTTGAACCTTCTGTAGATTTCTCATGTAAGTTACGTGCGTCAAGTTAAGTAATACATTATATACGTTACCAAGCATCAACGAGTTAACTGTCCTTTCAGAACAAGATACGAAAATATTCCAGGCCAAAAAATGCGAAAAATGTAATTCATGGTGGAACAGGATACTTGGACTTAAATTCATAGTTGGAGAATTAGATTTAAACTCGAATTTCAATTTCAATTTGAAGTTTGGACTTGAACCAAGCATTTCAAATCTGAGCTCGAAATTAAGAAACTTAAACCTTTAAGGTTGAATAGATGTTAAAATAAACTCAAATTTAGTCATTAGTGGCGCATACGTTGACAATTTGATTTGGTAAAATAATTTTGGAAGAAAAAAATATAGCGGACATTATTATTTAAAGTGAAGGCAACTTTAATGAATGATTTTTATACATGCTTTAACTTGTTGTTGACTATGTTCGACGAGTACGCTTATCCTTTTCTTATTTTCACTGCACAGTTAATAGACGAAAAATTCTCTATCATAATCCAATTTACTGTTAAAAGTCAAAAATACTTTAATCCATATAATACATCTCCTCGGTAACTATTATATTACTCGATGCATTCTATATGTAAAAAAAAGAAAAAAAGGACAATCATACACTTTTTCACGATCGAGAAACTCGAGAAAATACGAGGAAACAATCCCCTATTCCTCCACGCTCGTACATTAAAATTATTACCAATTTTTTCCATTCACCCTGTTCCTCGACGCTATTCATATTTATTTTCATTCCCCGCCATTTAATGCTGATACACATCAATGAAAAATAAAAGTTAATCCTATAGATACTCGCTATAGATCACATTCATGAGTTAAAAAATTTTAATGTGTCTGTTAAGTATTAGGATTTTAGAACGATTAAAATATATCTTTTCAGATACAGTATGAGAGTTTATATTGATTTTATGAAGTGATAGCTACTCATCGTCGGATGCAAAATGTAGGTAGGTATATATACATACCAACCGAGAATACCAGAATGATAGCGTACATTTTCACGAACATAGTTCTGAGACTCGCGCTAACGAAGAACAGCATGCGCGAGTCTCTAGAACTATGGAGATTCAAACATCTAATGGCAACGTATCGTGAAAGAATGACGCAGGGTAATAAAAGTAAGTGCTCGTATAGCCGGAGGTTTCGAAGGATCGGGCCGTTCTTTGGCGAAAGTGCGATAGTTGCAAGCACCCTATAGCACTCTAGAGTACTAGCACTTTCCATGACGGTACTTGAATTTTTCCTGAATTTCTTACGGCTGAATTTTTGAATATTTTTCCAGGGGTGAATATTTAAAGATTTGAAATTCGTATGGACATCATACGTTTAAAAAAAAAGCTCGAATCATCGACGGAAAGTTAAAAGAATATTGGCTAGTGATTAAATTAATTAGAAAAATAGCTATTAAAACGAGTATTTCTAAAAGTTTAACTGACAGTTTAACTGACGAAACCTAAATACACAGCTTGTTAAAGCAAATTTCATTTAACCCTCATTCGTCCATTATTTTTCTAATTTAACTTTTCCTTTTATGCCGAATTGATACAATGGTGAAAAATTGTATATCTAATATTATATGTATAATATAATGTATGAGTAGTTAAATTTACAAATCTTATTCTTAAAGTGTTCATGCATCACTTGTACTCCTCTATCACAGAGTACTTTCAGAACATTAAAACCTTCTTTTTTTTTTAAATTTGTTGAATTAATGCAGGAAACGGATGAGGGTAAACGCTCGTTTCTCAAACTAAAAACAATTTAGTATAAAATTAATAAAATTATAAACTACATATGAACTGATTATATATTTTATTATATTATACTGATTTATTATATTACTGATTATATATTTTATTATATTATACTGATTTATTATATTACTGATTATATTTTATATTATTATATTATAATATATAATTATATAATTTATAAAAATAATTTAAAAAAAAACGAAACCTAGATAGAATTATTTTATTTATAGACGGTATTCTATTTCGAGTATTTCATATATTTTCTTGTACCACTTGCACTGTGTGCGTTCTTACATTTTCAAATTTTAATTCACAAATATCGTACATGTTTTACAACATCCTAAGTTTGCTCGTAATGTTAGAGAAATGACGAGTATCGAACTATTGGAATAAGACCTGGTGTAGCTGTGCCGGCCTACCTACGTTTTCCTGCACAGAACGCAAAAGCCAAGGGACGTTCGATCGCTGAAACGCGCCAAATGCGTGAAACTCGCGTAGGTTCTCTAGCATTTTTGCACCACCCACGCGCAGAAACGAGTTCCCGCCAGTGTACGAACACCAGGCCATTCACTTTTACGATGTTAGAACCGGAGATTATCGACATTGTTAATTACGTTCGTGTCTATTTCGCAATTTTCTACTAGGTGGAACCGCTGTCGGGATTTCAAGGTCATACTCCACCGTTTCCTCCTTTTCTTAATAGAATTATATCACGTATTATAAAAAATGTCAAAATACATGATACATTCGATTCTATATATATATATATATATATATATATACACATATAGAATATATATATACATATAGAATATATATATATAGAATATATATATAGAGAGAGAAAGAGAATATATATATATATATACATATAGATAATATATAGAGAGAGAAAGTAATATATATATATATTCCATATATTATATAATATATATATTTCATTAAGTATCATATTATAAATATTTCAGTCAAGATGACAATTACGTATTATTCTATTTTATTACACGTCGCATATACAATATACGTGTGTACGTTAAAATATATAAATTTATATATGTATATACGAAATAAATAAATATATCGAATATATCATTTGCCATTATAAAATCATTGCAGTGAAACGTTTTCTAACACATGTGTCTAAATAAATGTTTCCAAATAAATTATTTTAAGTGTATAATAAATACACGATACGTACGCCTTTAAAAGTCACTAGCGAATTGTCGTTTTATAATGAAGACGGAAATACGAAGGAAACACGTTTATGGAACAAACTTGACTCATTTCCCGCTGGATCGCCTCCTTTAACTAATTCGTTTAAATAATGCACTAATTTACTTGCACGTTCGCACGCAACGCGTTCAAACCGTTTACCGGTCGGACTCGGTTTTTAAAAATGAACGACTAGCGACAACACGCGATCAGTTTTGAATACTTCTCATCGTCATTCGAAATTATCAAGAATATCTTTGTCTCGATATACGAAATACAAGGAGAAATAATACGGTATAATAAACAATAGTATAAATATTTTCGATTTCAATTAATATGTAATGTAATGCGTGTATTAACCGCGTCAATAAACAGGCTTTTAAAACTTTTGTTTGATTATTCGTACTCACTATGTTGCGGTGAAATGAAAAAGGATATTAATGTTTCTTACGACACAGTCGGAGAAATATCATTATTGTTTGTCACTATCACCGTTCCGCAAAAATTTTCGCGAAAACTATTTGCTCATACTTCTTTCAAGTACAATTAGCTCATCTAACTACCATGCAGTAACAATAACTATCATAGAGATATACAGAGATTGTTATCATACGCACAAATCATTAAAGATAAATATAAAAAAAATATAAGTGTAATATAAAAATATATATACAATCGACAGAGAAAAAAATATAAAGAAACCAAACGGAGAGTAATGCGTATAATAATAACAAACCAAGCACAACTGACAAAAGACTTTTACAATCGACGATGTAAAGCAAAAATTAAAAGGAAATAACAATGCGTGACAATAGGTTGGAGTAATAATATCGAGCGCGCTCGTGCGCGTATACCATGGAAGACGCATTTTGCATGACGTATGACAATCGTTCTCGTTTACGAATAACCAACTACAAATACCATGTTCGTTTCGCGCACGTGTCAACGATCGCAGTAAAATCACGAATAACCTAAATATCCCGCATTTCGCTGCAATTAAATAGAAGAAAATTCTCGCTCTCTGTTTCTTTGTACGATTAATAAACAAATACTTGCCTCACACTGTTTTTCTAAATGCCATCTACTTTAAGCACCAAAGATCATATTCTCTCCGAATTGAGGAATACAATAACGGAAACAACAATTGTGCACGTCACTTTGACGAAAGGTTGCCAAAAGAGACGTACACGGTTGTACGGCAACGTATTATAAAACGTTCACACAAAAACTCGACGAACCGTAACACCTGTTGCATTGAAAAGCACAAACTGGAATGTATGACACGAATTTTATTGGAGTACATTCGGTGATGCATTACGCACCATCTGGTAGTACGTTTTCGTACAACTGAAACGTTTGGTTATCGACATAGCCCTTTGAGTGAATTGGAATTAACTAAAGCATCGACTAAAGCACAAACGAGGTATATGAATAGACATTACAGCAGACGAGGCACATGAATAACTGATGTGACTAAAGGTAGAATAGACCAGACATGATATGGACTTTCGTGCCCGAGTCTCTGAAATACCGACATAGAGAAATCACTGGTTTTTTAGCGCACTCTACGCTTACGCAACGGTGAGTATAGGAACTATACCAAGTAAAACGATCAAAGTTGATCAAATAGTAAATGCACAAGTAATATGATCTTTGAAATCCATTACAGCGTTGTGAAATTTTCAGTAGCGAAATATGAAGCCAGTAACTAATCGAAATCATTCTACTACATATCAGAAAGAGATCTGTCCACAATACTTTACGGTTATAGAAAATTACGACGGTTATAAAAAATTAAAATTCTAAAGCTAATAACAAAATATACAAGAACTGAAGTTCAAATAAATTTTATCAAAATTTCGAAACAATATGAGAAAAATTAAAGAGAAGAAGAAGAAAAAATGATCTCATTTACAGATATAATTATTGTAGAAGAAATATTAATCCTAGTATTCTATAATTCTATTGAAGAAGAAATTAATCATAGAATTCCTAAAATATTTTTGTATGAAAAATATACAAATTCGAATACAAAATTTTCCATACGCTTACGAACCCATATGTCAAAATTACATATTATTTATTTTTTATTAATCATCTATATCATGTACATCTATAGAACACCTAACCGAGATCACAGCCAATTACCTCGTACTCATTACCATATAACTAATAATTGTATCAGGTAATTAATTATTTAACTATATAACACGCTAAATATGCTAAAGTACTTACATTTCTAGCTTTTAAAGCATCGTAAGATTCTAAGGGGAATTGAAGATTATAGAGGATCAGTGACAAAACAAAACATTAAGATGTGTATTTAAAAGTAAAGAAATATTTTAAGTTGGAAACAATAAAAGATACATTCTTGGCTTTAGAGCCAACACCAGATTTTCCCCAAAATATACCAAAAAATTGAAGCGTCTGTAACGAAACGTCAAATATTATATATTGTCCTTAAATTTGAAAAACTGACTAAATTGAAGTACAACGTATAAAACTATTTATGATTTTGATTTTCTGGAGAGGCCTTATCCTCTTGAGTACTGACTCTAATATCAAAAACGAATATTGAACAAGAACAAATACAAAAAAATAGAAAAAGAATATAGGAAATTTTCAAAATCAAACGCGAAGATTGCATGTTTAAAACTTCTGAAAACAAGTACGCAATGCTATTAATCTATGCAATCGTCTTCAGAAATGCGGAACAGTAATTGCGACGCGTCCAAGTGCAACCATGCTGGAGATTTGGTGATGAATGACCACCTTTATACAGCTCTTCTAGCTGCTAGAAGGTGATCTAGGTGATCTAGGAACAGAATCAGCCTTCCACGAACCCAGTGGAGGAATTTGGGCAACTTCATTATCGCAATTTTCTTCTTAACAATTAAAGGAAAATTAATTGGTAAGAAGGAACAATATCGCAACACTAATTCTACAACCAAATTAAATGAAAATTATTATCAATAATAAAAAAGCTACTGAACGAAGAAAAACTACATTGAATATTGTAAGATTCTAAGATCAACTAAGAGCAATGATTTTATAATATAATTCAAAACAACAAAAACAAGATACATTTACAACATTAAGACAAGTATAAAAATTAACAATTAAAATTACAAAAAAATAATCGCGGGATCATAATTCGCAACTCTCGAGCAAACACGATTATCATTTTTCGCAATTCGAATTTAAACCGTAATCAATTTTTCGCAACACTAATAAACAGACTCGAAATTATTTCGCAACTCTAATTCAATCCGTAATCAATATTTCACAACACCAACAAGAAAAACCGCGATTTGCCCAAAACGATGACGAACGATGACGAAGAAAAGAAAACAAAAATACAACTATAAATACTAAAAAGAGCATAGTCACAAAGTAGTAACGAGAATGACTTCCCATGCTCTGGAATCGTTTAAATCCAGAGGATAAAAAGCCATTTGTTGTGCCGGGCCTCTTCAACTTCTTTCTTCGAGCGATATTGTATACGTCGTGTACGATGTTCTGTACGTCGTGTACGATGTTCCCACATTTCAAACGCGAATACAAAGGAAATATCGCAACGCGACCGGAAGGGGCAGAAAACTCACTATCGTTCAAAAATACGTACTATCGTGCGCCCAAAAATCTTAAGCTCTGTTGCTGGGCACTCCCGGAAGAGCCAGAGTGCCAAGCCGGGCAGCTCCAGCTCAAGGCTTAGATTGTACTCGAACTCGATGGAGCCAGAAATTGTTGTAAGAACACGATAATACGTCGTGTTATTGAAGAATGATGGTGAGTAAAACGCGCGAACATACTTTGTCACGTATTTGGGAATACTTGGGAAATATTCGTCCAGGTTAGGCAAGTGTTACACAATAAATGGTACAATTGTACATACAGTTGCGAATGAAACAATTATACAGTAAATTAAATGTTGATAGAATAATCTCAGGTGATTTCTTCATCAAAGCATATTTTCAACAATGTGAAAGTAAATGTTCAACTTTGTTGCTTTGATTCAAAAATCTGCTTGTCGCGAAATACCTTTTTGCAAAATCTCATACATTTTTCTACGGAAAGAATTCTAATCTATCTTATAGTTCAAATTCTACTGAAGTTCACAATTATAAAACAATTAATTAAATCATTTAATACTATTATAAAAGGGAAGATAAAATTGGAAATTATTAATCAGTACAACAATTATTAATTATGAATTATTGTAACAAAATATACCACTATATCAATAACTGCATCTTTCGTAGCAACTAAATCGGAGGATTTCAGACACTACGAAATGCTCAAAATTTGAATAATAATTATTTATAATATATTTATTCATATGGATATTTAGTCATATGAATATTTCGTTTTTACAAACATTTATATTGAATACATTTTGATTTTACAAGTAACTACTATAACTGTATATAAATTAATTCAAACTGCATTCAAATTAATTATTGAAATCGCGATATGCAAGAAGCTCTATCCTGATCGAAGATATAAAAAACCTGAAGAAAATGTTACTACTCACGGATATAAAAAATACCCGCGATCACTAGGCTCATCAAAATTTCTACGTATACAACCAGTCACCCGTGCCGATTCGGACCTTTCATCCTACGACATAATTGAGTGACCGAAGGAACAAAAATGCATGCGACTCACCAGGAAGATATCATCAGCACTAGACCAAGGAAAGTCGTCGTGAAGATCCTCGTCAAGCAGATACCACTGAGAATTCTGTGGTGAAAATGAACGCCGTAAAAAATTTCTTGAATAGCATAAAGACAGTGTTATTTTTTGAAAATTTTAATTTTAATAATGATAAAAACTGGGACTCTAATAATGTTTTGATTTTTATTTTATAGTTGTAATTTTACATTAGACTTCAGTACAAATAGTACTGTAGAGAATAGAATTAATCAAAGTACAATATGCTAAAGTACTTACATTCTGAAGTTTTGAAGCATCGTAAGATTCTTAGAGGATAAGGAAAATTGGAGAAAATCTGCAACAAAACATAAAACATTAGAATTTGTATTTAAAAGCAAAGCAACCGATTGGAAGTGATAAAAGATTCTTACATCCTTGGCTTTGGAGTCACCTTCGAATTTTCCCCAGAATATACCAAAAATTATTGTTTGCTGTGTAGCGTCTGTAAGGAAATGTTAAATATTACATATTGTTTTCAAATTTAAAGAACTGAATAAATTAAGTGCAATATATAAAATTACTTACAATCTTCATCTCAAAACATTTTATTGTATTACTAAAATTATTATTTTAACTTCAAATACGTATTCTTAATAAATTATTGTTCAATTTAATAGAATTGTTAAAAATTACGCAGTATGAAGTTAGAGAATCAATAAGTAAGTAGAAAATGTTATAATAGAAGTGTGTGCGCAAAAATATATAACATACGTGTACATATATAACAATGAGTTAATATTTGTAACAAGGTTACGATATTTGTATTATTAGAATTGAAATTAAATTTTGGTATAAAATAATTTTTAGCATGTGTTCTGTTTAAATGTTTACACGTTATTATTTCTTTAATTGTTGAAAATTATATAATAATTATTTGGTTAATCTTTACTTTAAGGGATGAGTTAAATTTCGATGAGTTAAATCCAAAAGTACAAGTTTTATCTCAAAAATTCATTACACAGACGCAAATCTAACAGCTGTTGATTTATATTTTTACCTGATAATTTCTGGATGATATTTCTTTCTGGATGATTCTTCTGGATAATATTTTCTTCTTTACAGATGAGGTGTGCTTTGTTCCGCCATTCTTTCCGTTTAAAAATCGATCGTGAGAAATATCGATTACCTTCGAGAATCGCAGGAAGTATATTGAGTATTTCACCGTTGGGGCGCTGTGATCGCCCGTTTTACACGAAATGATAACTTGGAATAAAAAATAAAAAAATTCTGGTATAAATCAAATATATAAAATTCATGACAAATTCTTAAAAAAGAACGAAAATATTTACACACTTGATGGAAAATTGTCTCAGTATTTTAAATTGAGACATGAAAAGTTTTATTATATCACGAAGTATAGTCTTAATTTTACATTACAATTGTTACAGTTTCTCAAATATTTGAAGACTACTTGAACTATTAATAAAAATGTACTAACAATGATGAGTATAAATGTATAAATCAACTACTGAAAGATTTGACGATCAAGCTATGCCGAAGCAGTGGTTGGCCTATTTATATGCGATGTTCAAATTGTAATTAAAACAATGATATACTTTACCGATTATTGTCTATGTTTTCTCTCAAATACTGTTGCTATTTTGTACGATAATACACCATTTATATAGGAATATTTACGATATTGATACGAAAAAAGTCGATGTTTCCAACTCGTGCTATATTCGAACCGACAAAATTGTTAACTGTCGCCGAAACTAAAAAGCGGAAAAGACGTTAGTCAATTAAGGCTTGTATCAATGTACAGACGAAAAATACGTGTTAATATACAATTTTAAACAATTGTACGATTGTTTCAATAAAAATTAAAAATTTAATAATTTATTTAACATTCTTATACTATCAAACATTTCATCGACTAATTGTTTATTAATATTATTAAGAAATATTGATATGACATTTGATTAATTTGGTAAAATATTTAAAATTTACCTCTATCAATGTACAATGGAAAAATGCGTGTTAATATACTATATAATATAATTTTTCAAAATTATATAATATAATTTTGAATAATTGTAAGATTTTTTTAATAGAAAAATTTAAAAAATTAAAAAATATAAAAATTGAACACTTTTTGCTATTAAACATTTCATCGATCAATCATTTATTAATATTATTAAGAAATTTTTATAAGACTTCTAATTAACGTGGTAGAATACGTAAAACTAACAACAAACTTTATATCTAATTAAACTGAAAAAAATTTCAAGGAAATAACTAATAAATTAATAATATTATTATAGTATATCCATTCATTACAACACTTCAAATATTAGAAATACATAAGAAAAAACAGTACAAATGCATTTTTCTTAATTTTACATTATATAGCCTTTGCAATTCTTCAAGATATTTGAGGATTACGTAAAAAAAAATATCAGAAGTGCATTTTTCTTAATTTTATGATTTTTATGTTAATTGATATTTAAAAGAAACTGAAATAGATACTATTTGTCATACAAATTCACAAAGTTCATAAAAATGTTAACAAGTTGGAAAATAGCTTACAAAAATATATCATTTTATTCATTCATTTTAAAACACATCCAATCATTAACACTTGTATGCCTCATTTGAGATGCTGTATTACGTTTAAGATATGGTATATGCCAGTAATTATTTTGCTTTTGAACAATCGCGTCGAATTCATGCTCGCTTAATTGCGAGTAGCCTTGTTTATCAAGAACTAGCTGGTGCGATAATTGCCATTTCTTGAAGAGGCCATTTAACTTGGTGTCTTGCTCTTTCAGAGCAAATATATGTTGACGTAAGAAGTCCTTAGTAATAACTTTAGCATTTTCTCTGCTAGCAAATGCCGCATATAATATGAATAAATCATCTTTCGAACTAAAATATTGAAATAAAAAATTTAATAAAATGTGTTTGTCTAAATATGTCTTCAAAAATAAAAATTAATATCTCATATGTATAATGCATACCTATCTTCAACGTAGTAACAATCTGCAATTTCCAGACCCATTCGTTTTATATATTTCTTAATGTGTTTTCTTCCAATGATCAGTATCTTTTTATTTTTACTTTTAAGAGATTTGAACATGCTTATAAACTGTAAAATATTAATTATATATTGATCATGTACGTTTATCTTATTGATAAAGAAAAATTATAAGTAAAAAAATTATTTACTTTAGCTCCTAAGTGTTTATTATATCTAATATGATACACAAAATTTAGCCCATCTAAAATAATGTCATATGGTTTATTTTTATCAATAAACTTCATATATGATTGTATTTCCTCTGGTATAGTTACATAATACATCTTAGTGAAAATTAATTGTTCCTTTGTAACTTTAAGCAAATACTCATATTCCTCGTCAGATAAATTTAGCTGTAATAACTTTTGTTTACAATTCTGACATAATAACCTGTGTAAAAGAAAATAAAAATGGAGTGTAAATCAAAAAAATTAATAACTATTGGAGTGTAAATCAAAAAAATTAATAATAATAATTAATATTTTAATATTCAGATTTACTTTATACCTGAATATCTTTGTTGTATTGACGGACCAACCTTGTTCAATACATGCATTCATATATTCCTGTACAATATTTTCAGTAGGTTTAATAGCATATTCATTCCATAGTGAAAATAACTTTTCAATTTTATCATTGAATGTATTTTTCTCTTTTAAACAATATTTCAAATATGAACTGTATGCAATGTCTAAAGGACCTTCCTTATATTTTAGGCTAAGATTTAGATATTCATATCCTAATTCTTCTTTTTCATGATCAAAAAAGTATGAAATTAAAAAACTATATCCATGGTGAAGAAAACTCTTATCATGTTCTTCATGCTTTTTTATAATACTAATAGCTTCTTTCCAATTATCTATTTTACATAAGCATGAAATAAAAATATTACTAAGATTTACATTAAATAAAGTATATTTACTTGCAATATCATTATACAAACTTAAGATATGTTCTTTATCTGTTTCTGAAAAATTACTTTTCTGATTCAAACACTGCAAATATTTAGTAATTAAAGGCACTGTAATATTATAATTATTATCCTCTAAAAATTTGTAATAAGACATTCCAGCATCTGGATAATTCTTTTGTTGAAACATATTTAGAATAATAAAATCAGCCGATAATGGATCATTTTCTAATTCCATCATATGTTTTCTTACATTTTCCCATATTTCTTTTGATATAATATTGGACTGAACTAATGTATTTTCATAATTACTTATGAAATAGTTCCAACATATTTCAGCTGTATCTTGCTTTATATTCTTTACATTAGATACGAATATACTTCTATTCTTTACATTAGATACAAATGTACTTCTAGTCACTGAGAATAACGATAACGATGTTCGACGAATGTGTAAAAACATTTTTTTATAAATGTCACTTAAATTAATTTAATAAATTTCACAAATTTTACAAAAAGAATCACAAACTTTCTCACTTCAATATATCCTTTACCTTTTTCTAACCTCAAAAGACGATCACATTTAAATAAAACGCGATGTGCTGATACATCATATTTAATAACACATTAAATTTGTAACTTATTATTTCCATTGTATATTTTTGGTAAAATTCAGTTTCAGAACGTAATTCTAGGTTATTTGTTGATAAATATTACAGCCATATGAAATGTTAGTATTGTTGTATGCAAGCTATATCTGAATAAAGTAAATGTATATTTTAATTGTACTTGTTATTTTTATTATAAATTGAATATTTCTCAATTTTTTAATTTCTCTTTTGGTATTTTATAATTTTTATAATATCGTATGATTTATACGATGAATAACAAATAAAATACTGCTAGTCTTAAAATAGGAAGATCATTATGTTAGAAATTATTCGTATATATAATGTTTATGAATAAATACAATATGCTTAAACGTTATTATATTAATATATAATATAACGTTATTATATTCATATATAAATATAATTGTAATGTGTTATATTAATTTGTACATAAATAATACAGTAAATCATGTCAGTATTATTACAGACGAGATATTTGAAGGTATATTCATATACCTCGTCTGTGGTATTGTACACATGTACATGTGTATATAAGTCAATATTTTTGCATGGTAACTATGTTTTAAAGTAGGAAAGTAAATCAGAAAAATCTGAACTACTGTTAATTTTTCTTTTAAATAGAATTATTAACAATTGTTATGTAAAAGTAACATGCTTTTGTATTGCCGCCATTAGTAATTCCATCAAATCTATTTTCCTGTAACGATTGAAGCGCCATCATTTGGTCTTTTGCAAGGCGCCAATTTATTTCAATTCTACTTGTACAACGTTTGTCATTATTTGCAAAATAATTATTTAAATCTAATAACAATCTAACCTAACTAATTATATTTATCCATTATTTACACCAAACTCTCAATTATTTATAAACTTGATATTATAATTTCCTATTTTACGTAATATTGCTTCCCTCAGAAAACTGTCAGCAACGTGTAATATTAATTAATATTATCTTAGTAATAATGTCATCTGATCAATCTTTTAAATAATAAAAATAAAAATTTTTATTTTATTCTTGGTGTTTAATAACAATTGCTAATAAAAGTAGCGTTTAGTTTGAAAAATATAATTGTAATATGTTCTTGTAATTTGAAAAGGTATAATAAATATTTCTTAATATCTATTATAATTTTACTACAATATTATTTTATATATCTGTTAACGGTGGAGTCTATTTTATGAAAAATATCAATGGATTAACTTACCCTACTACAACTTTTAGCTCTCCTTATTATATTTCATCATCAATGAGAATATTTCTATCTTTGTATAATAAATCTCAAATTATAAAAGAGATTATGCAGATTTTTGTGCATTTTTACATGTTTATGAGCATAAGAAAGTTGAGAAAACCTAAATAAAAATTTGTATTGATATATAAATTTGTATTTGTATGAATATCCTCTGTATTATTGCATATTATACACACCGCGTGCATTTTACATTTCCCAATGCATAAAAATTCATAGTCTAATTATGATAAACTATTGTTTGATCCTTAAACGGGTTAAAAATCCAAATTCCTTTGAAACACGT
The DNA here is from genome assembly GCA_032399595.1 of Tetragonula carbonaria. Taxonomy (NCBI): domain Eukaryota; kingdom Metazoa; phylum Arthropoda; class Insecta; order Hymenoptera; family Apidae; genus Tetragonula; species Tetragonula carbonaria. Next base: position 17,184,075 of record JAUCRC010000005.1, on the reverse strand, counting down.
CGCCCAGATGTTACCACGGTACTGCAATTTAACACGCGGTCGGTGATGTCAAGCGCTTCCGAGATAACTTATAAAGAGAACTGATAAAACCAGATATAGTTCAGTCTCGAGCCTCGCGTTCACACATCTTGAGTCGATTGTAAATCCAGTTTCTCCGTAAACCACGGTCGAGCGTGCCACGGAACTTGGAACGACAGAGAACGATCGAGCTACACAAAAGGAAGTACATAAAACTTTCTGTCGTTAATCGAGGATAAAAAGCATCAAGGTAAGAACATAACGGCGACACGGGGTTACTTTTCGTGCGATCGAAATACTTTTGAGAGATTCACGACTTCGTGGAATCATCGATTTTGCTCGATGCATTTTCAATGCAACAACTTTGTGATGGTGATGGCTTCGTGAAAATGGCGGAAGTCACGTGAGGTCCTTGAATCCAAGACTCCCGCATATGAATAGAGTACATGTGAAAATTAATAACATTTTTTTCTCCTTTAAAAGTACGAATACTGAAATTTGAACGATCTGAAAAATTTTTTAGATACAAAGTGAAATGTCCGTTGAGGAAAGATATTAATTTATTATTGTGGTCTTATTAAGAAAATATTCAAAGTTAAATTGTTGTGGATTATAAAATGTTGTAGACGAAGGCGCGAAGGGGAAATTTTTGAAATAGAAGATACTGATCCTCGATTCTCAATTGGTTCTTTAAATTAAAACTTTAACAACAATGTACTTTACTTCGTGTAAAACAATCGAGTATTCATCGTTTGTAGTAAAGTGTTTGTATTAAATGAACTGCTTGCAAATCACATTGATTAATTCCATAAATTAGAAAGTAAAAGCAGTGACATTACAAATCTTATTCTTTGAAATTCATATCGTATTTTACGATTATTTATACGATCCTTTTTTCAAATTACTTACTTTTTGAAAAATTAAACAATAAATTCTAGCTAATGAAATTGAAAAGCTCATAAAAGTAAAGTTAATTAATTTGAAAGGCTCAAATAAGAATGACTATAAATGTTATGAACACGGGATAATCATTCCTTTTTTTCGAATAATACAGACGGAATATGAGTCGAACTATCGATAACTGTTAATTTCCAGAATTGTTATTAATGAGATTGAAAATAAAAAAAAAGAACACGATTATAATGGTAGTTTTACGTAATGTTTTACATTCTCTAGCATCCGATGACGTGCTAGAAATTCATCGAATGGTTGTTCTTTATCGTAGCTAACATTGTAATGTTGAAGAGAAGTATCACAACACTTGACGACCTATTGTCACGGTCTCTGAAATCTTAAATGTTGCAAGAGATAACGATAGATTCACACAATTTACGATATGACCCCCTTCGAACTCGATTTTTTTCTCATCTGTGGACGAATTAGATTAACGAATCGTAAAATTAATATTCACTTCAAACGTCATCAGTTTCACAATGTTACATATAAGTATTTCTATATGCAGATACTGTAAGTTGATCATGTCATGAGAGTTGTTAGATGAGTAATACAATTGGATAAGATGAGACTTTATAAAGATCTGTCGAAGAACAAACAAGAAATTCATTTAACCTTCTACAAATAGAATTTCGTTCACTTACAACATAAAAGTATTAATTAATTTTAGATATTTAATCTAATTTAAAATCTTGGAATTAATAATTTATTATTTGGTATTTTTGTAATGATGCATCGATGAAATAAAATAATATTACGGTATAAAGTTATCAAAATGCGGTCATATAATTGAATTTATTTGTTTAAGATCTTTTTTAAATTGGGATTTGAAATTGTTCAAATATATGTAAGCACTTATTATGTTTATGTCAATAATTCACAAATTAAAAACTTTATTCTTTCTTTGTTAATTTATTTTAGAAGAAGAAATGATTTGATCCTTGTTCTAATCAAATGTAATATCTTTTTATTAGAAAAGAGAAGAACTAGAGAATCTTTGGAAAATTTCAAACAAACGATTCCTAGTTTACTACAATTCTGATTATTTCTAATTTATTGTATTCATAACATGTCAAAAATAAAAAAAATATATGTGTACTTGATACAATACATTAATAAAATTAGATTATATCTTTTCATTAAAAAATTCTCCATAAAAATGCAAAGTTTTCTTAAAAGATTTCTAACATTTCCATCAAAAGATAGCAAATTATCGTTTCGAAAAAGAAAACATTTCTCTTGCAAATGACCAAGCATAATTATCGGTAAATAAATCTGCGTTCTTGTTCTTTACGTAATACAACATTAAAACTGTGAAATGCTACTCGTTGATAAAGTTAATGAAAGTCATTGCTTGTTGACTTATTTCTTTTTACATTAACGGGACTATTTATCTAAAAATGTTCAATTTACCGCTATAGACTTGTTGATTAATCATGGTCAAAGAGAAATAAATAAATTGATGGACATATTTATATATTAATTTGAAGCACATCGTCGAAGGACCATAAAAAAAATTGTGTGTATTGCATCTATAAGTTTCTTTTTCATTTTTATCGCGCTTAGGTTAACACGTGCCACAAGATATCCAATGTATTTTTCATAGAAAGTGACTTGCGTATATCGTGTAGAGAATTTAAACAAATTCGCCGTGTTATACTTCAAAGAAAAAAATAAATTGAAAAACCGCTACGTGAAGAAATGCTGCAATAAAAGGTAATTACACTTTTTATTATATGACATTACATTACATTTTTCTATGAATAATATTAATAGCGATAAAAATGATGTCTTTTCACACCGTAGAGCTTGAATATAAGATCAATATTTTTCTTCAGAATTGAAAAATTGGAACCGAATAAAGCAAATAATAATAAACAATTTTTGAGACAACAAGAAATTAATCTACTTGTAAAGTTAAAGTTCAATAACTTTTCAAGTCCGATTAAAAATTCCAAAAGTTTAATGTTACCAATTAAGTTTTAATAATGTTCTCTTTTCTTCTGTTTCACAAGGTTCCCAACTCGAAGAAGCCCAAAGGGAAAGATCGTGAAATTTCGTTTATGGAGAACTACACGTCAGACTCGAGCGACTCAGATTCCAGCAGCAAGACACTGGATCTGTCCTATTTGATGCTCGACACACAGTTGCTGAACGATCATTTCGTCAATGCCAAGAGCCCAGAGCACGTGGACACTTTACTGCTTCATCAAAATCGGCTGACCAATATCCCACAAACTATAGTTAGGTTCACAAACTTGAACTCATTGGATGTATCAAATTGTGGCCTTCATCGATTGCCCGACTTCCTTGGTGATTGTCCATTGTCCTGTTTAATCGCCAAGCATAATAATTTGATGAACGACTCGCTACCGAAAAATCTTCAAAATTTGCCGAGACTTAGGGAGCTGAATCTCAGCGGGAACAGGTTAACAGATTTTCCGGAGCAGGTTCTTGACCTGACGGAGCTTAAATACCTGTACTTGGGCGGCAATCAAATCACGGAGATTAGTAAAGATGTATGGAAACTGCAAAGGTACTGCACTGTTTGTTGGCGATGTTTTAATCTCGATGAATATTCTGATTTCAAAGTAAAAAAGTAGCTTCTGAAACAGAGATCTTTTATGAATATATTATGCGACATTTTGAAAATCAGCACCATAACGAAGCATTACTATCTGTGATTCTATTGGTTCTTTGAAACAAATCTAAAAATGTACATAGAAGCTAATATAAATATATTGTAAAGTATGTACTACATACAGAATAAATATACACATACATATATATTTCGATCATAAAACAATTAATTATTCATTATAATAATAAATCTCAATTTTAACATTTATTATTATATTCATGCTGTGCAGTTATTATATACATTTTTAGACTGGTTTCAAGTTTTATCAATATAATCACAATACTGATTCTAGTATAATATATAAGGCATATTGTAAAATTGACTTTATATTAATAGATAATATTTACCTAAGAACTAATTTCAAAGTAAATACAATTAAAGCTGCGACATGGAAACATAGAACTTAATAAAGAGTAATAATTCTGTTTCAAGACTACAAGTACTGTCAATGGGAGGAAACAGATTGGTAGAAGTACCATCCACCTTAGGCGAACTGATGTCTCTCCAGGCACTGATATTATGTGATAATAGTCTTGAAAGTCTACCTAGTTCTATAGCAAAGTTGACGAATTTGAAGTCGTTGCTGCTTCACAAAAACAGACTGAAGACATTGCCTACTGAGATCATCACGTTAAAGTGTCTGACAGAGGTGATACAAAATTATTTAAAAAGACAATATAGTACGAATTGACTATTTATAACCCAATGATTAATTATTAAGTTAAACTTAATAATACTAAACCTAATTATAATAACAATAAATCAAATAATAAACGTTATTTTTCAATTATATTAAGAGTAGTCACCATTATCAACATTTTAAAATTAACATAAAGCTTTTAGTATAAATTTCACTATTTCCGTATGAAATCTGTTAAAAAAATAAGTAGAAAGCGCAGTAGTGGAACTAATACATGTTCTTATAGAAACATAACTGCAATAAGATTCTTCAGGGAAAAGATTTCCATTAAATCTGTCGAGAGACGAAAAATGCTGAATATCGGTCATACTTCCAAATATCTATTAATCGCACAGTGAAGAGCCTCTATTCAACAGTTCGTCTGTTAATTTTATCTCGCTGTTTATTCGTTGTTTGTCCAGTTATCTCTGAGGGACAATCCGCTGGTGGTAAGATTCGTATCGGATATGACACACAATCCCCCGTCACTATTGGAGTTGGCTGCCAGAGTGATCAAGACAAACGATATCCAATACGACGAGGAGAACATACCGAGAAACCTGGTGGAGTATCTAAACAGCGGCCACCGTTGCGTTAACTCCAAGTGTAAAGGTCAGCGACTAAGCTCGGTTCAAAGTTCAAAGTTCTATCGGTTCTACCGGCGACATCGATTCTTTTCTCCATTGTAATCGGCTGCATCATTATTAATATGCCATCGTATCGTGCATGCATGCATCGCTTCTTTCCTACGAGGAATTTATTTTCACGTTTGAAATCCACGAAACGATTTCCAGTGCACAATGGGACATCGTCGAGGATTGTTTGAAATGTTCAGTTTCCTGAGACAAATTTTGAAAAGTCTATATATTTTTTTCATTTAACGTAGAAGTGTACTTGCAAAAAGGTTGTCGATGTAAAAAGGGCCTCAGTGATAAACGTCAGTTACATTTGAGCGATTAACCCCATCTTTTGAATCTTTTTCAAATTCTAGTGGCAAAGCACTCGACCGATGCTTTTTGTATCTGAAATAAATTTTCTTACAGTTAGTAATCAGACCCAACGTCATTGAATGACAACAATTTTCTTGGCCGTGAGATAAATAAATAATTTATTTCAAAGGTCAATTATGATTGTTCCAAGGATATACGATTTTATATATTTTCCATATATATTTATTTGAGTTTAAATTTAGAAAAGAATTATAAAAAAAGAACGTATACTATTTCATTAATTATTGCATCTTTTATTATATCTCGTGGAGTTAATCGATTTGGAAAATGAGCTAAAAAAAGAAAATGTAAGAAACTACTTCAGCTACTACTGTGAATATCTTTCGCGTCCACAAATAAGATTTTTTCTAATTGTAAGACAAAAACGTATTCTTCTTCAACCTCGTCTCAAAGAACGTCTCAAAGAATCGTTAATAAAAGTATTATTCCTTTCCAGGTGTGTTCTTCAACAACAGAGTGGAACACGTGAAATTCGTCGATTTTTGCGGCAAGTATCGTCTACCTTTGCTACAGTACCTTTGTAGCAGGAAATGCATAGAATCACGAGACGGAGACGAAGTAGTCAGTGGCGCGATGATGAGAAAAGTTCTTCTGGGTTGATTACCGTTATTGGAATTACGTTTCACCGAGACCCGTTACGTTTTTCATCCAAAGGAGATGGAAAAATCTGTAATTTACAATTACTACTCTAACGTCATCTACTGTCATCGACGGAGCCTCTTTCTCCTATAATGTTTCAATGTGGTCGACTGCTCTGTCAGCTCTATCGGATTAATACCACAGCGCTATCGAATTCAGGAGTCGAAGGCTAAGGCATAAAGATACACGAGAGATTACGTACGACTTCAGTAGTAAATTTCAAGCGAAAATTGCACGAGTGGAGAGTTGAAGAAAAAAAACCGGAATTGAATTTTCATTTATTGAAACTACTCCGATCAATCTAAGCGAAGCCGCCAGGAATAAAAAAGCTTCTCCGAGTCGAAATTGTCCCAGCAACGTCGATTTATGCGTACGAATCTTCTCCTGTATACAGAATGTATACTTTTCACGAAAAGAAATATTTTCTAACATGAAGATTTGATTCAAGTTTAACGTATGTACGGATCTCTTTTAAGTATGTATACCTGTCATGAAAGGAATATCTTCGAGAATAAACGTTTCGCCAAGCACGATTCGAGTTGCAACTGATTTCATACTTACTCCAGATCGTGCGGAATCGTCGCGAATGAAACCGCAGTGTCTGTTAACGTGTTATCGTTTTATTGTTAAATAAACCACAAAATCTACAATAATAATAATCATATTATCATATAGAGTCTCCGTAAGAACGGAGGCGTTCGATCCTCGCTTAAAACACATCCACTGATTTATTTCTACGATTACCGATTTATCTATTTTTTTCGTGTGTGAACCGTGTAAAACTGAAAACATCCGACAAGTGAACGGTAGCGAAGCGAACGACGTTTTTACTTAATCATCGGTGATTCGTCGGTATAGAGTCGTTTAAGATTCATAGAAGAACATCGTTATTATATCTTTTTTTTACCATTTTTTTCCCTCTCCTCCATCCTTTTTTTTTCTTTTTTTCTTTTTAATAACTCGAAGTTAAGTCGGTGACAATTCTTCGTGAATATAGCAATATCGTAATAAGAGTTCGCTAGTGTATTTTTTTCCCCCATTTCTCTTTCTCTCATCTCTCTCTCTCTTTTTTTTCTTTTATTCCCTATTAATATCGCATATAGTCGCCGTGTTCTTGTTTAATTATCTATACATACATATGCATATTCATATATATGCGCTCTGTTATTTTATACATTACATACATGTATATGTATGTACATGCTTCGGTTTCGTTTATCCCCTCCCTCCCCCCATTCCCAAACTCCCACCCATATTTCTCCAGCGAACGAGTATTCTCTTTGCTCACACGCTTCAGGCACTCCGTTTCGCTCGCACACAGCCACACGTTCGTTTTTCTTTTTCTATTTCTTTCCATTTTCATTTTCTTCTCGAAGACGATCCCTTCGGATCCCTGCGCGTTGTTTTAATTTTTGTTTTCTTTTTTTTTTTTTTCAACAACTACGTTCTTTCGCTTTTCCAGCTTTATTCTTTTCTCCGTTTCCACGAGTCTCGCTCACGCCAATCACGGACATTTGATACACTCACGGATACTCCTCTTGCTCCTCTTCACGGATTATATTTATACATGTATATTAACACAATTTGTTTTCCCTAGTATAATCGCGAGTAACGGGGGCAACCCTCTCGGTATGGCGGTTTTACGGTGGTGGTGAACGGTGGTGCTGTCGATGATTAATAGTGCGTTATGGACGTTTTTTTTCTTTTCTTTTTTTTTTTCCTTCTGTTTCCTTGTTGCTTAGTTTACTTTACAGAGTATGTATAGTAAAAACGAGGTTGTTACAGCTCGGCGTGTCGTCGTGCGGTTTAATACGTAGTATAGCGCGTCGGATCGACGAACGCTGACGATACATGATTGGCCGACTATAGTCGGCAAGCGAATATAAAAGCGTACCGGCTTGCTGATTATAGTCATGCCGCGCCGACAGTCCTCGAGTTTTGAAGCGCGGGTACTGTACTGACTATAGCCAACAAGAGTCCTAAATATACACATCACTCGCTGACTATACCCAACTTTTGTAGCTTAAGTAAGCGTATAATGGCGGCCGACTATAATCGACTTACAGTCAAAAAGTAATACAAGTACTTCCCAGAGACCGTCGTCGACTATAGACGACGAGTTAACTTAGGTGAAAGACTTTTCAGTTACGGACTATGTAAATTAGTCATGGTGAACCAGTTGATACAGATCAGCGACTATAATCGACTCGCGGACTCGAACAAGCGCGCACAAGCTATTGTAGCCTGTACGCGGTGTTCCGTACTCTCGATGCACGATAAATAAGCCACGCAGCCACTCGAAAGCCAGTGGCCATCGTAGGCGACTATATAAACGACGATAGCGTTAGAGGATGATCGTGATCGATATCGTACAGACCTAAGAGAGCGAACTATAGTCAGAGAGAGAAGCCTCGCGAGACCTTTGATTCGTCAAGAGCACATCCGTGACTATATATGCAGGTTCGCAGGCTCCGGTGAACGACTATAGTGCACGGAGCCATACCGTAAGGGGTTAAACACACATTCCACAGACGACTGTATTATCTCTGATCGACGTCGTGTTACATGACTACAATCTCCCCGCTCTGCTCGTTCCTCTTCCTCGTTTTGCCTCGCGGCTCGAGCTCATCCTTTGCACACACCACTTTGTCTTTTCCTTTTGCGACCTACGATTTTGTCGTTGCTGATTCTTTCGTTAGATCGCATCCGGCGATCGGCTCAAGTTCGCAGGAAGCCTCTGACAGAGAGCGATACAGGGGAAGAGGATCGGCTACGCGTCTTCCGAACGGGACTTCAATTCTGAAGTGAATATCACGCGAGAGTTATACCTTCCCCTTCCCCCCCCCCTGATCTCATTTGGAAAATCGAATAAACTTCTGCCGAGTATACGCTCGGTGTACATCGTTCGATACGATGGATCTTTTTTTTTTCTCTTAAAAAGAAAGAAATAAAGGAAAAGAATCTTACAAGAATAACGCGGACGATTCACGCTGAGAACGCGTCGTTCCACGTTGAGGAACGTTTCTTTCTTCGTGGAACGTGAGAAACTAATGGTCGATTCTTTCTTGTGGCAAGTCGGTGAGGAATATAGATATTTATACATTATATTTATAGTGTATACACTTCTGAAGAGGATGTCCTATAGTTATAGTCCTATAAGCGAGTTCTTCAAGCGTTACTGGTATACATGGGAGAAATAAAGGTGTATTGTACAAAAGGCAATCTCAAAAGGATCAGAGAGAGTCGCGCAAGAGCGCGTGCGTGTTTCGACTATCTGTTCTTTGACTATACATATACATCGTAGAAACGGGAGATATTATCGTTACATTTTTACCGCTTGTATTGCCACTGTTCTCTTTTTTTCTTTTTACTCGCGAAAAATATCTCCGGCATCGCTGCCTCTAACTCGCGAAAAATAGTAAAAGTGCCCTGAAAATATCGATCAATTATGATGGTATTTCTCGATTTGTCTCCTTTGCCGATTTTGTCGCTTCTTACCTCGCGTGGAGGTGAAACGCGTAAGAGTGGTACGGACAGAATCGCTAGTGTGGTGCAAAAGTAAAAAGCTTATAAAAATTTGATCGTGTGTGTGTGTGTGTGTGTGTGTGTGTATGTGTGTGTTGTAAGATCCGCCTCTAAAACTTTCCTCTAAAAAATCTCGAATACTCGGCTTCGTCGGTAAACCTTTTTTGCCCGGCGGTCGTCAGAAAAGCGTTATGTTAACTCTCAATTGATATTTTCGACTCACGGATGACCGCTGATATTAAATTTGTATTAAATTCGAGTTTAGTTACTTAATCTTTCCGTAGCAGATAATTTAAATTTTAACTCTTAAATTCTAAATTCTAAATTTTAATTCATTCTTACAACTAGTTTTTAATATATAATATTGTAATGTCAACGTAATCTTAATATAATTCCAACGAAATCTTAAATTAATTCAATAGTTTTATAACATCAACGAATAAAATAATTTCATTGTAAACAAATTCGAAGAATTCTGAAATGCTTATCAATATCTCCTAATATTATAAAATTTGCTAGCAAACTTAAAAAAATATTTATAATTTAATATTTAAATATTCATCTGAAATATTTTGCAAAATGTAAAAATTCACGAACTTCTGAAAGCAAATGATCGATAATTTAATTAATTAATTTAATATATTCCGTATTTTTACAATAAACGTCATGTAAAATATAGAACAGGAATAAAGTGCTTTATAATTAAATAACTCGATTGAGACTGTTGCTGGTCGCCAATGATACCAATTGGGAGTTAAACGACGTAAAAAGGGGACTGTTCAGTTTCATCTTTATGTACATGCACGACTGTTCGTGATCGAGAATGAGAAAAGGATGCGTGCTGATCGAATTTTAACTAGTACTACTACAATCAGAAATGCACGAGATGGTGACTGGTCACGCTAGTTTCGAAAATGGACCAGAGAAGGTGCAGCGTTTAAAAATTCGTCACCATTCAGAATGAAGAATAAACTCTTGGCCACTTACGATAGGCTATTCAACTAACTACAGTGTGATACGGCTTAGATATTTGTTTCTGGTGACAAGAAATTGAACGCAAATTTTGAAATTCAGTAAATTGGCTGACCTATATATATATATATATTTTTTTTTTCAATTAATTCCATTTATCGAAAATTTTTGCTAATAAAAATACCTACAGCAGAACCTCTCATATTCGAATCCTCATTCACAGAGTAGCCATGTGTCATTTTGTGAAAAGAATATGCTAAAATATGAAATACAAGTATTCATGTTGTATCTCCGTTTGTTTGAATGCGAGAGGCTCTATTTCGTAAATGAATTCGAATGAAACGATCGTTAATAATCGAGAGTTATCTAACATCTGTTTTCTATTTTAATTCGACCTGTAATTAGTCACGACGAAAGAAAGGTGTTGTACGACAAACAGATGAGATTAGTATTCCCAGGATTACAAAGAGCACTGATATACTGAGCCTGTATAACACGTGAAGTTTAATACGAAATTTTTATTGCGTCGTTTGTTCAAATTTTACATGCGTGACGAAAGGAGATTACGGGAATACAATTATTTCATTGTCTTCGATTCACTCGAGCCAATCGAAAACGGAAGCAAACGTGTAATTCGTTTATTCACTGACGAATTTCGTATTAAATTAATCACCATTATAATTTAAAAAAAAAAAACATACTTGTTCTTAAAACTATCGTAATAATGTGTATTCCGCAACGAAACGAACTTACACATTACAGAGTTTCTTCTTTCCCTCGTCGTATACGATACGAAGACTCAGAACGAAGTGATACAGAAAATCGGAATTGATCGTAACAATAAACTACAATTCATCGCAATTCAAGCGGTTGCTGTTCATCAAGCGTACAATATATCGAACATATACAATGCTTAACTATATACTACTTTAGCCACGGTTGTTCAAAACCTACGCAATTCGAGTGGAATTTTCGAATTCTTTTTTTTTTTTTCTCGTTTCTCGTGGATGGTACGAACGATCAACGATGGTCCATCTCGGAATTTCCGTGGAGCCAGCGGAAAAAAAAAGTAACTTTCGTTTGCAAAGAGAAGGTAGCTACTGGATAGCATCGTGGATGATCCACGACGTGAATCTCTAATTCCAAGCATTGGTGATTCTTAACACGTGAATCAGAGGTTTTTGATTCCTCATGGATGAGGGGATAATCGTATTTTTTTTTCTTTTTCTGTTGCACAAAGATACTCAATAGGAATATCATATATTTATATCCACGTTCATGCATCGTTCGAAGCATCGAGTCGGACGCAAAATAATCGATTCGTGGCTTCGATTAACGACGAGAAAGCCATCGCTTGAATCTCGATTAAATATACGTATATCCCTCTTGCGAGTCACTTTTATGTTTTCTCTCTCTCCCATTCCTTCTCTTTCTTTCTCTCTCTCTCTCTCTTTCTTTCGCACGTATGTACATATGCATACCACACACACGCACACATATATGCATATATATATATACATATTAAATTACTTTATTAATTTTTGTTTCTTTACACAATTATTACAATTTATTTACTAGATGATTCGAAACGGTGTGACATGATGATAGTAGTAATAAGGAGACAAAGAAAAAAAACGAAAAACTGTCGCGGTCTCTGCAGTAGTGGTAACGGTAATGAAAATGTCGGGCAAACGACGAGCCGTTCTCGAAGAGTCGATTATTCACACTCTTTCTATCCTCTCCGTTTCCTTTTATCTATTCATTCAAATCGTTTTCCTTCCTTTCACTTCTTTCTCATTCGCTCCTTTCTCTTTCACGCTCTCATGCTCGTCATCCATTTAGTTTTTTCTCTCTTTCTTTCTTTACAACAACGGAGTGATGTCGTTAATTGCTATATCGTTAAAAATTAATCTGCGTACTTGCATGTATACACATACACGTGGCTCAATTGTATGCACGTGTTACGTGTACACATCTATTGGTATATGTATATGTAAGTATTTATATATATAGACTTTCAGTATTTTACACGGGCTCCTCCCTCATCTTGTTATTTCCCTACACTCTGCAAAATGTGTGTGTAGCATGTGTCTTGGTATATATATTTTCGAGCAATGTCCAAGTCTATGGAAAGAGTCAAATGAAGAAGAAAAAAAAAAAAAAAAAGAATGAGACAGAACAAAATAATGTTGGAATCAAGCCACTTTTAATTGTTATTAATTATTTATCTAATTAACCGCGGACTCTATTTAGTTAGTCATACCACGATGACTCGTCTCTTCCCTTTCCTCAGACTCTAAATTCTGAATCAACCTTCCTTTTTTTCTTTTTTTTAACGTGATGATGAAGTCAATATTTGCAGAACACGAAAAACATTAAATTAGAATTAAATTTCTTTATTAATCGAACAATTTATACTTTGTGTCGTTCGTAATCTTCTTATGTGTTTATATTTCGTCCTACTTTTCACAGTTACATCCGTGACCATTCTTCCTGGATTTTTCGTTAGAACTGGAAGTTCGAAAATTAATAATCTCCGCTAAAATCTGTTCAATTGACGATCCTTCCTCGTATTTTCCTCATGTTTTTTTAATTTTTATTTTCTTCTCCAAGATGTCGATCGACAAGAACGAAGACACATCAAGCCAGCGTGATGAATAATTTAGATTTACAGTAATTATTAAATGCCGATCTCTACATGACTTCATTTTTTTTACAACGTAGAGAATTGAAGAGACAAAGCTTAAGCAGAAATTTGTTTTCGCCACCAAGTATTACTAGAAGTACTGTATTTTCGATATTTTATATATTTATAGCATATTCAATGCACATCCTGCATTTTCGCATCCTTGAATCTCCCATAAATGGATAGAAACTTGCAATTATTTCTTCTGTTGTAGTATTGTAAATGAAAATTAAGTAACGCTTGTGGAATTTGCCGAGCTTGTTGAAACGTCTTCGATAGCTTGCCTTATGTTATTTTGAAGAGATCCATTGTCTTACAACGGAGAAAGGAATATGACAGTTTGCAAAGTCATTAAGCAAACGCAGAAATAATGGTGTCTATGAAATCGCTTGAAATTTTTGAAAAATAATTTCGGAATCCCAGACACTGGGATCACTGAACATTGCTAGAAAAATTTAGCTTTTATATTGTTTAATTTTGGAATTCTTATTTCATTACATATTACTAGTCTGTATGACTACAGAATATAACGACTAGAGAATATAATTAAATAACTTAAATTTTTGTAATACAGTGCAAATTACTATAATCATTTGTGATCTATTTGAGAGTTAATAATGATTTCGCGTAAACCGAATTAGTAAAACAAAATTCCAGGATTAATAAAAATTGTATATATCAAATTGTATAATCATAAACAGAGAACCATTATTTTTGCATCGACTTAATAAATATAACGAATAAATGATAGGAAAATACCACCATTTGATAAAAGTTCCACGATGGATACATATCTTGACAAATATTCTGATTTGTTTCTTTGTTTTTGGACACAAAGGAAAAATTATTCTTCAGTCACCAGAACACGAGAACTTGACATCGTTCTTTTCGTAATCATGTATCAAATGTTTCTCTCTTGAAGAAAAATAAAATCAACAAATTCATTTGAATCTAATCCCAGTAACGAAGAAAACCGTCCATATCGACCATTTAAAAACGTAATTCTTTTTCGCACAAATGTTTATAAAAACTCTGAAACGAATATCTTTCTCTCCCATTTTAACTCGTTTGCTATTCCTTTCACTCTCCCACTCACAATCTCTTCCACATTCTTTCTCTCTCATTTTTTTTTGTCTACCATTTAATTTTCTCCTTTTTTTTTCGTTTTCCTCGTTTCCTTAATCGTTCGTCCTTTCTTAAAAAAACAAAAAGAAAAAAATCGGAACCGAATAATTGTTCAGTATGAACTTTCATCGGCAATCTCCCTTTATTGATTTCTTGCGACGCGATATGATATGTAGAAACGTGCAAAATAGTTGCTAAAGTGTCACGCGCGACATGCCCTGAAAGGTTCAGCTGCACAAGGGTTTCTTTTCTCTCTTGTTTCGTTACCATTTCGGAGAATTGAAATTTACGTACAAATTTTCTTTGTATGATGCTTTTCCGTTCACTTTACGATTCTTCAAAAGACTGCCGGATAGATATAAATGTTATAACGACCGACTATGTTCGCGAGCAATTTCTATCCATTTAGGAACCGAGAAATTTTGTTGCGAATTCACAGCTGTAGAAAATTATACGACGTTATAGAAACGTCATCGGTCGTTACATTAAAAAAAAAAAAAAAACCATTTGAGATTTATAGATCAGGATCAAGAAACTCCAGATGTCCCGGTACGAATTGCGTTTTCCCTCTGACGGGCGCATGGTAATGCGACGAAAGAATTCTATTAATCGCGTACAAATCTTGTCCTTACTTCGCATCTTATTTTTTGCTTGTCGTTCACACGCCGATACAGAAAAAAAAAAGAAGAAGAAGACGTTTGAAACTTGTCGAAATTTTAAGGCGTCTCAGAGATAAGAAAAAAAAAAAAAAAAAAAAAAAAAAAGAAAAAAAGGAAAAAAAAGAAACAATTTATTCGGGCATTTAAAAGAAAAGAAAAAAAAAAAAAAGAAAAGAAAATCGCTCTTCGATGCATAGAGCTTCGTCGCGTGATGTGAAAAACAGATCGTTCGGTGAAGCCGAAATCGTTAATGTGCAACGATAATGGCGCGTGACAATTGAATTCATAAATCGAACAGAGTACTCGAGTTAATTAATTCATTCATTAAGTAGAGGATAGCGATTTGAATCGTCCAAGCATGGTTGACAATAGGCACGAACGAGTGTGTAACGACGTATATGGTGTCTCACCGCTATCGTATTTCCGACGATTAGAAACTTCCGTTACGCGTCTTACTCGTCGAAAATCTCTCGAGATATGCAGTTCTCTTCTTTCTCTTCTGCTGAACGTGTAACGCAGCATGTCTCACGTCGTGGAAATTCGTCTTACGATAAATACAGATTGTGCACGCAAATTACTAATGTGTGTATGTATGTGTGTGTGTAAGTCTTCAATCGTGAGATTCTCTGAATCGTGAAAATTTCCTTATCATTCGCGAGAACGCTTTGGATCGTGAACGCGAATGAAGATAATCCTACGTGTTCCTTTAATGCGATACAACGATGCACAATCATTCTCTTTCGTTCGTTGTTACGCATTGAAAAGGAAACCTTTCGGTTCTTCACACATCCAAATGCTCTTCACGAAATCTGAACGCTTGGCGATCTCTTTCTGCTTGAATTTCGAAATTCATTGAAAACCTGAAGAAGCAGACGATCGCCATGATTGTGTATCTGCACTTGTGTGTGTGTGTGTGTGTGTGTGTTAAATAATGAAATGACGACGACGCAAGCGACGTTAACGCGCTACCTAAACACAGTGTACGATAGAGATTACACATCATTTTGTTTCTTTCTCAACTAGAAAAAATTCGCGCTGCTCATTATTAATATTATTTTTTTGTTGTTTTGTTTTGTTTGTTTCTTTGCTTACAGCGATTATCATTTAAAGAGGTTACGAGCCAGTTCCTATAATATATATACATTGAATTCAAATTCTTTTTTTCTTTTTTCTTCATGCTGGTTTTTTTTTTTTTTTGGCAATATGGTGGCAATCAAGCGTTCGCGCACGCCGCTCGGGAAAAAACTCGGACTGTCCGAGGGAGGGAGGGGGGGGGGGGACACCATCGTTTCGGTTACCTCTATAATATCTCGTCGTTCGTGTTTCAAGCGAACAAAGCTTAAAATACCACGCCGGTATCGCCATTTGCATCGCGTTGAAACAAATTTACAGTTTTGGGGGATTCATCTGTGTGTCTCACGTGTTAACTTATGTTATAGACATCCTCCTCAGAAGAACATCGAGTTTTCCTTCCATTCCTTTTTCTTTTTTTTTTTCTTCCTCTATATGTCTTGCTCTCAACCGTACTTGAATTTTTTTCTTTTTTTTTCTTTTTTCGTTTCATTTTAAGGCTAGTTTCTAACACGTGAATTCTCAGTTTTTTTTCCTTTCTTTCTCACTCTGTCGCGCGCGCACACACTCTCTTGCTCTCTCTCTCTCTCTCTCTTCCGTTGTCTCTCGCACCCGCTCGCTCTCGCTCTCGTGTTTTTTCTCGTCTGTTGTTTAATTAAACGTTAAAAATAGAAAGCAGCGCTTAAGCCATATTCGACTGGCCGGGGTCTGTGTTCTTCGAGGTGGACAGCGTGTTGGTGTTCACGTTATTATCACTAGAGTTACCGCTACTCCCCGCGACCGGCTCTGACTGGCCTCCAGGATTCTCCGAAGTCTGCATGTACTTCGGCTTTAGGATCGAGTTCAATGACGGCTGAATCCGCAGCTCGTACTCGGTGAAGTTGAACAATGGGGGAAGCTCTCGGCCGTTTGGCAGTCGCGTGCCCTGTTCCCGAAGTTCGTCAAAGAACGGATGAGCGCACGCTTCCAGCGGCGTGATTCGACCTGACGGTGTGTACTCCAGAAGTCCAGCGACCAGCTCCATCGCCTCCGGGGGTGTGCGTGCCCTGAACACCTGCAATCATCGTCGTCATTACTTTCTGATTCTGTTCTGAATCGCGATTTTCAGTGGTTAATTTACTCTCGGTGGAGAACGAGGCGAAGTCTGCGGATGACGTTGTTTCCTGATATTAATTCTTAGCGAAGTCTCGTTAGAAAAGAGAATTATCATCTCTTGGTATTTCATTGCGAGGGGAGATTCATTTCTTGAGACAAAAAGTTTTGTCCATTTGGGATACGCGATCTGTACTCATTCTGTGGAAATTCATATTTCGAACAAAACTTTTCACCTCAGTCGCAGGAAATCGCATAGCAACACAAACTATAGAGAGTGAAGTTCTCTATCAGAAAGCAATAAAAAAAATAAAAAGAAAGAAAGAATGTTCATTGGAAGTTTCAGTTGAAACTTTTGTGAAATTGATCAGTGTATTAGGTGTATTACTGTCGGTATTAGTAGTTATGAGATGCTTCTATTCTGGCATTCTTTCCAGTGTAAAGGTTTATCGATCCGGGGTCTGAGGTTCAGCCAGATTCATCCAGTGTTCGTCGCTTTTTTCTTTGACAAAAACGTGTTTGCTCGAAGAGAATACAAATCGTACAGACGAAGATTGCTCGATAAATAAAATACATGACCAACGAAAAAAAATAGGATGCATATTGACAACATATGCGATAAAGACAAAAACATGAAACTGTAAATGAAAGAATAAATTTAGATCTCAAATATAATACGTCCGTTTTAGGAACAACCTGTCGTCACTCGTTGCGATGTACAAAAATAAAATAAAATAATAAAAAGGAAAAAGAACGCTAAACCAATGCGAGTAACTGCATACCATTCTTGCACGACACTGGAAAATATTTTCGTTCACCACCAGAACATTAGAGTAAGTGATACATCGAGATTTTAGAAGTTACAATTATCGTGTCAACGTCAAGCTTTCTTTAATATTCTCTTTAATGTTAGAATTATCAAACTTTGCTTTTCTAATTAAAATATTAGAGACATTGGGGTTACAGGTTTGGGCCTGTATTTTATTTGAACAAAATATTTGAAAAATGTTCATTTAAATAACATATCGTTTGGCTAGATGTTGAAATAATCTTTGTTTATTTGAATATCGATTTTTTAAAATGATTTTTTTTCTAAATTATTTGATTACTTGGCTATCGAATGAAATAATTTTTTTCATTTCATTTTGTATTCGTTTTTTTTTCAAATTTTTCAAACAATTTCTGATTTTATTGTATAAATTTCATCTTCTAATGGGATTACTTTAATGAATTTATTTTATTAGTTATTTTATTTCAACAAATCAACTCAAATAAAAAATTATTTGGAAATGAGTTATTTGATTTGAAGATAAAGTGATTCTTCAAACACAAATGATAATTCTTCGTATCAAATTATTTTTATTACCTTCATTTCAAATAAAATTTGCCCAATCCTGCTTTGTTAGTGAAAAAAAAAAAAAAAAAAAAATGATTGAAGATTATGATGATGACGATGAAGATAATTATGAGAAATAGAAAAATGGATATTACACATGAGTTCGAGAAAAGATGCACGTTGAGCGATTTGTGATGTGAAGAATTGAAATGAAGATGGTATTTTTTTTTTCAGTCATCGGGGCTTGTCGCTCCTCCGTTTGATTTAGTGATATTCGAGTATCGTATATTCCGCTCAATTGTCTTTTTTTTTACCGCTGAAAATGTTGGTTACACTGGTTAGTAATAATCATAGATAAAAGAAAAAGAAAGGAATATTTGCCAGCCAGTAAATAACAAAGAAATGTTGCCTTTTCAACAGGGAACCACTTACTCTAATCTTTCGGTGCTCCGTGGAACACTTTAGTCCACTCATTCGTTGAAGCATAAACTGTAACCACGAGTAACCATGTGTTGATGAATATGATTAGGATTGAGTTGTGTAGCAAAACCATTTAGTTAGAAGGAACGAGTCCGAGGAACAAGGTCTTACCCTCTGAGAAATCCTTCGTTAATTCTTTTAGATTTTTCTCATGCAACGTGGCCACGAAGAATCTTATTAATCCAATTATAATGCTTCACTTCGAAGGGAAAAGTAAAGAGTATGCACTGATTTAAATACTATGTCTCTTTCTTTTTTCTATTTTTAAAAAGTTCTTTAAAGATAATTTTGTATTTGCTTAAACGTTAAATATCTTTAATTAAATTTATATTACTCCTTATATTACTACTTATATTTCTCCAAGATATGATTCCTAATGAGAATAAAATTTAAAAAATTACTAAATATATAATATACAAATAATACTATTGCTCGATATAATTTCGTTTGAATGTAATAATTTTAAATTATTTGGATGTCAAATATTTAAATTTTAAATTGAATCTCTATTTCTCCAAGATGTAATACATCCAACGAGAATAAAATTTTAGAAATTACAAAAATCTCAAATATTGCAAATAATTCTCTGTTTCTTGCTATAAATTTTGAATTGTTCAAACCAGTGCATACCATTTCACCAATTTTACCCTGTTAGTCATGAAAAAGTGTGAAACACCTACGCAGTTACGAAAATATGCAAAAAATTATCACGACGGTATTGAGTTTTGCGCACTGATAATGCGTAATGTGACGAGTATGCAGATCGAATGATCTGGTACCTTTTGCCACGGGTGCGCCTTAATTTGTGGAAATTTGAACTCGGTATAGTTGGGGTTCATCTCACGTATCTGGTCTCGTGTAGGTGTACCGAGCACTTTGATAATCTCAACCAGCTGATCCACGCCACTGTCGCCGGGGAATATTGGTTGACCAAGCAACAATTCTGCTACCACGCATCCTGCGCTCCATACATCTACAAACACAATCAAACGTTTTAATTACACAAAATAGAAACGATAGAAACTATTTTTTTTTGTTTTCTCTTAAAATTATACAATAAATTATTCTATTTTCTCTTTCTTTATACATTACTTATTATTATTTTATTATATTTACATTATATTTACATTATAGCCGTACATCGACTTGGCGCTTCACCAGCTAGTCTTTCAATCTCTAATGTAATAAATGGACTACGGATGTTCATGCAAATTTGTATTTTCATAAGCGTGACTAAAGAAACAGAATTTAAATCTTCTTCAATAATCTAAACACGCAAATATTCGCGATTAAGTTTTACATTAGTAAAAATGGTATATGAACAGTTGAAAAGCAAAAATAATAGTTCAAAATTGAAATTAAAAGTTAAAATATTACTACAGAAATAAAGCAGTAACAGCATATTTTAATATTAAATACAAATATGATATAACAGATTATTCCATATTCTAGATTAATTTCATATTAAAGATTAAATAGAAACAACTTCGAGATTAAATAGAAATAAGGATAGTATATAAACGGTGAAGCTCTACTATGCAATAAATATCAATGTCCTATTTTTTAAATTACTATTCTTAAGTTGTTCTTGATGAAAATAAAAATGTTGTATAAATGACCGTACCGATTTTCGTGGTATAATCGATAGCACCAAAGATTAATTCGGGCGCGCGATAGTAACGACTACAGATGTAAGACACGTTGGGTTCTCCTTTGACCAAGTGTTTAGCCGATCCAAAATCACAGAGCTTCAACACGCCGGATTCTGGATCCAAGAGTAAATTCTGTGGTTTGATGTCCCTGTGACAGATCCCCAGCGAGTGGATATATGCCAGAGAGCGGAATAGTTGATACATGTACAACTGAAAGCACAAAAAGAACATTTACATTGTCGAAGAAATTGAAAATATTTCAACTGTAATGACTGTGATGAATCCAAACGCGAGGAAAATCGCTAGTCCAAAGTGTTCAAATTCACGTTTGTGAATCATCGTGGATAATTGCACGTCAGGTGATTGTACGTAAAGTTTAGTAATTTTGTAATTTCCGACACGTCACTCTCTGTGAAAACGAGTTTCTTCTTATCAAGAAAATTACGGCTGACTGAGATAAAGACATTTTGAAATTATTACAGAATATCTGAAAGAATGTCTTCACGTAAGGAATTTACAGGAAATATGTAAACTTTATTATTTGAAGAATATTATTCAAATAAATTTCTCGCTATATTTCTTGTTCACTTGAAATCAAATTATTTAATAAATAACGATCGAACTTTTTTCTAAAGATTGTTTGCAAAATTTCTTAAAAAAAAAAATGTATTATTCATTTTGTATGAAGTCATTTTGTATAAAATTTAAAGATTATCGCTTGATCTCACCTTAATAAAATTGATTGGTATGGTTTGCTTGCTTTTGTTGTAATGCCGAGCGACTTTATACACAGTTTCAGGTATGTATTCCAGCACTAGGTTCAGATAAACCTCGTCCTTCTAAAAGAAATCCGCAGAAACGATTGTTAGTATACGATTAACATATGCAGAAGGTGTGCCGTCTCAAAGGTACACGCAACTCGAAAGCAAAATTCTTTTGCCTAGCGCGACACGTTTCATTACAGAAATCAAACAGAATTTTACATGCGATTTTACGTGCGTGATATCTTTGAACTGTGCACACGTAATTCATTATATTTTCTAGAAAACTAGTCAAGCTGCATTAGCTACTGCAGCTTGAATCAAAAACACAGCCACTCAAGGGTACATTCCACTACCAAAAGTTAAAAACCAAAAACAGAAGGATTATAGATTATACAGTATTATGGAAGAATCTCAGACCATTCGCTACCTGAAAGTTCGATATCCTTTCTCAAATCAATGTTGCTACTTTTTCAAAATATTTCCTGCCAATTAACTTGATTTTGTACTTCAGTCGTTGGAAATTTTTATTTGAAAAATGTTAATATCATTCCGAATAATTTGCATTTACCGTGAACTTTGTCGAATAACTGTTAAATATTTGATTACCCTAGTTTGATTACTTCTTTTTATTATTTCAAATAACCTACTCATATTCGTGACATTAAAACCGAGATTTCATTTATTTCGCGTTCCTTTTAAAAAATTTAGAAATAACATCAGCTCAAAAGCTAAGATCTATATCATCAGTAACAGTGTGAAAACAATAATTAAACACAATTGGTTTTTACTAATATCGCGAGGAGATATTTCTTAGCGAATATAATTAATTACAGAGTCCAAGCCAACTCGCATAGTGCTGTATTTCTTCGTATTAAAACCATTCTATTTAGAAAAATAGAAAATTCCAAAAATAATTTGGTACTGCAACACACGTGGTAACCGGCGTATGATAGGAGCGGGGATTACAGCTTTGAACATGATCGATGGTAGGGGGTTGGACGGCCTTGAGCAACGAAGTTCTTTGACTCAGGCTATAGACTTCGGATTTAGTGTTCTACGATGTCTTCGCGACTGGCTGAGACAACGATAACGTGTTATCGTATTTTTTTTTTTTTTTTTTTTTTTTTTTGGATCGCTAATCTGTCTATGTGTAAGCAGAGCTGCCTAGATTCTCTCAAAAAAAGGATCTCTCCGTCAAAACTACTGGGTACTCGCTTGTTCACTTACGTCCACATGAAAAACTGGATTAGTTGCGTTTAAGATGTTCTACAAAATAACACAACAATGTCGCATGCATTAAAACTAACAACGAATACTTGGCATTTTCGTGTATCATTGTATGTTCATTCGAGTGAAATCAAAAGTATCGCTCTACTGCTGCAGCTACTTTCGAAGATATTCGAACAGTAACAAACATTTCATTTTGATTCCCTGAAATTGCTTGGGCATCTATTCTTGCGTTTCAACAACGATTACATTCTGCATCGTTACTTCGTCGCGATGGAATTGATTTTAAAAAATTAATAACGTAGCAACAAAGCACAAGAAGTAGTTCAAATAGTGACATTTAAAAGATTTGCATGGATTATTTTAATTATAAATTATAAATAATTTTATTTCTATTCATATTTATTACTCGAAGATAGCACATGAATTTTTAAACATTTATGAAAAAAAAACGGTATGCTTTCTATAATTTATTTCTGATATATTCATTACGTAAAATAATTTTTTACTTTGAATTTATTATACATTCAAAATCTTGTTATATATTCAAACTTTGTTACTATTCCAGTATTTTTGAAAATAACCACGTATCGTAAGTATAATAGAAGAGAAAGAAAAAAAAAACATAAAAGAGAGAAACAATCGAGGGACAAGAGTTGCGTAACGCAAAAAAACGTTCGAAAAAGTATAAAGTCGTTTTTCACGAGCTAGATCGTACAACGTAATATATTGTTTCAATAGCAATAATCACAGTTACAAGTTACAAGTTTGACAATTTCAATCGAAGTGTGCGAAGAATTATCGTTCAGGGAAAGTCGCATGGCAAATAGTTACCTTATCACCACTGGAGTAGAAGAAGTATTTCAGTTTCACGATGTTGCAGTGCTCGAGACGCCGCATAATTTGCAACTCTCTGTTCTATAAATAAAACGAAGGGAAAATCCGATTAATTCACGCAATTTCTCGTTCGTGCTTTGCCTTCTCTTATCTTCTAATTAAAATTGCTGTTGAGCACATTTGTTGCCGTTTCAGATTGGAGAACGTAGATCAAGGTCGTGGATTAACGTTTCTCAAACGTTATGGATCTCGCGATATAAATCTAATTTCATCGGCAAGTGAGTACATGCGCTATTGGTCCAATCGCTATTGGATCGAACGAAAAACCTAAACCATGAATCTCGTAACAGCAGGAGTACAGTTTTATTGGCATGACTGTTTCCAATTCATAATTCAATTTACTTATTTAAAAATTTAAAATAAACATACAAATTTCGTCCTTCAGATATTTTTCAATGACCATGACATCGCATAAACACAGATATATCACAGATAATATGGAAGATGATGCTTTGTCGATCGTCATTCGAAGGGAAACCTGTTTCAAATTTTATGACGATAAAATAGGTACCACTAAAAATTGCAGAGTGTCATAAAATTTGAAAGATACAAAATATTTTGTAATATACAAAAAAAATATAAACGATATAGAATTTAATATATTGAATAACTATACAAATGACTCAAAATTTGGGATAATGATACAAGAAATATAAGTGGCTCAAATATCGTGGCACCGAAAAAATGAATTAAAGGTAAATTGAATAAAGAACTATTTTCGTGCTATTTTGAAATACCATGTTTCCAATTTCCTCAGACATTCTGCATATTTTTTTCCTCCTTTTTGTTTCACTTCTACGACTTTCAATCAAAAATATAAAGATAATAGAAGGATATCGTAGAAATTTGCAAATGTGTTCCAAGATTTAAAAAATGAGAATATCCTTTTAAGTATAGGGTTACGCTCACGCAGACCCTATTGTTTTTCTTTTTTTTAATCGCAGCTACCTCGAATCGCGGGATTACTATAATACGCGTTAGAAAACGACGCCTAGTTTTGATCGAGCCTGTGTATTTCCATCTGAGAAAAGAAGGATCTATCTGTTCCCTGCACTATAATTTCTGCTAATTTTCTGCTGGAGTGAGATACAAATTGGTCAATCCGATCGTTAAAGTCCAGGTATGAACGATCATCGAACGAACCGTAATCCCAAGTTGAACATTATTTTCTAACTTTGAGCTGCGAGTCACTAGTAAAGGGTCTGCGAATCTATCATCTGCAATTGTATATTTAAATTTCAGTTTACGTGCGATTAATTAGATTTCGCGATAAAAATATAGTTACTTTCTAAATCATTTGTTATGAATCCTTTGCTACGTTTCACTACGTTTGGTCAGGATTTATTTCTATTTCTACGCTTTCTCTGTTCAATTGATGATAGAATGGTAGAATTATAACGTGATTAATTTAACAGGCGTTTCGTTTGAAATATTTTTTCAACGAATACAGAGGGATTCTTTTTATCAAAAAATATTTTCAATTATGACGAGTCGAGTCACGAGACAAGCACTCTACGTTCTTTCTGATTCGCACACTTATCAATACCTTTACAATACCATTACAGTTTTAATTTTTTTAAATATTTCAATGGATCCTGTAGTAAATTACGAATGTCAAAAAAACTATATTATTATTTTCGCGTTAGACTCGCCGCAGTCTTCAATTATAACTTGCTAATTCCAATTGAAACTTTTTATTGAACTATTTTTACGCGCAATATTGATTACTGTACTTTTAATTATATCTATTAAATAAATCATTGACTTAATAACCTTTAATTCTCATCATTACAGCAGCGAACGAGTAAGAAATCAGACTAAAGGTTAACCCTTTGCAAAGGATATTTTATTTGCACATAGTCAAAGACTTGTCTGTGAAACCTACGATTTCCTTAAATTATAATTTTTTTTTTTTTTTTTTTGGATATAGAAAATGAAGATTTTTATTCGAGAATTCCATTAACTTTTAACAGCATGATACTCTTTGAAATACTGTGTTACAATAATTTTCGTTTTAATTAACGTTTCTTATTTTTCTCTTTCGATAGTTCTATAATTTAATCACAAGCTATCTCTACGTTTCAATAAAAAAAAAAAAAAACCTTGTAAATTCGCTTTCATAGCTCTCAATATCTTCAATTGCATATCTTTGCTGTCTTCTTACGATTTTTAAAACTGATATAACGAAATAAAAAGTAATAATATATATATAGTATTCTAAATTAAGAGTTTCTAGTAGAAAACTTAGTAAATCGATCGCACTGAAATCGCACAACTCGACTCGCAAAAAAAGTGTTTCTATCCCACGATCGCAGTGAGTTAAAGTTGTAAACGTCAAAAAAAAAAAAAAAAAAAAAAAAAAAGAGAAAAAAAAATCGATGCTCCTCTTACCTTGAATCGTTTGTCTTGGAGAACTTTCTTGATGGCGACCAGTTCCTCCGTGTCACATAGTTTCGCTAGGTACACAACGCCGAAGCTGCCGTTGCCGATTACTTTAGTGTCTGTGTAGGAGATCTCTTGTGGACGATCTGGACCAGCACCAGGCGTAGCCACCACTGTTGTGACTTTGTTGCCATCTCTATCTGCATTATACATCACACCGCCCATAGAAACAATCGAAAAACCAGAATGGTAAAGTACGAGTAGAAAGTAGGAAGGTATAGGATGCGATTCAGAGTCGTAGGAGAGAGAGAGAGAGAGAGAGAGAAAGAGAGAGAAAAGAAAAAGAAAGAGAGATGAGAGAAAGGTGAGATTAGTTAATTAAAATTCTACGAAGAGGTAGGGATTCATCATGTTCGCTGATTTGATTTTTTTAAAGGTTTTTATGAGATGCTTTATGAGATGGATGGTTATTAGCCTAACACGCTGACTGCCACGGGATTCATTAATACCTTGTGACTGGTGGTACCAGGAAATTCATTTGAATCTCGGTAAACACTTGTGTTCAGAAAAGTTTCGATATTTTAAAGCTCTTAGCGCGTAAATTTTTCAAACAGAGAACGACTGAATTTTTTTTTATGACTGACGATAGAATGGACCTGATCTTGTGAGATATAAAACATATCTGTATTTTTGTATAGCCAGCCTAATCTGTATTACAGTACTAGTTAAATAGTTATTTAGTTATTTATGAGTGAATCATGTTGTACACCTATATTCAAAATGACTACAGATTTTCTTATTGAATTTCCAATAAACATGGTATTTAATAACAATGTAACGCAATATTGATTATTTATATAGTAAAATAAAAATGGTGTTTCTTTTCCAAAAACGAAAAAATTTCCCCGAAAATTCAACGAATTTCGAACGACTCTCAAGGGATTAAAGATAAAAAAATGTAGATTCTCGTTGTATCGATTTTCGATGTATAGTTCGCGAACCGCGAGCAACGTCCACTCTGACCGCAAAACTTGAAAACGATTTCGAAAGGACCGTGCCACGCGCAATCAGACGCGAAAGAATGTGAAACACAACAGAGTTAGATCGAAGAAGTTGCAATAGCTGTGGCACGTCGTGAAAATAGCGCGACCATCCGAGATAACACGATCGTCTATTCGGTTTTATTGCGGGAAAGTTACGATCAATGGTCTCTTCTCGACGATCATCATTCGCCTGGTCGAGGACCAAACGATCTTCCCGCGCATTCATACTTGCAACTTCGTCACTTTTTTTCAACGTTTGATCGCGACACGTTCGTCCGAGAATAAAAATCGAAGCAATTTTATTACCGTGTACAGCACAGGGTGAAAAAAATTCGGGCCAGGTCGGAAGTCGAAAGTATTTAGAACTGTGTTTGATCGTCCATGGCGAGGAACGTCTTTTAAGACTGTGTTTTACAGATTTCGAGACTTTTTCGGATTTTTAAGAGATCCTTTTGTATCGTTATAATCTTAGCACATCCTGAGAATAATAATATCAGCCCCCGTGGTAATAATATTTAACAAAATCTTGTCACGAATCATTATACTACCGAATTTGTAACAAGCTGAAATTTTACGAACAATTTCCAGAAATAATCGCAGACTTTCCTATTCGATACGAAAATCCAAGAAAAAGTCTACAATCAGCTCCTCGTCAATATTATCCATCATGACTCATTATATAAATCGTTAGTTACTAAAACACTCGAACCGCAAAGAGTCAATCAACTCTGGATCCAATTCGCGAAATTTCAAACTACGTGTTCTAACTCGAGAGACATACTCATGTGCTTTACTTTCAAATCACAAGGCTGTCCGTCTAACAACTACGATTAAGAAAGAGAGAAAAAAAAAATCATTTTACCTACGTGAAAAAAAATCATCTTATCCTGCACATTATGTACGTAATAATAATACAGCCGGATGGAAACAAAAACTGTTACAGTTTACAACAGATTGAATTCTTAGGCGAATTGACGATTCTTCTATTGCTGGATGTGGCAGCTGGCAACGCGTGAGAGGGATAACCTTGATAAGATGCGACGTAGGATAATGCGAGGCCCCGACGTTTACAGACCGGTTTTCTCATTGAACCGCGGCTGAAAATAACCTCGCGCCGCCATAATTCAGCCGCGTTGTTGAACACGACGATCGGGGGCCGAAAATTCGCGCGAACACCGTACACCGGAAACGCCGATGAATCTGTCGCGATCGGATGGATCGGTACGAGCGCAACCAACGATAACATGCTACGTGCACCGTGCTTTACTTCCTGACATTCTGCCAACATCTTTCCCTTCGGTCTTAACCTTTCCTTCTTCCTCAGGGTATCGTTGCTTCTTTGCCTCTTCCCTGATTTCTTTTTAACGCGGTGTATATCAGAATTTTATTTTATTTTATTTTTTTTAAGGTAACGCGAACGCGTTACATCTGTGATTTGGGAGCAGATTCACGGCGAACATTCAGAACGATCGTTGCCGAAGAAACTTCAGATCGAGGAAATACGATTTCTAGGAAATACGAAGATTCTGAAATCTTGGAGATTAGAAAAATATGTTATACTTGAATATTCATGAGAATTTTTTTCCTTTTACGAGTGCATTAAGCGCGTTATATGAAACAGGTTGACATCTCATTAACATTGGTGCCAGATCGTCGCGATTATGTTGGGATATAGTTTGAAGCGAATTGCAGAACACACGCAGAGATAACAAGATATCCGATTTTTATTAATTTCTATGCTCTTGTTACGTAAATACGGTTAATGTTCAATCGTAAAACAAAGAGAAAAAAAAGTTATTTCCACGAGGTTATTACAGGAAGGGGACATAAACAACAGCAGACTACAAGATAAATTTAAAACATAGTATTTGCAACATCATCACTTGTTCTTCTGCCTTTCGGTTTATGAAGAGTGGCTCGTGCATTTTGCAAAGATCATTATGTTTTGCCAAATGCAAACGATTGCAAAAGATATCTCGTAATTTTTATGTGCATTTACATGTTGTGTCAGAATTGATTACTATCATGGTAACCATTGTTCGTTACAATGTTAAGAAAATTTTAGAATGTTTTATATGACACGCATAACGTATTTACAAAAAAGTGCTCAGTGATGAATGTTCAAATACTTTCACCAGTCATTGTATGGTAATCCTTGAAATATTATTAATAAACACATGTGGATATTGACGAACGTTATTAAAAAAATTTCGTAGCTGCAAGAAGACATATCTCAGAAAAGAATTCCAATGGCTTGAAGCACAAAAAGTTAAATAATTTAGTATCTAAGAAGAATATAGTACTGTTAAATATCTAAAAAAAATCGATTTTCTTAAATTGAAGATTCCACTTAGATGCATGCAATTCAAAGAAAGTAGTTGCTCTATCATTTGATTATATTATATCGCATATACAAGAAATTAAATATTCAATTCAGCAGTTGAAAGAAACAGGTGTAACATTCTCGAATAACCACATAAATTTCATTTGATTTTCATTTAGATACGTGCAATTTAATATGAAGAAGTATTTCTGTTTCTCTATTAGCTCAGCTACAGTGGACGACCCTACTGTATCTACAGAAATATTTAACTAGATATCGACTGCTAATAATAGAAAAAAAAACTCGAAATTTGAGTATGGTGGCTGAGAATATCTCGGCTGTGATTTAAAAGACGGACAAAGTGCCCAGAAGGTTGATCCAAGATTAGTCCCATCGACAATAGGAATTTCGCAGGCCTTGGACCAGATATTATACAGGTGTGTGTGTATATATATATATACATACATATACAAGTACCCTAACCTTGGTTCTAACGAAACTTCTGACAACTTGCTCATCTCTGAAACTCGCGAAACGGCGAATGATTATTTCAAAGCGGCACCAAACTCCTAATTAGACCGTGAAGTTCCATCTCGCAAGCAAGTTGACCAAGAAGAGTCGGCCAAGTAGAGGTGCGAAGCATTACCAACGCTCGAAAATAGCGATGCCTCGAAATCCTAAACCATGTCGTTCAACTGTGCCGCTGTTTCACAAGAATCTCATACGCGAATCAGATCTCGCACGAATTTTATGAATATCGCGGGAATATTGTGAAACGAAAGAAGAAAGAGCAACGAGGGAACTTTTGAGTTAGGTCCTCGTTGTTTGGATCTCCCGTGTTTTAGCATATCGAGTCACTTCTGTATTTATCAATATACATATCTAGATTAGAAGATTAGAATTGACACGTCTGAAATTGATTTTCCAATTTCAAGGTGAACAGATATTTTCGGTCGACGGACGATTCGATTAACGAGATTTGAAAACTACAAGTTACAACAGTGGCTTTTGCGAAACTTCGAATTGACGCTCTTTGGAACATTTTTTTCGTGGAGAGCCTCCCTCCGATTCTAAACTTTAAAAGTAACGAACTCTGTAAGACGTGAAAATTTAGAATTTTGTATTAGTTTAGGATGGACATTATATTACATATTATTTTTAAGCTCCGATAGATTGTAAACTAAATTTCACCATAAAATTATTTCAAATCCACAGATCAAAGTAAATCCAGTGTTTACACCATCGCTGCACAAACTATTACTTAAATACCAATCGTACCATTTTAAACATGCGAGTTACACACATATAAAAATGTCGAAATTACGCACACAATTCTCCAATTTTGACAGAATTCATTCGCCAAGTATCTAGAATTACGCGCCAGAAAATTCTCCACGCCTCGAACTCTGCTTTCAAATGCCGGGTTCCCCCCCAGAAGCACACCAGAGGTAACTAAGAATTCCCCAGTTTCTATTAAGAGATCTCCCTAGGGAGATTGCGGAACGCGAGAAAATGGGTCAAGCAACGGCGATCTGTGGCGAAAGCCGGCTAAATCCAGCGTGCGACAAAAAAGTGCAGCCAAGGATCCGGAGATGCACGTCGGCCACCCTTTTACCGCGTTACACGCGCATCAAAGGATTCACGACCTTTTTCCTGGCCGTGCACCGCCGCAGCGACAACCATGTGACATTTTGCGGCCAACCAACGACGATGCACAAGCAAGCCTCAACGGTGCATCGTTTCGAGCGATTGCACGACCACGGTGTAGAATAATCGCGTTTTCTTTGAGAGACAGCCTCTGCGCTGATGAACAGGCTTCTGCCACCTAGCCAGCTGCCACGAATCGAAAAAAAGAATTCTGGTTTGAAACCAGCAGCTCTTTTAATTTTTACATAGGTCACAGTTTGGCGTTAGTTGCGATAGAATATAATATATATATTTACAATATATTATAATATATTATACATTTATATATTAATATATATATAAATTTATATATAATTTATCACGCGTTTAGCGGTCGTATGATTTTTCGTCGAATTTTAGATTTTTAAAGATTTCGCGCGCATCGGGTATATTTGTCTACAAAGTGAATTTTATGTTACCCGAGAATCGGCAACGTTGCGCCAACGCCGCGACGCTGTTTCAGACATTGCATTTCTGCTCTAGCTTCGTTATTAATTTCCGCTCGATTCAGCTAACGCGAGCGATTTCGCGGCGAGTTTTACGAAAAGTGTGCCTGAGCGAATCGTCGCGGTGAAATAAAACGGCGAGCACATCGAGCAGCGTTGCGCGGTTAAGCAAGTTTCTGATCG
The DNA here is from genome assembly GCA_032399595.1 of Tetragonula carbonaria. Classification (NCBI taxonomy): domain Eukaryota; kingdom Metazoa; phylum Arthropoda; class Insecta; order Hymenoptera; family Apidae; genus Tetragonula; species Tetragonula carbonaria. Next base: position 17,152,585 of record JAUCRC010000005.1, on the reverse strand, counting down.
GAATTATTTCTGCGATTCCGTGATCTTCGTACTCCGCAGACTCGAGTGAAGTATTTTGAATCCTTTCCCCCCCCCCCCCCAGGAATCAAGCCACCTCGAGGACAACACAATTCCAAAGATTGTAACCGATCAACCGTGAGATTCAACGACGAACTAGTAACTAGTAGTCAATGCTCGGTTAGATTATTCAATTTTTTTTTCTTCTTCTTTTAATCCTATTTGGCTCCAAGTTGCATCGTATTTAAAAAGAAAAGATTCAAATCACGCTCAACTTTTCATTAATCACTCGCGTATCTTGTCGCAGACAAGGATACTCGGGAGGCAAAGTTCGTCTAATGTCGACACTCTCGAAACGCGAAAGGATATCGCGTCTATAAAGTGTTCCATACAACTCTTGAAATATTCACACAATCGACGTACAGAATGCGCTGAGATCGAGTGTGCATAGTAGCTCCTTTGACGCGAATCGAACGAGACAATGCTCGTTGCGAAAGCGTCGTTTAAATATTATACGGCTGCGAAAGTCAGGGATAAAGCAACGACTGTGATTCGAAAGCCGCGGAAAAACAAACCCCGATTTTTGCAAGATTGCAAAACGATCGCGTCGACGCTGCTTCTGAGATTTCAAGCGACAAGGGGATCGGAAGCGGTTTTTAAATCGCCTGCTCACCTTGTCGATAATTTTTTCACTTTCTACGATAATTTTTCTTACTTCAATCTTGATGTCATTTTCATATCGGTAAGTAAAGAGCAAAGTCCGAGAGAAATTTGGAAAAACAAAATGGGAACAACGAGTCGCGCGTGTCAGTAAAAATTCTTTCTACGTGTACATTAACGGATAATTTATTATACTGGGTAACAAATGATTGGAAAGGACGATTAAGCAGGATTAGATAATAATTTGGTTGTTAGTTTTTTCGATAGTATGAAGCATTGAGAAAGATATGAAATACATAATTAATATACTATCACGATTAATGTCGAATTAGCGCCATAATTAAGATCCAGTAATTAAATTACGATTAAGTGTCCAAGTTTTACCTGTCTTATCGAATCACGTTAGTGAAGAAATTTGCAGATTTGTGCAAATTATGCAGATGCAATATCGAAAAGATGAAGATCTTATCAATGGCTATAACGAATAATCAGTACGGAAATTGCATGGACATCAATTTAGAAATTGTACCATGAAAATTACAACATATGAACTCGGATCAGATTAGATTTGTTCATCCTCTATTTCATTCAGAGAGTAAATTATTTTAGAAACTGAAGTTAAATGCACGAAATTGTTTTGACAGAAATAGTGACTATCTCATTCGAACAATTGCTGAGTATCGAAATTAACAATCTAAAATCGCGTAGGGAATTGATCAAGTGTGTAACGTTCTAAGAATATACTTGGTTAACGATTTATTTAGAAAAAAAACGACGTTTCATATGCACCAATATAACAGATAGATACTGGCGGATGTTTATCCAATTTTACATTTTTACGAAGATAATTGGAAAAAGTGAAACCTAAGTAGAAAATTGCACTAGTTGTTAAATATCACAAGAAGCATTATACTTTGATCGTTTTATCTACATATTTTTGCATGTTACATGCATCGCGTGCATTTATGCACTTTGAAATTTTCCATAAATGCATAAAAAGTAAATAAATAATAAATAAATAAATAAATAAATTATCATTTTCAATATTTTATGTTTTACTTTTGTACACACTACACGAAATGGGAGCATTTTTGCACTTAAAAATCTTCCACAGGTATATGAAAAATAAATAAGTAACTGTTGTACATGTTTCAAATAAAACAATATTACAAAGAATAATAGTACACTTCAGATATTTTACACATTTTTCACGGATCACGCGAACGGAGTATATTTTCGTATTTTCCAATTTTTCAAAAAAAAATGCAGAAAGATGAAACTTCAGCGAAGAGAGAAGAAGAGTTAATTTCACAATGGTTGAGAACCTTTGGCAAACGACAAGGGGATAAAGGATTGATCGAGTGTATAAGCATCGAGAGCAAATTTAAATCAGTTCGCCTCCGCTTTTCTTTTTTTCCTTTCCTTTTTCTTCGCCGTAACACGTCGAAGCTGACGTAGCAAAGCTTTTGACATATGAAAAAATAATTTCCGAGGGTCGCCGTGTATAACGAAAATAAATATGAATAACAAGGGATAAATGTCAGTGGGTCGGTGTATTACTTCTCGTCGAACAGTTTTTTTTTCTTTGCCCATCCGTCTTGCGTTTCTCTAACCTTTCTCGCTCAAATGGCAGATCGTCGCTTTTTTTTAAAGCGCGAGTAAAGGTTTTGTTTAACAAAACAAGCCGATAGAACGTCTTCTTATTTAGAGAGTAACGTGCGTTACCGTTTTCGTATTTTCTTGATAATAATATCTCGACGGAGAAAAGTCTTTGCAACAATTAAGAAATTTAGCAGGCTGGAATCTTCTTTTTTTTTTCGAAAAATTGAAGTTGAACAAATTGGAATGTTCTGCAAGAACTGACAATGTCAAAACGCAACGGATGAAACCCTCGCATTGATTTTTCCCTCTACTAATTGTAAGTTAAATGTCTGATAGATCAGAATTTTCATAACAGTTTCAAATTCTCATCATATCTTTCATTCTTTGGAAAGTTTGTTGCGTCACATGAAAAACTTACATTTCAAAGTATAAACATATAGCAAGTATAACAAAAGTATATCAAATTAATTTCGAAGTGTTCTTTTTTAGATTATTGTTACGATCCCGTTTCATCGGAAATAACAGCGACCCGCGTCGATGCGATTGACATGTTTGAAAAGCAAGAATAATCTACCGGCGTTGAATAATTTAGCGATAATGCCTAGGTTCATTATACTTTAAAATATTCCGACTACAGTGTACAAGTGTGGAGATTAAAGAGCAGTCGAACTCGGTTGAAACAGTGAATATATTACGCCTACGAATCGCTCGAGTTAATGATCAATGACTTCGAGAGTAATTAGAAGCTCGAAATCGTCCTAGACGATCTTCTAACATCGAGGTTGCTCCAATTATAAACTCCAAGTCTCGGGTGAATGAAATTTCTGTCAATTCTTATAAAAGAAAAATCTAACGCGAAGGGTAAACAAATATTTGATAACAGAATCCATAAATCCGCAAATCATTATACATCGATGGACATTTTCGGCAACGACTTTTGACGAAACGCACCGGAGAATTTAAAAATGTTATATACATTTCAAACGAGGAAATTTCGATCAATTGTTGATAAGATAAGAATCTGAAAACGTCGTAACGATAATTTTCTCGAACAGAGAGATATCGACTGATAATTTCTACGGAACGAAAGATTTATTAACGTCCCGATTCAAATACTCGGTAGAATTACGAACATCAATTTCCTACCAATATTATTTTTCTCGTTTCACCAATAATCGCCAATAATCAGGATTACCAGTATCCTCGACATGATTCAAACACGTCGTAAACGAAAACCACAACGAGCTAATCGTCCTTTTAATCTTCACGAAAGGATAAAAAAAAAAAAAAACCAAAGAGACCGATAGACGAAAGACAGGAAAGGAAAGAAGAAAGCTTTCAGCTTTTCGAAAGAAAGATTCAGCTTTTCGAAAGTGAGAAACACTTTTTTTCAAGGCAGAAGATACTGTCTCGCGCGAGGTTGTAAGGTCCTAAGGCCCTCGGAGGCCAACGATCGTTCATCCGTTCTGCCCACAGGCGAAAAACTTACGTTTCTTGTGCTTCAGCCGACGGAGGAACTTGCAGAATTTTTTGTACGCGGTGTTCGCCTCTTTGCTGCTCAATTCCATCGCGCTCTTCGCTCTCTCATGCTTCTGCTGGCCAGACGGGCAGAATTTCGGATAACGCCAGTGCTGGCAGGGCTCGGACCAGTCTAACGCAGCAGCCGGTGCCATTATAACTCGTCGAATCCACTTTCAAGATCCACGCCACACCAACGGCGAAACAAAATCATCAAACGTGTGTGTATTCGCGTATTCGCTGTGTGAGTTCCTCTTCTCGCCGAAGGGACACCCTTTAATTCGAATAAACATCCACACACACGCACACGCACACAGTCTGTATTTATATAATTACCATTATTATATCGCGTCTCTTTCTCTTCACCGTCACAGAATACTCGCTAGATATTATCGTAAATATCCGAAACGCGCTCAGAACGTGTGCGTGTAGCCACAAAGTAGTTTACAAATATTCCACACAGAGCCTGAAGCTATTTGGAAGGTCACCAACAACTAATATTAAACAGCGTGTCAAGGTTTAGCGCGTGGGTCACCAGAGAAGTGTGCCGGATTTTCACGGATTGATCTTTACTCACGTTTCCGATAAAAAGGAGAACCAGGTGGCTCGCGACCGATTCCACGCACCGTCACATCACTTGTTCAACGAGCGGTAACAAACAACGCCGAAGCCAACTCAAAGCCTCGTTCAAACTCTCACGAATCGCCAACGATTTCGAGAGATCTGCCAGTTTACGTGCCGCGAACACGCGATCGCGCCGGCGATTGTTCGTTCTTTTGTTGTTGCGGCTCGCCGTTCAAAGTTCCGAGATCGATTTTTCACGGTTTTTCAACGGATTCAGAAGGGCAACGTTGACAAAGACAGAGATATCACGGGCCACCGCGTATACTTTTTGATACTTTCGCAGACACTCGATGGCTTCCAGATGCTGTCTATCGTCTAACAATAATCGTTTGATTCGGAGAGTCAAACTTTATCTCACGAAACGTTCAGTAGTGTCTATTCCAATTTTTTTTTTTTTAATTATTAATAATTGGTAGATTTCTATCTGATAATTTCCAGACAGTGTATCTTATGATTTATCTTTATGTATCTTGATTTATTTATCGAGAAGTCCTCTCAAGACCACTCGTTTGTCGTCCAAAAATAACGAAAGTCATTCGAATTTTGTTCTAAAATTGAATTAAGTTTTACTCGATCGTTGTTTTTTTTTTTTGAAATCTGTTTTAGAGCTTGGTCCGTAGAGTTGCTCTGGAGTGTCATACACTGTTGATGATTTCACTTGCTTCAAGGTTCGCGAGCTAAGAGGCAGTGGTCTCTGCTTGTCGAGCAATCAGTCTAGAATTTCGCTAGCTTCGGGTCGACTCGCAGCGCTTAATTTCTTCACCCCCGAAACGACACTTGCGAACACAGCGAGAAGCGAGAATTCACGAAACGCCAAATGCTATGAGACACTGCGACGCGTCTGAATCGTCGAATTAAAATTGAAAAGTCTTCTCAAGAAAGAAGAAAACATTCGACCGAAACGACCTTTCTTCTCGGAAAGTTGCAAATTCCCTGAGACGTTGTATCAGATGTGAATCTTCTTCGATCGAACGTTCTTTCTTCATCAAGGAAGAAAAACTCATCAGATATTGCGAGAGAAAATAACGCGCGAACCTTCGATCATAAAACGAATGATATGTAAATGAATTTGACGACTTCCCTCCTCGGATCTTCTTTGCCCGAAAGAGATCTCTCTGCTCACGAAGCACCAAATACCACAAGACACTTAACATTCCGCGTATGCGGAATCTCCTCTTGAGCTTCTTCGATCGACTCGAGAAAAAAAAAAAAAAACAAAAAAAAGAAAGGAGAGAAGAAAAGTTTTAAAACTCGATACCGCGCAATTGGATCACAAGGCTCGCGACTCGACGATATACTGATATACACTTTCGAGTTTCGGCCGATGAAGCGGTGACCGCGTGATTAATCGCAGCCGCGTTTCGAGGCTGGTGAAACCTCCGGGCTTTTACGGGCGTTTTACGTGCCGAAATCACGCGACCAGATCCAAAGACCTGGCTCGATCTCGTCTCTCCTGGTTCCGAGCAGTCAGCTCTCTCGTCAGAAACGGTGCCGTTCCACGGCGTCTCGGCACGCGACTAAGCCGAACGCGTCGCCAATCGCCATTGCCCGCGGAAGAATCAGTTTCCCGAAGAGAGGGGAGGTAGCATATAGAGTTGAAAACGGAGGGGGAAACGAGTGTTACACACTCGGTGGATGTCAGCCGCGAAAGCAACGGTGTCTGGCCGGTTTTCGGCCTTCTTGGCTAGCTAGTCTTGGCCATTTAGTGAACAATCGACGTGAGGATATTCTCCGCGCAAAAATACGCGAGAAACGTATTACGATAACGATTTTTGAAGTGAAAACTTCTTTAAGCGCGTTGAGCGATTTTTGGTAGGGGAAAATCTTATGGGTTCGCGTCACTGACATGCATTGACGTAATGCGCTTGGCCAGCAGTGAAAGTGTGTGTACACACACACACACACACACATACCATTAATTGAATTTTTGAATGAAGCATTAGGTTTGATCATGTCCGATATGAATGATCGAAAACTCAGTACTACAAAATATAAAACGACGATCGATGCGGTTTTTACACGATATTTACATAAATTCCAATCAAACATTTTTGTTTCTTACTTCAGTTACTATATTGTATCCTTTTTAGAATATAATGAAATGAGTATTGTTGAAATTAATGATGATAATGATGCAAACAATGAAAATAACGTTGAAAATTAAGTTCATTGAAATTTATGTAAATACAAATACTATGTATAAATAATATAAGCGTATATTAATTATTATTTCAATTAAGTTGTATTTATATTTTGTACTGGGCTTGCGCAGCCCATCATATGTTTTGACTAATAAATAAATGTATATAATTGTTGCTCGGAATGCCGATAGATGTGAAAACCAGACTAATGTTAATAATTTTCATTTACAAATTATGAAATTTTAATTTTTGGTACTACAATTAATTTGAAAATTCAAAAAAAAAAACCACTGTTATTTCATAGTTTTAAGTTTTCACTTCTGTCGACAGTTCCCATGACTGTTTTCTTTTTTTTTTTCTTTTTTCGTTTCGTATCGTCTTGCAAAAAAGTTTTCTCTACTTCCGCATGCAGAATAATCCTGTTAATTCCTCCTGTTAATTATTCTTTAGAGATCGAAGATATGCTTGACAATGAATCTTTCGAACTCGAAAACGGGGGCTTTAGTGAAAAAAATTTTATCCTTTCTTTATTTTGACTACCTATCGAAGATGGAATTTTGCAATTCGTCCAATTGCGAGTCAATTAAATTATTAAATTATTATTAATTCAAGTTTTGTTAATTTAACCTGGATTATCTAGAGTGAAGAATTTAGAGCGTTGCCTTTTGAATTAGGTCCGGGTGGACGAATTTAGATTGAATATTTCTTTTTTTGGAGTACGTGGTATAGGTGTGTTGTGACTCACACCGGGGATAATTTAGATCGAGGGTGATTTTTTAGATAGGCTGCATATATAACTGGTGGAGATGATTTCTTTACGTGAAAAAAAAAAAAACCAATTGGACGATTCTCCCATTAAAAATTTCGTTTTCTAGAAAATCGAAAGTTCGAACATTGTACTCAAGTATATTTGAATTATTTAATTCCGTGCTGGACAGGCGTGAACAATCGACACGGAGGATATTCTCCGCGCAGAAATAAATCAAAAGTATATAGGATAAGATTTTTTTACCATCTTGCAAAAGAAAAATTATTCTGCATTTTTTATTTATTCTTTTATGCTTATATTAAGGTGGAGTAACCTTTTGTTTTAATTATTCATTTCTATTCACGTCTAGCAATTCAAGTTTGCTTGATCATTTTTCAAACTCGATTTTCTCAAAAGCGAGGGCTTCAATGAAAAACTTTTATTCTTTCTTTTTGATTCATTTTCTTTTTTTTTCACGTAGAATCATCTCCTATATTTCGGGTTGAATTTAGGTCGAATAATTTCCCTTTTGAAGAACCATATAGTTATTGTTGTTTCGTTGACTTGACTGACTTTTTCACGTTGAATATTTCTTTTTTTTTCCTATAATCTTTGTAATTCCTATAATCTTTGTAATTTAAATCATTCTTACTACAGTTTTTATAGTTTTCGCGACTCTTGGTGATAGACTGAATGTTGATTTTCAGATCGAGCTGGATGTTAACTATTTTAAAGTGACTAACTATTCTATCTTACATTAAAGTTGTGCCGAATATTCCTTTTTTAATAAATGCTTTTAACAAATGAATTTTTAGAGTTGTCTCATCTATGTTGAATATCGACTCCTCGAGTATGGGCGTTTACAGGCTTCAGGTTGAATTTAGGTTAAACGTCCCTTCTCTGATGAATAATATATTTTATACTTTTTGAAGTTGATTCAGGTCAAGCGTAAGCTAAATATTGACCCAGAGGCCTGCCATTATATTTCACATTGAATTTCGGGTCGTATATCTCTTCTTCGACGAATTGGATTGGATATAGATTAAACGTTGTTTTTCACATCGTGTTTAAGTTGAAGACTGACCTAACTTCTAGTATATCTATAAAGTCGTAATCGTACAATCACTAATACACTCGTGTGTGTGTGTGTGTGTGTGTGTGTGTGTGTGTGTAGAGAATTTGAAGATTTGTAGAGAGCCAGAAAATGATTAACAAATAACCAATATTTATCCCTCAGTATACAAATAGAATTTCACATGCAATTCCACAATGAGGTAATAAATTCCACTTCTAATTACCAATTCATTAATCACTTGTGTACACTTTGGCTACGTTTATTTAAATATCCGTCGCATTTGGAGAGAGATGAATCCAAAATGATTAACACACAACATACAAATCTATGCTTCAATTTAATTTTACATCTCCACTTCTGTTTGTGTTTAATTTCATCGACGGCTCGTGCAGTTTCGTTACGTTGTAAATGTCTTTGCTACAAATCCAGTTGGAGTATCGTTTGCCGAGCGGTGAACGTTCTCGTAGCCTAATTACCACACAGGTAACCCGTATCTCTGTAACGAAACGTTAGGGTCGCGAAGCCGTTCAACCACGTAAAACGGATCAACGAAGATTCGATGGTCGTTTATTAATGGCCGTCTCCCGTTTCTCGAACGAACCAACAAAGTTCAGATCTCCTCTCCTCTCCGCGAGGAGAGGGTATTCGAGACGAATTTATCGGGGGAGCAAAGTGGCCAGGAATATATATTTCACTCGCGTGCAGCGGCAAACTCGAACATGACTACGCGTGACACACCAGAGGATTATTATTCACGATAAAATCTATTTATAGTAGAGATCGTGTCGTCAATGACGGACGTTACGTCGAATTAAAATGGCACCAGTGCCAGTTTCGCGAAGACGAATTCGCTCAATTTTTAATTTCAAACGCGTAACCAACTGCGTTTTTCTTACAATTACAGCGAGCCTTAGAACATTCGAGTCTTCTTTTCATTAGATTTGATAATATCGTATAAAAAGGGAAATAGAACATTTAATGAATTAAAACTGATTTCGCAAACTCGTGGAGAATTGTCTAGAATTAAGATTGCGCACAGACATTGTTCAATAATGTTTGCTAAGTTGACAAACGTAATATAACTGTCTACATTGTCGACTGTTAGGCTACGCGTCACAGTGATTGAAGAATATTAAATATTTTTGCATACGTTGCATATGCATCTTTGCATAAATGCATGAAGATTTTCAGACGCTCGTATGCAAATATAGCTAAAGAAATAAGATCTGAATGCAAATTCGTTGCATCTGGAAGTATTATATTATATTTCCATCTATAAATAATTTCTATAACAAATTTTTGCCCAATCCCCCGGCCTTTTATTTTTTTAATGGATTCGTAACCGTGTAGTTTGTAGTATCTGGTTTGTAACTATTTTTAGAGATGGTTTCAGTAAAATGTAAAATAAAAGCGAGCTCCGTTGCATTTCTTCTACTTCTTGCATTTTAATATTCTTAATATTCTTGACATTCTTCTCTCTGATATATTCTTAATAATTCCAGTATAAATAGTACACCACTTTCAGCTTTGTAATAACTTTTTACATAAAACCTTTCAATACTTTTAGAAAATATAAAATTATAGTGTATTGAATACGTGAATATATATCTTTGAATACATGGAAATGTATTGAACGTGAGAATACACTTTCATTCCTTTTGTAACCTACATAGATAAAAATTTGTGCTCTCTATCGTATTGTAAGCTTTTTCCAATTCTTTGCACTATCATTTCTCTCGTGCAAGTTTTATACCTTGGATAATTCTATTAAAAGTACAAAGTGGCACAGAAGCAATCCAACAAGGAGATTATTATTCGCAAAATAACTAAATACCATCCATTACGAAATTAAAATTCGACTTTTCCTTTTTGTTGTAATTTCTCAACAGAGGCGGTAATCATTTATCAAACGAGTATTTCGTATATCGCGACATAGTCGGAAGGTTAATTGCATATCAATAAAAATTGCAAATGGCGAACGCCGAGGAGAAACAAACTCCGCGCAAACAACTCCTTCGAGATCGGACTTTTTACCAGGGTTTTCTTCGAATGTGTGTTTCTCAAAAAAAAAACAGCGAGCGCGATAGAATGCGACTTGAATGAAGCGAACGGAGAAAAAAAAACAATCGATGATAACGACTAGATAGCACGAGGAACATGATAACGCGTTTAAAAATTTCGTCACGCCAAGAACGTTCGATTCGTCTCCAAGATTGTTCTTTGCGAAAATAAAATGATGTAAAGATATTACTTTAATCTGTTGCACACAGGTGAAATTAGTGCAAAAAAAATAATTCTGAGCGAGAAATGTCGAGCAAAACTGTACTCAATTTCGAGAGAAGAAATTTAAATTAAATGAAAATTTAAATTAAATTTTTAAATTACACCTTTATATAAATTTATATTACAGAGAATGTAATCTAAAGGCAGAATCTCGATAGGAGGATTGTTTTACGCAGCAAGTACTATAGAAAGTAGTAGGTGTATACTTTGAATATTTTACACGTTTCTTCGTGCGAATTTTCAAATTTTTTTCTATAAGTACACAAAAATCCGCAGTGAAGCAATAATTAATAAATTAGACCTTTATTTCAACTTTGCATAAACTCCCTAAAACTCTATAATTCGTTCAGCAAAAAGTTATCAACTATTGCAAGAAGACACGTAAAAATTTTTATACACGTTAATATCAAACAAAACTCACTCGCGTTAAATATCACGAGAAGATACATAATCATTTTATATATTTCTCCACATTTTTCAAAATTTTTTTCGCAAGTGCATAAAAATACGTAGTGCACATGCCGATAATTAAGAAGCTGAACGACAATTAAATTTCCTTTGTTCCAAGTTTATCGTCGGATGAGCTTTATCAGCTCCCTACAGATTCGTCGAGCAGGGAAAATCGTGGTTAATCGAGCTCGCGATGCATTCTGGAATGCGATATCGGCACGGAAACGGTGGAGTTTCGCGCGACGATCGCGATACGAACCGATTGAAATGGAACGAGAGACGTCTATTAATAGCACGATCGAGGAACTGAAGCGCGTTGCCATCGAGGTGAAATCACGGATAAAGCTCGAGATCGCTCCGAAATAGTGATGGCACCCCGACCTTTCATTGATTATCAGTTCCGTCTCAATTCCACACTCATTTCGCCCATCTTTTCGGCACTGTAACTCGTGAATTGCTACAACTTCTCGCTCGAAGTTCTACAATTTAAACCCTTTGATTGTTTCAGTTACAACGGTACAAGAGTATCGTAGATAATTTGAGATATCAACACTTTGCAGACTTTGATTTTCAATGTCAGCGTCATTTGCAACTTCTGTAAAATTTCAAACTAATCTTAAAAAAAAAAAAAAAAAAAAAGATGAATCACTCATTGTCAGACGTAAGATCAGACGGTAGGTGTATGTTTTCATACTATTGATAGATGTAACATACTATTGTATGTTTTCATACTATTGATAAATAAAGTTTCTAAAGATCATTATTGGAACACGTGTGTACTAAGGGGCTCTAGAGAGTTATAGTAATTGGTTTACTTAAAGGCTCAAAGAGCATAACGTGTTGAATATATCAAAGATTGAACGCATCTTTGATTTGTCACAATGCCTCTTACTCGGTATTAAACCTTTATATAGCAATTTCACCGAGTACATTCATTTATTTTTTTTCACTTACGACGTGTAAAAAGTAAGAAAACAGAAATACGTATCCATAGAGGAAATATAAAGTGGATCAAGTTGATACCATTATCTTCTCTTGTGTCAATATTATTGTCTACAAGGAAAAATGGATCGAAACTAAAGTTATATGTCGGTACTTTCTAGAATTTTATACTGTTGTGTAATGGGAATTAATCATTGAGATTCAAGGCGCTTGTATTCAGAGAAAATTGCACGCAATTTTTAAAAAAAAGTGTGTACACTCCAATACGTATTTAAGATTTGAAAGCGTTTCTTGATTCTTAAATGAGGATGTATGCAATAAAGTGAGTAAAATCAATCGCATTTAAATCTTTGAAGCATCTTCACCTAGAATGATTTCGTTTGATCTATCCAACGTCCACCTTGGGATCTTGAAACTTCGCTTTGATCTATTTTTCTCTACGGATAATAATATAATCAAGACGATATCAGGTGACCTACTCCACATCTAGAATACGTGAATATAAATGTTCAAAATAACAATATTAAAAATATTGATTTGTCAACTTCTTTCTCAAAATTTTATGTCGGATGATTTGCGACTTGTAAAATTTGATTGCTATCACATCCTACAATAATACTGCTAACTTCTAAAATTTCAGTAGTGTTTGTTGATAATTTTTAGGATCTAAATGCAAAAAATATTTACAATAATGAATGACAAAAAGATATTTCTAACCAGATTTCCAAGCGTTAATAATTACATAATTAGTACCATAAATAATTACATAATTAACTAACAATTTTTTTTACTCTTGTGGCAAGCCAAACTCTGGCGTCAGACTGTTAAGAGAATCAAATTTAATCTAAACCAAAAAATCCGACCAAAAAGTGAAACGATTCGAACAGTCTACTTTAAAATAACAAATATACACTTTACGACTTTAAAAAGTTCGAACTTCGTTTTATTACGGACACGACGTGATGAAACGATTGTTTTCAAGTCGGAGTGCAACTGCAGTAAAAACAAAGTGTAGTAAAAGCGAAGAAAGTGGCGCGAGCCGATGAAGGAGATCGTAAAAAAAAAGAAAAAAAAAATGATGTTGGCATAAGTAGAAGTAATAAAATGCTCTTTAGTATCGAAAACGACAGAAAAGACTGACCTATAGATATATTTTAATGGAGTCGTGTTAACGCGGACGTGTTAATGTAGTTGCATCGCCAGACAAATACATAGTTTCGCGACGAATCTATTTAGCTCTATCAGCTAATCTACTAATTGGCGAATTCAATTCGGAGATTCAAGATGAGAAGATAACGAAAACCGCTTTATGGCACATTGATGCACATACGTACTAAGAACGAAAACAAATCTCTAGGAACGGAAATCAAATCTCTGTACACAAGAACGATAACGTGTTATCATCGTGTACGTTTCTTTTGCGTCACGGCTTTCATCAAATTTCTGCATCGTTCAGAACATTTTATACGGATTCGTATTATTCGAGGAGCGAGTAGCTCCGAAGTAGTTTAGAATTTATTAGATATATGGTTTCCATTTGAGAGGAAAATAATTTTTGGCGTGAAACAAACGATCGTTTTGTGATTAATGAAAAACGAGAATTTTCATAATGAGGTAAAATGAATCTGCTCAGTCTTTTGAAACTAGGTATAAGTCAATAAAATTTTGTGGAAGACAGAGGTATTCCACGCATAAAATCAAAGGAAAATAATAAATAGACATCTTGCTACGAATTTTTATTCATTTAATTAAATTGCAATTCGATCAAAGATTCGTTGATTTTGCTTTAATGCCATTTTGTGATTAACTAGAATTTTCATACGACACGAAAATATTGTAAAAACTATTGAAATAAGAAACGGATTCATCCACGTGTTTTTCGAAGTTTCACAAAATTTTCTAACAATGAAAATGGCCTAAAGGACGTAACAAACAGGGTTGAGTTAACTTCAGTCAGAAATAATTCAAGTTTGTTTCAATTACCAACAATGAAAGTTAAATTAACCTCAGTTATTAGTAATTGAAGCTACGTCAACCTCGATTAAAGGTTTATTTCATCTCAAGTCTTATGAATAATTGATTAGAATTGTTCCGGTATATAAAAAGAATTTAGATAACAGAAGTGACAAATGCAAAAAGCAAAGAGTACGATTTAATTAACAGGATTGACGAGCAGAAATTTTTAAATAAACTCCTGATAAACAGATGTGGTTTTTCTAATTCTCGTTCTCGAGATAATAACGCCGGGGAAAGATAAACATAAGTCTCTCTTCAGAATCAGAAATGAAAATTGTACTGCAAATATCAAACGTTTGAGTTTTAGCATTCGATATATTGAAATTTCATCATCTTTCGAATAAATAAAACACTTCAAAATTTAAAAGAAACGTATGTATGAAAAATCTATTCACAAATGTGAATAGGAAAGGAGAAAAAAAAAACAGCAAAAGTTAAACCATTAAAGATCAACATTGATTTAGTATAATAATTAAAATTAATATTTCACGTAAAATTTCTACAATTTAGATTCCATTGTCTCTAAAGAGATTCTATAATTTATAAAATTTACCAAATTGAAAAAGAGGTGGGCCTTTGATGGATCAATATTATGATAGAATGATATTCCAAGTACTCTCGCGAGTGTTTAACATTTCAACGCGGCCAGCGCCATTTTCTTAAAATTTTCAAGTCTTTCTTGAAACAACTACGCGGATAATTCGCAAAATATTCCAAAAACCGGTATAAATTGCTTCGAGCGCCACGAAGTCGCGAGTACATTGATATATATCACTGGTGTTTGAACATTGGTTAGAGCAGCCGCTATATTTAGCAGATAACAGGCTCGAAACAGCACTGAAATCGCACGTGGAACCTGTATTCTGCGTGGCAAACATTGAGAAAAACAAATCTGTTTTCGAGAAAACAAGGATGACACTAAATAATATTACTCTATTAAATCGGGTACTGTCTCTTGAATTAACCTTTAGTTTATTAAAAAAAAATCTATCGTTTCTTTGAATTTAGTTCCAAATTGAATATTGTTTTGTACATTGAGTTTGAATTGGCTATTATCTCAAATTAAATTTAGGCTGAATATAATTTTTTTTTTTGTTTTTTGTTTTTAGACTAGATTTACATTTCAATACTGTCTTTTAAGTTTGCAGTGCAAGTTGAGTATTTTTCCTCGACTCAAATTTAACAATTGCACTATAATTTTAAACATTATCTCGCAGATAGAAATTTATGTACATGTTCCTCCGAATCCAACTTAAAATTAAATTGCACCGTCTTCCAACACAAATCTTAATTATCATCATCAGCATTGTTTTCTTTTTTTAAATTGAATTTAATTTCGAATTAGAACAGACATTATAACTCTCCTTGCAAGTTAACTTTAGGTTTAGTGTTACTTCCAGAATAAATCGAATCCCCTTAGACCGAAGTGAAATAAATAAAGATTCACGCACTACGTCGCGAAGTTGCTGCGGCAACTTTGAAAAACAATTTTTGCCTTCGAAAATATGAAAAAAGAAAAAAGAAACGAATGTGTTCTCTCTCATCGGTGACATCGGTCTTTCAACAAGAAAAGAAAAGTAACGCGAAACGATCTGAATTGAATTTGTTTTCCCTCTTGGTGGATCACTCAGGTACCGGGTGTGCCCTTGTTTCGAGGATTCCGATGCCAATAGCGCGACTGACAATGAGTTCTCGATATGGAAAGTGTGCAGCAACTCGTCCGAGGATGATTCGAGGCTCACTTCGCGTGAGCAATAACGCGAGCAGCCGATGAGGTTGCTTTAAGTGTGCTGCTTCGGAATATCGGTAAACCGTTTCGTGAAAGTTCTCCCTCGGCGAGGAAATTTATTTGTTTATCGATAAAATACCGATTCCAATAAACGAAAGTCAACGAAACGAAGTTTGAAAAGAAAACGAGAGCACGTAGGTGTATACTTTTTTCAGAAAATTATTATTTCGCACGTTGATTCTCACCTCTGTATTTCTTACTTTATTTAATCTTGAGTAATAACAATGTGATAAACAGAAAGAAATATAAACAATGATATACGAGATAATTTTATATATTTTTCTTCTCGCTCGTAGGATATCCTTGATTACCTTGGACAAGCATGTAAATTATAATGGATATTAATATATAGGTTCTACTGTTTCAACAAGATCATCCATCGGAGTAAAATTAGTATAAATACTATAAATATTATTTCTCTGTATTTCTGTCGTAAAAAAATCTGTACAACTTTTTCGCTTGCCTAATATTTCATTCTTGACTGTCACACGCTTCTTTGAAGCGCATCCTCTTTCATCTACCCTCAATTTCAGAATTCCCTCTGAGAGGAAGACAAAAATAAAATTAAAAAAAAAAAGGAGAGCAACAGACAAGCAAACAACGAAAAGCGTCGTGATTAATATTCAACGAATAATTTCTTTTAAAACAAAGAAATTCACACGACATCGGTCATAATTTACATACGTGCGTGCTTATCCATTGCATTGCTGTCCATTTGGCAAGATAAGAAAAAACAATTTACATACTTATCGCTGTTCGTTTCGAGTGAGTCAGTCAGGAAATTTCTACGAAAAGCATTTTTCTTCTGGAGGAAGAAAAAAAAAAAAAAAGAAGAAAGGAAAATCAATGTACTAAACTGTCATGCTTCTTTGAAACATATCTCCCTTTCATCTATCTCGTTTCCAAAATTTCCTTTCGCGACAGGAAGAACAAGGATGAAAAAAAGAGTTAAGAAAAAAAAGACAGAGAAAAGAGAAATACAGAGGAGAAGTAACAAACAAGCAACGAACAGGCGTCGTGATTAATTTTCAATGAAGCTCGCGTACTTTTTTAAACGATAAGGGAACTCGTTCTTTAGAATGGTCTCGGCTTATTCCCATCCACTTCTCGGCGAGTGTGTCGAAAGCAGCGGCGTTTCGAGCTTCGGGGCGAGCAAACTGGACAATTTATAGCCTCGCTGAGACTGAAAAAAAAAAAAACTGAAAGGCAAATTCAACCCGTCTATAGCACCTATAGCGAGGCCGATGACACCGAGAGCGAACAGAAAGGGAATTAATAAGTAACTTACAATTAAAGGCCGGAGCGATTGTTAAGAAACCGCGGTCGCCTATATCATTTACAGGGGGGGGGAGAGGCCGTCATTAAAAGCTTCAACGAGTTTTCGAGATGCAATAAAAAGGATGAGAAAATTACCAGAGCACGCGGCTCGTACCGGTTAGTTATATTAATTGAAGTTACCCTCCAGTGAAAATGAATGAAACAGCCGAGGAAACGTTCGCGAGGAACTGAGAATTATTATTATATGCCCATTGGCCATCTGTTTGACTAAAGGCGATCGTGAATACGAACGAATCGAATTGCGAACATAAATGAATTTCAGAGAAAGGATTGTTCTAGCTTGAAATATTTGCGCAAAGGTAAATGCAAAAAGTTGGATGAAATTTAAAAGAATAATATACCTGTCGATCTGCGCGAGCATCGATATTATGAAAATAAATGAATCGATTGAAGTCAAAGATATTATATTTTGATTTGTGATTTGATTGGTTGATTCAGTTATTCAAAAAGTCGGAGATTATTCTTTGTAATACAGGCGATCGTGATGGATAAGTGAATAAATGAAAATATGAATTTGAAAAGATTATTTTAATCTACGGCCTGATTGACTGATCCCGTTTGTAAAAGGTGAGTATAAAAATTAAAAATTTATATACGTGCAGCTGGATATTTGTAATTACAAGCGATTATGGAAATAAATGAATTGGAGAATTTGAGAAGATTACTTTAATCTACGATCTGATTAACTGATTCCATTTATGAAAGATGAATAATAAAAATTAAAAACGGAGCTGATTTAAAGATGTAAAAATTATTTTCCATATTACAGAAAATTGCGAAAATAAATGAATTAGTCAGTTCGAAAAGATTGCTTTAATTTATAATCTGATTAATTAATTCAACTAATAAAGAGACAAATATGAACGAAAAAGTTGAAGGAACGTTTAAAAATTACTATATGGTAAAAAACAAATACGGATGAAAGAGTGGAAGAAACACGAGATGGAAGGATTATAATAATTTGCGTAGTCTACGCAATTATTATAATATACTTACGAAGATTAACGATTGAATATATTAGGAGAAAATTAATCAAATTTATAACTAATATAACATTCGCAGAGAATGAAAATAATTACTGTAACAGACCAAATTACTATTTAAATAAGAGGACTAAATAAATTCCAAGATTATTTTAACTCATAATTGACTCAATTAATTAATTTTCCAAAGAATAAGATAATCCGTAAAATAACGCGCGAAATTTCGTATATAAAACAAGAAACAAAAATGTGACCAAAGTATAACGATACTCTCTGCGATATTTAATAGACAAAACAATTAATTATTAATTAATAATTATACAAAATTGAAGATATCTAACGAGTAAGTAGTATGCCATGCTACGTATCTAGAAACAATGACCACTAATCGGAAACTGTCTAATTGCCAAGGAACAAGCCCCAAATCCCTCCCGATATTGCGAATCAAATCAATTGGACGATCTCCGAACCGCAAACGACGAGATTGCCTGGATCACTGATCGATAAATTTCACTTCACTACGATCGTGGATCAGATATTGCTTCTGGATCACGGTCAATTGATTATTTGACAGTATATAATTAGTATCGTTAAATAATAACAACAACAATAATAATATTACAAGTCTCGTATCGAAACTTCGATATTAAACGAACCATTTGATACGTAAAATCGTCGTAAATTTGCAAATTGAGAATACAGTCATCTTTGAACGTACATTTTTTGACACATTCGTTCGATTTACTTCAAATTTCAATTCAAAATATTTTAACGAATAAACCAATTGGTTTAAGATTGTTCGTGCAATACTCTAGCACTGAGAAGTGAAAACTCAATTTCAGAGGGTTGAATTATAACTCTTGCGTCGCGTCTCGAGTACTCAGGGTTAATTACCCCCGAAATTTTCAGAGAATAAGAATACCTGGTCGAGTTGACTATCCAACGATATTCAGTTGATAGAAATTTCGTTAGGCCGCAGATTCGCCGGCAGTTGGCTAGGTTATCGAGCGTTTTTTTTTATTATCGATACGCAGCTATCGATTGCGGCCATTGCAGAATAACCGTTCCATGAAACGTAATCGTGGCTCGCTTGTGTATTCTCCGGCGGACGAATAATGAATCAACGTCATTAATCGTATCAGTTGGATTGCCTGATTATTCTCAAACGCCGGGGCAACGCGTGGATCGTAGATTAATCGAGTTCGGCGCGAAAATAAACGAGCGGTAGTTGAAAACAATTCCTCGAAACACGGTTCGTCGTGGTTCAGCTTCCGGTTAAAAAGGACTTGGCTTGACGTTGAAACATGACTGTTTTTTCATACGAAAAAAAAAAAAAAAAAAAAAATGGAGATTGTTCGGTTTCCTAATGTGAAACTCGAGGCTTTCTTTTTTTTTTTACAATTCTTCAAATTTATGGCTACTTGCAAGAATTTTTCAGTTAGTATTGGGACTGTGAGTGCTACAGAAAGAACATACATTTTTTTTTTTGTTTTTCTTTCTAAAGAAAAGTAGCTTTGAATTTCCATGAATTCTACATTAATAAAATTGTCTTTTCGACATCGTGGCTGGAATACGAATTTTTTCACCTAATTTTATGCGATACTACGTACCAGCTTTTCAGGAGACTTGAAGTTTACATGTTCGAAATAATTATATGTTTGGTTCCAATATTCAATCTTCTACATTCCGCGCTTTCTATAAATAAAATATTGAACAAAAAAGAAAGACGTCTGAAGAGGTCTAACGCGATGAAAAAACGAGGACAATAGCATGGTTGGAATACCTCTTTGTGGTCGCGAAATGACGTTAAAATTAGAAAATCAATAAAAATTACTTGTTATGTTTTTCCTGATCTTCGCATCACAGTTGATGAAAATATATAACATCACGTTATAGCGCGAGTAAGTTTAAAAGGTGGAACGAGAAGAACACACTGAACTATAATTGACAAGGGAAATGCAATTGCACATCTTAGAAAAGACAACGTGTTTAATAAGAGTTTTATTTTACACACATATAAAACAGTAATTTATCGATCTAATTATTCTTAAGTGGAATAATAAAAAAGATATAGGCAATAACGTAAAATTCGTTCCATTCGTTTCGAAAGCCTTTTCATGGCTTTAATCACGATTCTGGTCATTATACTCATACGAAATAAAAAAATCAAAGAGAAGAACCTTAATTAGGACGAGTCTAGGCTATGTATGAAAGGAAGCGGCAGAACGAACGAATAGAGCCACTAATTAAAAATATGCCGCAGCACTTTGATGTTTGAGTATCGATTTTTTTAATCTCTTTCACGCGTCTCACGCGGTAGAAAGAAAGAAGCAGCAATTTTTAATGATACTCGAATGAAATTCGAAGCTGATCAATCAAGCAAGCTTTTAACGTATAATAGGAATTATTTCAATATTATCTTCAAGATAATCTTCGACGCTCGTTATCGACGTTACTTAGGCTACTTAATTCGTTATCTATTGTCCTTAGACAGTTCTCATTATAAAATAGAAACTCGTTTCAGATTGTTTGCGAAAACGATTAACAGCTTATCAATAGAACTCAGTAGCTAGAACCAGTGGCGAAGTGTTTCTGGAACAGCTAGTTCTTAAATTCTACCGAATTTCCGTGAATTTCAGGAAAGATGTTTAACATCGAGACTCTTAACTTCACTACTTCGCTATCGACGATCGAGACGTATTTCCCTGGAATTTTCTGCTAAACTGAACAAACGATCGTTTATCTTTGAGATTAAACTAGATTTATTGAAAATCGTTCGTAAGCGAATTAAAGTTGACGACGAATGAGATGTCAGGGTACATTATTTAACAAGAGAAAAAAATAACTGCTAATAATTGCAACGAAAGATACAAAACGAAATTTCTTCAAGTAATTTTAAAAAAATTGTATTGTTATTTATTTTAAAGAAATCAATATATTTCTTGTCTTTGGACAAAATGTGACAATCTGTGAGAGTTTAATGTTATCTTTTCTGTAATTGGATAGTATAAAATAATACTGTAAAGACCGATGACGTTACTGCAACGTCATGTGATTTTCAGCGCTTAGCGATTGATGACGTTATTGTAATTGTCATGTGATCTTGCGTTTGTAAATCTTTTAACAATTTGATATATATCATTACACATATATCATTTAATATATATAACAATTTAAGATGTATGTTTTTCATTAAACAATTTAATATATATCATATAACGAATTTACATGTATTAAAAGCTATTCTCAAAAGTAGTTAGTTGTTATAGTATTGAGTTTAGGTATCATTCTTACTTTTCATCATCATGTATCGCAACATATGGCGTAATTACATTTTACAAACATTACGATGTGAGTACATAAATAGAATCGTGTTTGTTCATATTCTATTAAATGAATGGATCTATTTATATGACTATGAACAAAAAAAAAAAAATCATAGATAATCGAGAACATGGCTTTCAAAGTGCTGAATTAACAAAGGAAGTACGTGCCTTTTGAGATACGAAGATTTTATCTTTTCCCTCATCAAACAGAATTATCATACGTAGATATATCTTTTTAATTACCGAATCTCGCCATAAAGTTGAAAGAAAGGGAGGAAGGTAAGACGCTGATAAAGAAGATAGGAAAACTGTCACGTAAAGAATATCACCCGACATGTTCTCGTTAGAAACCTTCTAAAGTGCTTTTTAAGTATACGTGCAGCATGTGACTGATTGGATTGATAACCGCTTCAATGGATAAAAAAAGAAAAAAAAAATACTTTGAACAGAATCAATTAATTGTTGCATAACATTCTCTTGTACGCTTATCGACAATTCGAAACGAGTCTTTTTTTCTTTTCCTCTCGCATTAATGAAACGTGTGCAAAATTCCATTTATAGCTCTCCCCAGACCTGTTCCACAATTCTTCGAGTTCGAAATTACATGAAACGGCAGATTATTATCTTTCGTGACTGTCGTAATAGATTTCTGTGAAATGATGCTTTTATTATAGACTGTTAATATAATTTGTATATCTAAATTCGTCGACGAATCTGAGAATTAATTAATCTTCTGACTCAGTCATCGTACACGTGGAACTCGACGAATGGTTTAAAAATTGATCGTCTTAATAAGAAAATAACACAAAATAAAAATATTTAGGCTGGACGAAATTTTGAGAGATTCTACATTTTCTACAAAAAAAAAAAAAAAAAAAAAAATTTTATCACTTATAGTGAAAACATCGCTGCACAATAGGAAAACATCTTTGAAAAAAGACGGACTGTCAGACTGGAGATTTTGCGCTTTAAAACGCAAGCAAAACGATTGCTACGTGACTTTTTCCTATGAAAAGTTATAACAAGTTCGAAGTATCAATTTCTCAAACTATGCTACTCACTACTCGTCCCAAATCTTCTGCAACACAACGAGTCTAATCGACTCCACGATAGACCTTTGTTTCATCAATTGCTTACAGCTTGTTTAGATGTAAGTCGTTTTAAAGCGGAGAAAGACGTGTTCCGAGCGGGGAAGAATAACGAACACGCGTAACACACGCCGAGGCCATAGTTATTGAGTTATGAGCGGGTCACGCAGCTGATCGACCATATAAATAGATCGACCGTACATTGAACGGTTATTCTCGTTCTCGTATGCTGAATTCACTTCGACCGTCGAGGACGCAGAAAATCATTTAACGCAAGAACGTTTAACTGTCAAACGTTTATCCACGTTGAATGAATGTACCACTCCTTCTTAATTCTCGAACGCAATTGCGATCGATTTCAACGATTTTTCGATGATTTCCGATACTTCTAAAATCTTGTCAATCGAATGCTAAATTGAATCACGGAGATGAGCCGAGGCGAATCGATTTCAATAATTCTGCAAAGCATCGATCAATTTCCAACAAACTTTGCATCAACGGACCGAAGAAAAGTATAGAAAGCGAATGGCACACGCCATTAATGGCTAGTTCATAATTTTGTAAAATGGAGCTGCAAATTTGCAACAAACAGACGTAGCGCGTATTCCAGACGAGTATTTCAAATAAAGCAAGGCGAATGAAATGGTTGAACTTTCGGAAAATTTAAACAGGAAACATTTGTTGCAGGCAACGCGACGTTTGTGTAACAAACGTTACGATCATCGCTATGAATTTATTGTCAGCGTCTTGTCAGGTGTATACTCAAACTAATTGTTTGGCACTTTGCTACGAAAGAACACGTAAGATCGACGAAGTGTATTTCCTCGTACTTCAAATACGTCAATAGTTTGTATTCGAGGTCTTGTCAAACGTGTCTACATTCATGATTCTACCGACGATATTCATTGAACCTATGCATCATACATTCGTAGCGCTCATGTAATAATCACGTAATAAATAAACAGTGGAATTGATAATATACGATGTAAATATATTATTTACATATTGTTGAGTATGAGTGTAATATTGGAATTCTTTTTCCGAGCCTATGAATGACTGGATACAAGAATCGAATAATTATATGTAATGAGAAAAAACGTGTCTATGGAATTTTTTCTTCTCAGTTGATTTACGTGTATTGTTAAATTCTGTTCTTTTAACGGCGTGCAAGTAGATATATATTTATGCATTATGTCTGGATTTTATGTAATAAAAAATTTGATGACACAGAATCAAGAGAACAGTGAATTCGATAGATTTACGACGATAAAAAAGTAACAGATATAATATAAAATAACGAACAAACAGTGGAATGAAAATTTTTTTAATATACTGAAAGCATCTCGCCATTCCTTGATTATAATTTTGCAGTTGTCGATAGTTGCGAAACTTTGCAACGAACATTTAATATATTCCAATTACACGCGATTATCGTTCTAATAAATTGTAACAAACATCGTGAAATCTGAAAAAAATGAAAATTGCTCGTGTCGATATTGTAATTTTAGGATCATTAAATTTTATTGTAACAATTTTTATAATTAAAAACTTTTTCTTCAAATTAAGATCAAATTAATTTATTTTCATGATCAATTTCAATTACTGTTAGTTTACTAATTTTATCACTACCTGTATTGGCCGGGGCTATTACTATATCATTATTTGATCGAAATTTCAATACATCGTTTATTGATCCAATTTTATACCAACATTTATTTTGATTTTTTGGACATCCAGAAGTTTATATTTTAATTCTTCCAGGATTTCGATTAATTTCGCAAATTATTATAAACGAAATTTAAGAATAATTTATGGCAATATTAGGAATCAGATATTTAGGTTTTATTGGTTTGGGCACATCATATATTTACTGTTGGATTGGATATTGATACACGAGCATATTATATTTCACATCGTTGCGAAACGAAATTTTTCAGACGCGTAGGTAGTTTTCTCGTGAATCATACGTTTGAATAATTGCCGGTCTATAAAGGTACCAGAGCTCAATCTGTCAAGATTACAAACGGCATTAGATCATCGGCTATAAACTTCATTCAACTACCCATTTTACTGTTTCGTTTTGAAATACAGCGACTCGAGGCTTGCGATTACGATTCATTCGTATTTACTCGCATTTAACTACTACCTGGCTACGTGCAATGCATCTTAAACGTTGGTTTACAGGGTTGTAAATATTCTCTGCACGTGTGCATATTGTCAAACGGGGTGAGACGAAAGGGTTGAAAGTGGAAACATTCAGTGGCACTTGGCGTTCTCACGATGCCTCGTTCGAGAGAAAAAATCGATTGTTTAAACTGGTAAAGCGCGTATTAACTCTCGCGAGATTAATGGTGTGATACGAGGTTTACGAACAATGATTACAAATCGAGTGTCATTTTAAGAATTATGATTAACCTGTATTCAAACATGAATTACAGTCTACATTGTTATATTACTGCGTTCATTCTTTAAAAAAAAAAAAAAAAAAAGAAAAAAAAATACATTTTGAAGGGATTAAACTTCAAATGTAGGCTACGAAACGACGAATACGATTTCCAGTATGAAACGATCGAGGGCACGTCAATCTTATCAGGACGTTGTGAACAATTGCTCTTTGTAGACCAAACACTGTCTTTGAAAAGAATTCTAAAATCCCGGAAGCTCATACTCGAGTGTTTTGTAAGAATTAAATTCATCTATCAAGTGTTGTATTTTAAAAAGTTATCTTAAATTAAAACATTCAGAAATCTAGGTAAAAAGTTGTGAAATTTGGAAATAAAAATTCATCCATTAAGTGTTTTAAACAGTTGTCTTAGATTATAACATTTAGAAACCTCGGTAAAATCTAGAAACTGAAAGAAAAAAATTATCTTGTCTGTTGAACATCGCAAAGGATATTATATTTTCTCTTCAGGTATTTCATACTTCACTTCTTACGCTTCTCATTATCTTCTCATCATCTTCAACATTTTTCACGAACTCCTCATGAGAACAAAGATTTCCACACTCTGTCAATTATACGTATATATAGTTATATATAGATTGCGGCCGAATATTGCCATAAGGAGACCGATCTCGATTAACAGGGAAAGACCTAGACACGCTGCACTGAACGCGGAACGAAATTTTAGGGCAGAGTTCGTTCACACTAATCTAGATTCGGGAATCTAGTGTCGTCAACGGAGAGGTTGGTACGGAACTGGCGTGCTTCCAGGTCTCTTCACGGCAACCAGAGAGAAAAGCGTGCAGCCTGGCTCGAGAAGGGTATACTGCACAGCCTTAGCGATTAATCGACATTCGAGTTAAGATACAAATTGAGTCGCGAGATGCTGCAACGCCTCTGCGACAAGAACTGCAACATCCATCTTCCCTCTTCTCTTTCTTTCCTTTTTTTCTTTTTTTTTTTTTTTTTTTTTGAAGTGAAAACTTCGTTAGGCGCGTTAAGCGATTTTTGGTAGGGGAAAGTTATGGGTTCGCGTCATTGACATGCAATGACGTAATGCGCTTGGCCAGCAGTGAAAGCATACACACACACCATTAATTGATTTTTTGAATGAAGCATTAGGTTTGACTATGTCCAATGATCGAAAACTCAGTACTACAGAATATAAAACGACGATCGATGCGGTTTTTACACGATATTTACATAAATTCCAATCAAACATTTTTGTTTCTTACTTCAATTACCATATGCCTATTGTATCCTTTTTAGAATATAATGAAATGAGTATTGTTGAAAATAATGATGATAATGATGCAAACAATGAAAATAATGTTGAAAATTAAGTTTACTGAAATTTATGTAAATACAAATACTATGTATAAATAATATAAGCGTATATTAATTATTATTTCAATTAAGTTGTATTTATATTTTGTACTGGGCTTGCGCAGCCCATCATATGTTTTGACTAATAAATAAACTAATAAATAATATAAAAATGTATATAATTGTTGCTCGGAGTGCCGATAGATGTGAAAACCAGACTAATGTTAATAATTTTCATTTACAAATTATGAAATTTTAATTTTTGATACTACAATTAATTTGAAAATTCAAAAAAAAAACCACTGTTATTTCATAGTTTCAAGTTTTCACTTCTGTCGACAGTCCCCATGACTGTTTTTTTTTTTTTTTCTGAACTGAACGAGCGAATACTATGATCTATCTTTATATCTGACGATTAAGATTTAGGCATGGAAAATTTGTCGAGTACATTTGAATCTCGACTGGAAATTTTAAATGTACGGAATAAGATTTTTTTCACTGTTTAAGACTTAAGAAAATCGAGTTCGAATATGTTTCTTTTTTTTTTTTTCCAAGAATTGGCGCAATGTACACGTGCTTGACAGATATTCAAATTTAATATTCAGTATAATTATATAAAACATTGAGATAATTCGTGCAGCATGATTGTTTCGCTTCTTTCTCAAAAATACAATACAATTTGCAATTACAGTCGGAGCAATGTCTCGATTTTTGAACCTGCACATCTGGTAAATTAAAACAATGTTTCTCTTTTTTTTTTACCGTGAAAGAACATTATAAATTGAAACTTCTCGTCAAAAATCTTCTCGTCCTATTCGGCAATTACCTGCCGAAAATAATCATCATTGTAACGTGATTTTTGTATGGATTTTCTTATGGATTTACAAGACACGTGTCCAACGACTGACGATCCGAAGCAGAGTCTGCTGAAATTGCTATCGTGCCGAGCAAGTGGCTAGCTGGTTGCAATCAACGACAAAAGGGAACTTGTAAGGGTTCGTATTCGCGAAGTAGTCAGTGTGCTGCTTGTATGACAGTCCCTTAGCTTGATAGTTCTATTTTCGTCTGGCAATTAGCGGGTTTGCTCGCTGAACAAAAACTAGCGGCTCTGGATTGGCCTCTCCAGCCACGTTGTTAGCTGTTTGGATAAGGATTTTCCTGCGCGAGCGCGCGTCGCTAAATGACCCGTTTCAACAACCAATCAACGTTATCTGGCTACAACGTAATGAAATAATTATTTCTACAATTAACATTGAATAACATGGTGTGACACGGTTATCGCAACACGAACGCGAATGTTACAATGTTAAATAAGGATGAGAATCCGTACAAACATTTAATTCAGAAAGATAAAGACAAAGACGAAATATTGTTTGGATTACACTAGCTCGTCAATTGATATCGTTAGGTTGTAGATGAAATAATTTTGAGTTAAGTAGATAGATACTACTACCCCTTCGGTTCGTTCGAAACGAGATAAGATTTGCGAATTATCTTCATGGATTTCAATTGTTTTCGAGGCACATAAATAAAACTTCCAGCTTTGTATTTCAATTTTTTTTTTTTTTTTTTTTAATTAAAATGTTACAAACTGGCAGAATTATTTGCACGTTTCAAAATTACACAGAGCAGAGAAAAAAAATTGCTATTGATTTACAAATAGAAATCTCTTATCGTAAAGTAATAACTTTACTGACTGCTTTTTCTATTCTTTTAATTTCCATAATGATCTATATAGATTGTTTAAAACAATTGCCAGATTTCAAATCGTAGTAAACAACTACGATTAACTAATAATTCGACTGCGATGTCATATTTCCACGAACACGAATTCGAGGAAATGGAATTCAAATAAAACTTCCCTTCATCTTCCAAATTTTTGTATCCTTGTATCTTTAAAAATGCACAAATGTCTGCTAGCGAAATTTCAATCACAGAGGGTTGAATTTTGCACGAATCATACGGAAGCCACCGTGAATCTATCAACGAGGAAGGGCGAACATGCAGCACAAGCTGCTCGCCAGCGACCCTGAGAGAACCCGAGTTATTGATTATATGAAAACACCGTAATTTTGCTTTGCTCTTACTCGTAACAGCCTATTATTAAACGCGTATCTTCGAGGCGCGCCGAGGTATCTCGCGGGCACAACCGATCCGATCCGATTAAGCGGAATTTTTATGCTCGTTACGCGTGTTACGTGTGCAGAAGATCTCAATCTATCGCGTGATTTGTCGATTCCTTTCGAACCTTGATGATCCTTTTTCCACGAGAAGATTTCCGATCTTTCCGGGCCCACACATGATTCACCATGTAAAATTCTTTCCATCGAACGAAAATATTGTTCAACTTTACCTGTTTGAACTGTTTCGTCCATGGATTTTATGCACCTGGTCTTTCAAATTGCGTTTCCTAGAAATGATTCTAGAAACTCTGCAAGAAGCATCCAATTAATGATCGAGCAGCTTGAAACTGGGAATTTTATAAGCTAAAATCTAAAAGAAAACTGATCAAGCGAAGGAATATCGTGCAATTGACACTGGAACTAAAGTATTATATAAAACTTGCATCGGTCGTTAATTAGACATGTGAATTTTGCCTTTCGAAGTTATCCAATACAAGTTTTATCGGTGAACTCTTTCATGAATATCATTATGATCTTACGCTCTCAAATTTAACAAAACTAGCAAAGTGATAAAAGAAAATGAGCGATTTAATTTTTTAAAAATTTTATACGCGCGAAATGTGTATTTTGTGAGGTTCGAACGATATTTCTGTAAATGTACAAATCGTATAATTTATCGCATTACGAATAGTTTTGCTATTTCTCTGCTTTAACATCTCTGATCGGAATTTAACGTTTTAGTCGACGATATATATATATATAGTTCTAGCGTTGAAACAAACGACGATTAACATCGATTTCTCCGTGACTTCACTATGCGACACAGAAACGGTGACGACGTTCGAGTCTCAGGATTGAGTACAACGTTCACTCTGACGTCACTCAAAGCTTACCTCATCGAGGTGCATTATAAAGTCAAAGTGCAACTCATTCTCGGCCTCGTTTTACGCAATCGTCGTGTTCCTACATTCCTAAGGAAGAACGATGGAACGTCGTACGGACCCGTTCGACATTAAAATTCGTGGATGTTTTCGGATTGCGTTGGCCGGAAACGGAAACCACCTTGACGCAAGGTGTACCGACGAGCCGTGAAACGTGACTTTCGCAAAGATTTTCCTTCGCTCTTTCAACGACGATCCGCTTGGAACGTGCTTTGTGTAATTTTATGGGATTCCGTGAAACTTTCATCGTTTCTCGTCGACCAAGGGATGAATTTCTTTTCGTTCGCGCTCGAACGAAGGGATCGCTAATAAAACGACTGTCAGAGATTACAAGTTATTATCAGACTGCGAATTTTCAAGTTCATTGATGAGAAAAGGGGAGTTTCAATTCACGTCACAGACGTGATTATATTTCTCGCAGAAGTTCGATACGTTTTTAGAGAAATTTCAACGATTCTCCGTAAAATACAGAGCTAAATAAAATATTCGCATCTTTCTTAACTTTTATTATAATGATTTTTATCAATATGAAGTTTAGTAATTTCGTTGATACTGAATCATAATTTTCTGATGAAAATCTTTGTGAAGTGAAACAAACAACACTAGAATTCTGAGATAATTGATCTGACTGATAAAAATCTTTGTGAAACAAACAACACTAGGATTCTTAGATAATTCATTACTGTTCAGTTGTCATTATAAATATCTTGTGAAGTGAAACAAATAACACTAGGATTCTCAGATAATTGATCTGACTGATAAAAATCTTGTTAAGTGAAACAAATAACACTAGGATTGTTAGATAATTGATATAACTGATAAAAATCTTGTGAAGTGAAAAAAACAACAATAGGATTCTTAGATAATTCATTACTATAAAGTTGTCATTATAAATATCTTGTGAAGTGAAACAAATAATAACACTAGGATTCTTAGATAATTCACTACTGTGAAATTCAGTTGTCATTATAAAGTCTCAGTTTCCTTCTACCAACAGAATACGTTATACTTTTTTATTAACAAGAACGAATATTTTATTAAAAGAACGAGTACACCCACTGACATTCTATATACCAATTTCTCGCAAATGGAATCGAATTTTCCTCGAAGAGATGACTAACGAGCTACACGGTGATTACCTCTCACGCATTGTAGTTTCCTACCCCCTGGGCTAGTACATAATCGTCGCGAACGAAGCAAAGAAACGGAAGATTTCCCCGTGATTAAAGTTCTAAGAAAACGAAGGAGAAGCAAGTTCGCGAATCAACGAGGCAAGGAATTCTTGCCAACTCGCGTGACAAGACGAATCGTTGAAATTGTCGCAGATGGAAAATTTGCCTGGTTCGCATGTTACACGCCGATGCAACTTCTGGTCGGTCGTATCGAGAAAATGCGATCAATTTTCACGATGCGCGCGTTGAACAACTTTTCTGGACTGGCGAGTCCACTTGGCAACTGTTTCAAAAGAACGAGATATATAAAACTTGGCTAACGTCAAACAGGTTCGTCCATCCTCGTAATTACTGAGAGAAACGTTTCACGCGTTTCATCGACTAAGGATATTCGATAGCTGACAAATCGTGCTTGTACTCGCGAAAGTGTGCGAGCTTTAATAACGTTAGAACTGTAATTAATTTCGTATTTAAAAATAATACTTGTAACTTTAACAATGTTCATATTTCTCTGGAAATTGCACGAAAAGGAAACGACACTTCGGAGAACTTCTGAGCAAGAATCATATCTAAAGACTTGACGTAAATACATCACCTTAAAACAAATAGGCACTTCGTTCCAAAATTGCAGAAGTTAAATTTACAAATTCAATTTGCTAAAACTACTTCAAACGAAATTAGCGACAACTTGATTTTTACATTCTAAATGTGGTGACTCTTACGAATTCGGAATAATGAAATTGTATTCCAACATGAAGTTATTTGAATCAAATGTATTCTAGTATTTTAGAGACACCACGTTCAGTTTTAGTGAACTATAACGAAACTTTGACAACGTATTGATCGCACCTTGTAACAACATTGTCATTGTATTGTCATGCGTCAAACGTTGTTAAAATTAACTCGAATTTTCTAAGAATCGATTATTTTCTCATATAAACATTTCTGTAGATATTAAGAACATAATTCTAGCGGAGAGAGAGAGAGAGAGAGAGAGAGAGAGAGAAAGAGAGAGAATGTGTTAACTCTCAAAGCGCGAACAATGTCGTCCATTTCGCGAATTCTAAAGAAACGATTTGGCAGCTTTCCCGCGTCAGAAAGCAAGGTGAGATCGAGTTCTTAAAAACAAAGCAGTCGACAACCTATCTTCTTTAATCTTTACTCAGAAGAGGCGCGTTGCCCTCGAAAAAAGAAACACTGCAACTCACTCTCTTCTTCAAATTTTTTGATATTCTTAGCAATTCGAAGAATCTGAACTCGCTTTCTAATTGCAAAAATAAGAATCGAATCTCGCAGATCTTTTCTATTCCTTTGTTATTACACGCGTGCACGTTTATACGTTTTGTTGTATTTAATTTTTACATTCATTCCATTGCTTGCTGTCAATTGTAATTTTGAACAATCAATTAAAAACTCTCGAACTATAATTTAGTATTTGAAGTGTACGTTAAATCATTCTAATTTTCATCGATGTGATTAAAAAAAAAAAAAATGTATTTATATTTTACAATATTTTTTTAATAG
This sequence comes from Tetragonula carbonaria, assembly GCA_032399595.1. Lineage (NCBI taxonomy): Eukaryota > Metazoa > Arthropoda > Insecta > Hymenoptera > Apidae > Tetragonula > Tetragonula carbonaria. Next base: position 17,120,476 of record JAUCRC010000005.1, on the reverse strand, counting down.
CATCGCCTAATAATGATTTGGTTACTTCAGATTAACAGAGATCGAATTCAATGATTCAGCTTGGAAGCGCGTTGATCGCGCGGAGACGATTTTTCGCAAGCAATCGGCCCTGATAAAGAAGACACAACCACAGTGGCAAAGTTCAAATTTACCAGCACGTGCTGGATAATGATCAGTTTGAGAAAAAGTCGACGGCAACACGCGACGCCTTCATGCTATAATTAAACGAACCGATCGCACTAGAATTCGAGGCAAAATCGTGCTGTAACAAAAGATTCTGATTGATATTTTGAGATAAAGAGAGATAAAGAGAAACGTGTGTTTGTTTAAATATTACAATTACTTACTGTCAAGGAAAATGTTTAAAAATAGAACGATTTTAGCGTTCGATGAACAAATGAATTTGTTGATTGGAAATGGCGCAGAGTTAGGGCATTCTTTCGGAGTCGAAGCATAAAATTCTACAAGTATAATACACAAAGTGGAAAAGAATTAGAATTTTCAAATTTTGCAAAGGACTAAATGACGAAACCGGAATTTCATATGTAGAAATTTTGAAGTTCAAACTTTCATGAAGAGTTAAAGAATTCACAATTATATAATAATATAATATAATTATCTACATATAAATATAGAAAATTCTAGAAAAGAAACTAATAAAGTGAGTCAGGAGTCAAATTAATCAACTCCACTTTCTATAAGTTTCCCAACTTTGTGTAATAATGACACTCTCAGGAGATGCGAATCTGAACAAAAATCTGCAGTCTATATATAGACATTAATTTCAGGCGGCGTCTTCGAAATTCAAACAACGAATAAACAAACTCGACGAATTCAACGTCATATTTGAAAGAAAGACGTTTGTCTTCAAACGTACTCCCAAAAACAGCAACAGGATCAATATATATTCGTGATATATTCGTAATAAATCCGACTGTCGTGCAAAAATCGACCGTTCACGCGCGTCTAACTTTCAGCACTCGTGAAAATACCGAATGTTGAGTCACTTGTGAACGCGGGGGCGTAGTAGATTTTTGTTGGCGCCGCTTCGAAGAGCCTCGAGTGAAAAATACGGGCTCTACCTTTGTTCGACGAGTTTACGTTGGACTTGGATCAAACGCGACGCGATCTAAATTCGACGACGTCACCGCTGACGTTCTCGACACCAAAGACAACTAATAATTCTTTGTAACAATGACGTCACTTTTCGTCGAGCCTCCTGCCAATTCTCCGATGAGCTAATCGTTCCTGCAAAACGCTCATCACACGACGGAACTTGTGGCAAACGTTCAAGAAAATGGAGACTCAAGGAAAATCGATCGATTTGCTCTTAATAATGATTAACGTTTGAAACGCGATGCAATTAAAGACACACGTGAACGTTCGAATATAAATTTTACGGGTTATGAAGTATTTTATGGGCTAGAAAGAGGTTACCATCTTCAAGGATCTCTCAAATGATAAAATGGTTAAATCTCCAAATTTAACTTCGTGGCAAGAATCATATAAAATAGGCATACGATATATAACCAATAGTAAAATTACTCTTAATAAATCAAAATTGTCCCTTTCAAAGATTAAAAGCAAACGTAAATATTCGAAATATAAATTTCGCGTAGAAACGAAAGACTTTAATAAAGAAAAAAAAATGACAGTTTTATAAGATATTTCTTCCTTTTTTATCTTTTTGTTGCCGATCATAATTTTCGTTCTTAATAAATATTAATCCTTTTTTCTTAAGCAAGACAAAATCAAGGATAAAATAAATGGAATGTAATTTTTGGTAGAGTCGAAAAGGTTTTTAACGAGAGAAGGAGGAGCGCATTTTATGGGTCGTTTCTTTCTTTTGGTTCTGTTGTTGAGGCAGAAACACCGGCGAAAATGGCGATAACGCCATAACTATTAATAGAAAGAACCAGTTACATCGCCTGCGGCGATATTTGCAAAAATAGACCACACACTCCACTCGAAATCGTGCGACGTTCCACAAATTCTTCGTTGAAGATCGCTACTTCCGATCATATATCGAACAGGCTTGAGTCGATTCGAAAATTGACACAGAGATTTCACTTCGATTTCTCTGAAAACTCGAGGAAAATTGTAAAAGGAAAACAGATTTGCGAATCGATAGAATGAATAAAATTCAAGTTAGCAGGCAATCGGGAAATCAAGTCAGAAGAAATATCACGACGAAAAAATAATTTCGATATTTTTCGAAATCGATCAAGTGGGATGAGATCCAGGTTCCAGATACGGGGATCAACTTTTGGGCAAACTTTCGGGATAGCTCGCAGGTAGTTTCGACCCTATGGGTAAACGACGGACCCGCAGGTATAGAGGATACTTAATAAATCATGCCGATTCTATGCCTAACTGCTGTTAGACACAGGAGGTAGGATCATTTCGATTCATACCTAAGCGCTGGAGCGCACAATGTACGGGCGAATGTTCGATAAATCATTTCGACTCTATAATAATTAGGAGTATCTAAACTCACGGAAATTCCACGAAACTTTGCTAGATGATTTCGATTCATGACTAAATGATAACAACCGGCTCGATAAATAGCTTTGATCATGGAACTGGTTTTGATCGTTTCGTTCAAAAATCAAATTGCCATAAATTTGGCAGTTTATAACAGGATCACAGCAGCGAAGAAAAACTGAGAAATTTACTTCGATGATAGATTTTCATGATTTTGAGCTTGTTGGTCGTATAAGATGAGCTGACTCGTTATTCGGATTTTGTTAATTATACTTGCACGTGTAACGACTAAATTTGCTTTTGCTACACACGTTGATAACAAAATAAAGATAAACGATACTTTTTTGGAAGGTGAATCAGGAAGAATTAGATATTTTGTGGACCAAATGATAATTAATTAAAAAAATAGAGAGAGACTGGATTAGAGCTAAGTTAACTATCGAAACAAAGATGAAACATTTCTTTTCGTAATCGTAATGTCAGAAGAATAAACTTTTATAATATAAATCGATCGCCATGGATTCTCACGTACGCGAAAGTTCGAATTGCAAAATTACGTGAAAAATCAAAGTAGAAAAGGGGAAATATGTATAAAGTATCCAAACGAGATTCAACTTCCGGTACGTCGTGCCCTCTACCTAAAGACGACTTTACTACCTTACCGACCATTCTATCGATCTCACCAGCGGGAGAGAACAGCCAAGGAACGTCGATGAGAACGATCATCAGCACAGATCGCTATCTTACAACACGTTAGTAAGTTTTTCACGGACGTAGCACGTTAATCACGATAACGAGTAGCTCGTGTTAACACGATAGATAACGAAATCCGACAGGAACACCAACGTCAAACTCGATAGAATTTTAGCAACTTCGTAGCAAAATCGGATACCATTTTCGACGGCCATTTTCCGTCTCCGGAGCATAAATTTTCATAAATACACGTCGCAATAATACAGGGGCTTTATCGATCGTGCTTTATACATAAAACAAGATTTAACGGTGTTTCCCGGCCCGCGAATTTTAATTATTCCGCGTTATCGCTCCAACACCTCATGCCGAATGGTCGCCTGACGCATTTATCGGTCAGTTTCGCGCCGAAGATTATACGTTGTTCGATGGAAAATTTTAATAAATCGGCGTCAGAGACGTGCCGTGCTTATTTGAATTTCAATTACATCCGGAGAAATGGAATTTTGACTTGCGTGGTTATTAATATTGTTGCCGTTTTCTGGCGAATCAATGCGATTCTAGGCCATTTCTGGTGACACAATGCGAACAACAGATTTTATTTTAGCGAGTTCGATGTGTAGCTTGGACATTGATTTTATTCTATAGACTCTGGTCCGATTGAATCAGAACCACTTGTAATTTTTAAACGTTTTAAAAGTTTATTTTTCAATAAAACCGGAGAGTCTGGAAACGCGATTTAGTAATGAATTTCATGAGGTTACATTACGAATTACATTTCGTTTAAACTTTTCTATCACAAAATAAATATTCTGAGCAATCAAAATTTCAGTGAATTGTACGTGGTTCATTGACTGCGCATCAATGATATGTTCATCAATAAGACTTATTTTATCGAATTTATTTTTTATTTTTATTAAAAAAAAATCACATCGCAATTCCGTTGTGTAAGTTATTCGACTGTTTGTATTCCATCGACATGATAGATAATTTATTATAAGCAACCAGAGAGACTTGAGTTTTAATCTCAAAATTGCCTTTATGTATTTTTATTAACAGTCGCTTGTCTATAATATTGTCTAGCAATATATTTTTTTGTCAATTAAATTCTTTCGAATTATACGTTGGTACTTATCAATTTCTTCGACGTGATCAACAAGTTTCAAAATTCTTTTCAATGATGCAACCGTGAATTTGTATTCGTGTATCATAAAGAGAGCAATTCGTAAATGTTTGCATAATAGGATCTAGGAAAACAGTTAATCGAATCAGAGTCTTCTATAGATCATAAACTGAAGATGAGATGGAAAAATATTGATATTCTTAATGAGATTTAATTTCGCGAATTAATCTCGAAACTCAATTTCTCGAATTTTATATATAATAAATAATTGATGCTTGCGCAATAAAAAAAAAGAAAAAATCAAATAAATTCTTCTGATAAGTTAAAATTTAAAAATAAAATGGAACAACTCTGCGATTCTTTGAGCAATGTGTTCCGCAGATAAATTTCGCCATTAATCTTTCTGAATTGAACGAAAATGACTGTGTTTCAGTGACGCAACTTCTAACTTTCCGTATCTGAATATCATTAGATAAAAAGTATTTATTCTTTCGATTACTTGCAGACACGCAATTGTAAACAACCATCCATTGTTCTATTGCTTTTTCTTCGTTGTTTGTACGATAGAGTGGCTCGACAATCGAGGCAACACACAATCGAGATCGATCTTGTCTATCTGAGTGGTCGGACATGTTCGGAATTTTTGCATCTCGATAAGTTTATCGAGGCAGACAGACCGTCGTAGAAAGTAAGAAAGATAACGCGTAGTCAAAGATGTCGTTTTATTTCCTTAATCTTCACGAACAAATTTGCTCGTGAAAAATGGAGAAGAAAAAAAGAAGAAGAAAGACAAATAATCAGGATTTTTGCGTTTCAAAGAACGGAGTGTCATCATCATATCGATTTAATGAGAACATCGTGATATCACTTGCAGACAAAGAGAACCTTTTTCTCTAAATGCTCAATTCTCTATGCTAAGATCTTCTTGCATAACTGAACTGATATTTCCAGCGAAATTTTACAAATTGCGAGTTAGCCTGTTGATAAATTCCCTTTCTGTGATAGTGATAAGTCTTCCGACGAAATAAGGAAAGTTTCGTAAGTGAATTTTACGAATTGTGAGCTAATTCTTTAATATGTTGGATATTGAAGTGTACGACTGGATAGTCGACGATTTATTAATATTATTAATTAGTCAGAAGTTGATGCATTAACCCATTATAGCGAAATAATGCTTGATAAATCTTTTTTCTCAAGATGCGAACTGTGTATCGGAGTAATAAAAAGACTTGCATATTCGTTCAAACTTTATAAAATTATAAAATCTTTAGATAAATCTACAAAATGAGTTTGCAAGTTTCTTTTCATAATCGCAATATCAGAAAAAAAAAAAAAATTACATATTGTTTTTAGATTAAAAAAACAGAAAATAGAACGAAATGTTGACCCTTTATACGTCAAAGTTCAACGCTTAAACGACCGGTTAAAATACCACAGATCGAAAGAAAGGGGCAAACGAAATGTTAAACAAACGCGACGATGGGTTACCTTAATGGGTTAAAGTTCGTCGCTTGGACGAACCGGGATTCCACGAGAAACAAAAACAATCCGAACAATTTCCCTGGGGAAAATCCATCGGACCCGATTCCAATAAACCGGACATTGGCCCGGTAGACGTGGAAAAATCCCACGTACTCTCCACCGCTCGAATTCATGCTGGTACCATAGAAGTCGAACGGAATCCAATTGCACTAGCCAATTGGAACGCGTTATCGACCAAGTCGCCTCTCTTATACTAACCTCTATTATACTAACCGGCTTGCCAGAGTATACTCACTCTCTCTATGCCCAAGTCCTCGTCCCTGTTTCTTCATCTGTACGAAGGGGTGAGTTTCAACCCCCGGTCCGTCGTCGTGTCAAGACACTACACGTAAGGATTCCAGGGATTAGCTGAAGTTCGATCGGACACCTAACACACAGGTCCGTCACGCGGTGGATAAAACAATGTCCGGCTATTCTTGACGCACGAATAACACGCGATTTTGCTAGACAGACCGGGCGTGGATCACGTGCGCGAAATTTACTAGCCAGCAACCTGTCTGACCTAGGAACTTCCGCGAGGAGTTCGGACTCGCGCGTCGCGTTTATGCGAAAGGTTTATGCTAGACCTTTAGATTGTGATCATGAATTGCAAATACCGCCGCGGAGTGAATTATCGAAATCTGCTGCGTTAAACGCAGACAATACAACTTGATTCTATCACGTTGTGAATGTAAAACGACTTCCATTTGATATTCTCTGTTTATCTCTGAGTGTATGCACATACGTACGTACGTACATACATGTACATTTTTGCAACATTCCATCACTGTATTAATATTAATTTAATTTTGTTTTTTTTTTTGCGTATTGTGTTAACTATTGACATTGGTAATATCTTTCTTGTCGCTATTTCTTTTTTTTTTTTTTATTAATTATCAGACCAGTTTATCAAGAAATAAGAATTAGTCTTAACGTAGTAAGATAAGATAGAAAAATATTTTTAGAAAAATATACCAACTCTAACTATGACGATCTCGCGGAGAATTTTTCGTAATTCCATTCAGGAATACGCGTCTCGTAAGTTGAGAAGCAGAGATTTACTCGAGAATTACGAACATCATTTAGTGCCTTTAATTGGTGTGGCAGATTTACTAATAAAAATTGATCATTATAACGAAATGTCAGAAATATTTTACGTTGCTGTTTTAAATTGATACGTTGATTGCCACGGTGCTCATTATTAATGTTCGCCATTATTTTAGATTGATATCTTAAAACAAGATGAATATTATCGAACGAATGTCAAACAGTATAGGCAAACATCGTTATTGCGATATTTTATATCTATTTTATAAAGAATTTTATAAACACTTCACTGTTACAGATAAAAAAAAAAACGTATTTTTCGCGTGAACAGTCAACGTGTCAATCGAAAATTCAGGAATCTCACAGATTTCACCTTGGACTTCACTTTACGTTCCAAGTACGCTGTCTGAACGATAGAGACTTAATTTCGCTTCGAAGCGAATATTCGCGGAAACCGTCGTCGGGATCAATGTATCAGGTGAAGTCCGAAGCGAGCAAGGCCAGACAGCGAATTACAGTCGAGCACGTGATTAACTAATCAATAGGAACGAGCTTGCGAGAGCGAGAATAATTCGAAATCACTCGACGGATAATAGATCGGAGCGAATAATGGTATTGTGTGTATGTGTGCATGCGTGCGCGCGAGAAAGAGAGAGAGAGAGAGAGAGAGAGAGAGAGAGAATTTAGCAGACTCCGAGCACCGAACCACTCGACGCCGCATGAATGGAGAAAGGTGAACTGGTGTTCAAGGACAGCCTTGCGAACAGCTGATTCCTTCTCGACACGATGACAAATCAATGGGATCGTGGACCAGATGCTCGCGGAGAATGACTCCGCGGCGCTTGTCTCCTCCTCTGGAAGTATGATACTGTGACATTGTGTGCTGTCACGGTAAAAATGACACGCGACTTGAAGTAGAAATAATAACGACGAATCCGACGAAAACGACGGCCACGTGGATCGCGTTACATCGGTTACATCCTCGCGACGTGTCGAGTGTCTATTTTCTGCCAACACGTTTTATTTTTTTTTTTTTTTCTTCTAACGACACGTGCTCGACATCTGGATGCATAACCGCGATCGCGGTAACTTTCTTAAAATAAAGACGATTCCCTCTAGAGATGGTGGCGCGAGAAACTCGCCCATGCGATTGAAATAATTCGTTGATACGAAACGATTCTATTTAAAATGATGTCAGGCGTGTTTAGAGTAATCGTGATGGATGACGATCGTGACTGATGATTTGGCAGCTACAGTTAATTGTTTTTAGCATTTGGATTATTGTTAGAGAATAATAATTAAAGAATTCTCCTATGAGATATCGATGATACACGTCGATTGATGAAGCACTAGATTACTACGTATTTGTTTCACATTTAAAGATATTTTTTGTGAGAAATCCAAGTGCTAAAAACTCGACTACACGGACTATCTTTTCCGCCTATCTTTCTTTTGTTAATGATTCACAGTGAAAGTTTTTCTTACTTTTGCGAGGTATACGAATAGCATCTACAGTAGCAATCGGAGTATTACCTTTCTTTAAAGTTACACCACCAGCCGGATGACCTGAAAATGAAACAATAAACCAAACTGCGGCATTTCAACATAAAATTGTAATCTAATCATATAATGCTATAACAACTAGAAGTGTGTTCTCGTATGTACAACAAAGGCGTGCTTCGCTATTTTCAATAATCAATCCAAAAAATTCATATGTTCAGAAAGCGTGCCCCGTTATTACAGAGATTATCGAGCTTTGGAAATTAACGTCGATACAGAGACACGAGGAATGGAGAAAAGCATTTCGGTTGCCATCCAAAATACGTGGTGGGGATCGTATTCGAAAAGAAAAGAGAGAAAGGGCGCGACACGAGATTTCTAGCGATGGGATTAAGTTCAGCCAGTGTTGTACAACTTGATCGAAATCAAGTTAAATCTAATGCACGGAATTCGATGCATGGCTACTCATCAAACATGATGTTCAATTGCATGTACTTGTAAAGTTGCTCAAACTATACACGCTGGAACATGTACTTTATAAGTACTTGTAAGTACTTTAACATTTTAATGAATTGAACCTCTTAAAAGCAGTAATCGAACCCTGAATGTTTGCCCCAGTATATATTGCAAGCTTACTGAGCTTAGAATTCCTAAGAGGAGTTTCATCAAACTCACAACTCTGATAACGCTAAATTGAGACGTTCTCTTTCTGAAAAAGAATTCTCAACATTTTTTTTTTCGTATATACATGTCGTGCAAATATTTAAATTTGACTTTAGAATAGTTCGAGGCTCGGAGGTTCCAAAGTTAAATACAGCGCGGTTATTGTAAAAGTTACGTGGACTAATTGTTTCTAGTTTTTACCGAAAGTAAAATCGTGCAATAACAGAATAAACAATCTTCTATATAAATAAAGGAGAGATTGTGATGTCACGTAATGCGATAGTCTATAAAAATTCACATTTCATTTACGATCGTCGTAGTCTCGATTTTATTTAAATATAGGATTTTATTAAACTATTCAAATATAATTCCATTACCTCGACGCAGCCTGTTTCTCCGAGTACTTGCAAGAAGTTAAACATTATTTATACGGGATATTGATTATACTTGTTAATTTGCATATTTTGTCCAATCACTAGAGATTCCGCCGTATCGTTCAGGAACGTGCGTGTTCTGCTTTACTAACCGAGAACCACAGTTATCGCGAAAGTGGGGGCGCCACTTAACGCAAGAAAGTGGCGCCACTGCCGGCCGCCAGTCACTGATACTTAATCAAGTATCAGTGTGGGCGCAAAATGGCGTCACTAGAGAAGCAATCAACCGCTCCTTCTTAGGCATGATTTACCTTTCTTTGCAAATGACTAGTACAAAGTCATCGGGCGAACCTTGGCCAATCCTTCGATCGATCATCGAAGAACGTCTTATAGGTTAGGCGTGCACACGATGCAGAACGCCATGAATTTCAAATTTTTCAACGTCTGGTTTTGAAGTGTTTCTTTTCTTTTTTTTTTTTTCTTTTTTTTCGCCAAGATGCACCGGCTTTTCCAGAGGTAGTTCGATCGCGAGCTTTAACTTTCGGCGAGTTACGTTCAAGGTCGGCGGTTGCTGTCAGAAATAGAAGAGCAAGCAAAACGGAACAATAGTTTCCCAGCGGCCGCCCCGAATAACTTCCGTTACTTCGTTAAATCAAAGTCTGCGGCCTGTCGGAGAGGCATCGCAGACAGGCGTGTATGCCACGGGCTCGCGGGAAATTGATCGCGAAATTTAATGGCAGCTATTTAGAACATAATAGAACCGAGATCAAGAAACACGATTTCTCTAATCCACTATTTCGATCTCATATTGAATTCCAGTGACCTTGCACGACCTTACAGGGTATAGCCTACTCCCCGGGCAATCAGGTTAACTGCATATATATATATATTTTTTTTTTAAGTACTTCCGTCACGAAACTCTTTTTTCGCGTTTCTATTCTGAAAACCTCTTTCTCTGATTAATTCAAGTTATTCAAACGTTTCATTCTTTTTTCCTTTTTCCTTCCTTAAATGGATTTCTTTAAGAAGGTAAATTTCTAAAACAAGAGCAATTTGTTAAATAAAAGAAATCATTTTTTTATATTAAAAATGAAAAAAAAACACAGGTATCCTTTTTTTTCACGGACCATCATCCCACGAATTAAAACTCATTGCAGATTCTTTTCACTTGGAAATCTTTGAAATATGCGGATATAATACCTGGAACAGAGAAGTTTGACACTGCGAATTTGCAGAAGAACTCGCCGACGAAGATTAACAAGGGCTAACTAGCGAACCACCCGAGGCTCGGATCCAGGGATAATTTAACAACATTTAACTAGAGATCTATAGGAAGGAATCGATGATTCGAAGGAGCTTGCGAGAAGAGGGATTGATGGAAAGTCCTCTGGTGGCGAGCACGGGAGCTGCTGCCACACCCAATTTGCTCCACATCTAGAAGACCTGTGATACTACTTCCTGTTTCGAGTCTTACTGACCCGTATCCTCACTTGCGCGTAACAATCCCGCTTTTATTGCGCCACGCATATGTCATAAAACAGGCCTCTTTTAGCTCTCCCGTATCGAACCCCCATTTTAATCGTCAACATTTGCACAATAATTACACGATTCGTGTTACCATCACATCCCGTTAGATCATGCCACAGAGCCGTGTTTACCGATGTCACTAGCGATTATCACCGGTATCGACAAGAAAAACACAGACGTACCATACCCCTGGCTATTACAATAATGGTCACTTGGCCACTCAAAGCACACAAACAGACGTCCACGTGCGCGCTTGCGCGTACTACCGCTGAAGAAGCAGATAAATCCGGGTGCACGGTAGCACCCTACACGGTTAGTGTCGTCAGACGATACTAACGAAAGGCAAACAGTTCGGTGTGTGCTCGGCAAACAATTCCGATTTCCATTCGAAAACGTAGAAACAGATCCATTCGCGTTATCTATCGTCGAGAGTCCGAAATACATATCCAAGATAATCCATTTTTAATTCATTGTACTCGAAAAATAATCTCGCGAATTAATTTCTTGCGGACTTGTTGGATTCTTTTATCTCTCTGAAGGCTGAGTCAATTCCGATTGACGTGCTAAGTCACTTTTTGTTTCCTGTTTCGTTACTACTCTGTACCAAACTGTGAATGATTTTATTGTTTGTCTGCAGCATAAAGTTGGCAATAGCGATAGTAAGAGTCATACAGAAATCAATGTTAAGTAAGTAAGACTGAGTTCAAACTTTAGTTAAAATAAATAATAAAGAATTTCGCAAATCTTCAAACAATGATATCGGCGCAATTTAATCTCCTTGAGCGTTTTAATCCGTGTTAGAATATCGTGCAAGTAATCTGATGCTTAAAATAGTTGGTTTACTTATTCAAGGTTCAAAGATGATAACATACATTATAACATATTGAATAGATACGTCAAAAGATGACACTCTGTCCAACAACAAATACATTCGAAACTTCTCAATCAATGTTTCAAACTTTTGTGTAATTTGTAAGGGAAGAAAGGGAAGAAATATTCTAAACTCCGAATATATTGAAATATAACATCATTTCATCAATCAACTACTAAACTACGTCAGCGAAAAAAAAAAAATCAATTCCACAAATCAAATATAAACGAAACAAGTGCGACGATTAGCCCGTTCGGTGTGATTTAACGATCCTGAAAGAGGTTGAGACGGTTGATCGAAGTTTAGATGATTGAATGAGCCAGCAGCCAGTTCCGCTTCCACCCCCTCCCCCCTCCCACCTTTTGTTCCGGCTAATTCACGTGATCGATCCGAAATAATGCATGGAAAGGCTTTCTCCCGTCGAAGAATAACCCTCCCTTCCCCACGAGCAACGCGAAATAGAGAGAAGGAGACCAACCGGTGTTACGCTCACGAACGCGAGCTTCCCTTCACTAGAGCATTCCCATTCTTGGCCAGCCTTTGTAACCCCCTGGCTTCCACCTTCCCACTTTGTTGAAACGTCTGTCGGTTTCCGGGGTCGGAGGCGGAGAGACGCCTTTCCACTCGCGACTCGGCAGTTTCCCGCGACTACATCCGCGTGGGAAACTCGTGGGGCGAAGTGTGTCACGAGGGGAAGAGAGGAAGAAAACCGGGTAGCGACGGAGAGTCAACGAGCTCCCGAGAGTCGTCTCTCTCTCTCTCTCTCTCTCTCTCTCTCTCGGAAGCTCTCTTGTAAAACGCAACCCACCGAGGCTGACCTTGCCGCGGGAAAAACAAGTTGGTTGCTTGGCCCTCTACCAGAGTTTCGCGTTATTAATAAATCCAAAAACGCGCGGTGGATCCGCGTTCATTATCCTTACGCTTTCCGGTTGCCTCGACCAACAGCGAAGACGACGTTGAAGTCTGACGAAGTTACGAGACTGTCTTTTTATTTTCCGACTCTGGTATTGATCTCGACGTTTATATCTGGAGATGAAGTCTGTCTAGAATAATTGATGGACATTTTTAAGTTGGAAATCAATAGTGTTATTGAATTTCTTTTTCTTCCAAAGATGGGATATTCCGTACGAAGTACCTTCTGTCAATCTCTACCTTTTGAATTTTATGAACGACATTCGTAATCAGATTAATTTAGTTCAGTAAACAGTAAACAGTTCCGATGTTAATCTTGCAGACACGAAAGCAAACGTTTTACTTTAGTTTTCTTACTTTTTAATTTAATTGAATCTATAATTTTTCCCATTCCCGTGTTGGAACATTCTATCGAGAATCTCTGGCTTTCAGTTGAAGTCTTCAATCCGTTAAGTCCGCAAAATCCTTTGTCTGAATGTAATCTCGAAATGAAAGGGATTTTCACATTTGTCCTGAAATAAATGGCAACACCACCGATCGCGTCCATCGCCTCCTCGTCCTCGTGTATGTCATCGCGCGAATCTATCGCGACTCTACTTAGAAGCACTAGAAATATCGTTTGCATCGATCGCAGATTTCTCTTTTTCTTTCTCTCTCTTTTTTCAACCTTCCAAGCTTTCATCGCGACGACTTTCACGATTTATCTGCCAGTTAATTAGTTTATCAAGAGCGTTCGTGTGTGAACGCTTGTTATATAATTTGTTATCGTGTGGTGAATATGAATCTCTCACTATCATCCATTTGACGATACGTCGAACACCGATTTGTTTCGCCGAAAGAAAAAGAGAGAAAAAAAAACACGGACAATTGATTAATTATCGTTAGGAAGATCATTCGGAGCAATGTCTGCGCCTATTGTGATTATAATTGAGTTTGCATACAAGTTCCACTGCCTGGTGAATTGCATTGAAAAGAAATTGGAGCTCCATGATGAATGGTTTAAATGGTTTAAATTTTCTGGAACTAAATAAGAGTGAACTCGGCGAGTCAGTTATTTTTTATTTTTATTTTAAATTTCATTCTAACATATTAATATTATAATAATTATTTACTTCTCTCTCTAAAAAATGATATTTTTACAATGTTTTACAATTAATTATTAAGTAGACTACATTGAGATATTTGCATACAATAACTTTTCAAATTACGTTTTGTTTTCATAGTATCAGATTTTCCTACATAAGAGTATTACATCCTATATTACATTTCACGTATTTGATATGATAAATAAATAAATAAATAAATATTTTATAGATTTTATAGATTTTAATTTAACCAGAATTAAAAGAAAAAAATTTAGTTGCAGAATATAATTTAATTTAAAAATGAAAGCAAAATCTTTTTCTTTTGTATTTTCTTTCTTTCTTATTTGCAGTCTGAGTTCATTTTATGTTTTTCTCGTCAGCGGTTCTTTCCCTATTTTATTTCCTATTTTATGGAAAAATTGTATGAAATCTACTTCATTCAGAGGAAAGCGGCAATTCTGGGGAGTCCTGGAAACTCCCTTGGTCGTATTAAATTACGGAGAATTCCCCTCAATTTCATCTTTAATACATAGTTAGCCCTGCTCTCTCAGTTCGTTTCCAAAGCATTTAAATGTTTAATAGAAAAATTGGAAAATAACTTTAACAATATAAAAAATTAAGTAACATAAATTTATTAAATTTTTCTTTTTAAGAACTTTTTTAGAACGTCTAATCTACAATCAACTAAAGAACTATGTAATTAAATATTTTGGTCTTTTATAAATTTTCGTACGCATTTTATTTTTCACGCGATTTTTCACGAATTTATTTATCACGTAAAAATTATACATGAATGTCTCACGTCCTATATAATTAATACGAATACTTTCCGCGTTTGCTACAAATGTTTGAAAAACATAAAATATCTCAAAGAATAGAATATTGAAATCCTTTTTATTCTAGAGTTCATGATATCAATAATACAACAAATGATTTAAGTTCTAAGTGACGTCGTTGAGATTTCAAATTAAATCACCTAATTTTTATTACAATTTGATTCGATTTTATTATTAATCTCCATCGGGCGGAATGTAAAATATAAAATAAAGTGAAATACTCGAAATTTTAGTAAATCTAACGTAAATTATTACACGGATTTATAACTCAACGATACTATTTGAGAGTTAATCTATAATTACACGAGACCATATTTCAAGATCCACGTTGAGACCATAAATTCGCAATTGTGTTCACCTTCATTTAACAAATACTTTTGACATCACACAAATGGAATTGATCAGTTTGCATGTCTCTCCATATTTTCCAACCAAATGCCACTTTTCTAAATCCTATCTCCCCTATATAAAACACAAACTAGCGAAAAAATAAAAAAAGAAAAAAAAAACTCGTCGTTCACTCTCGTTTGTATAGTCCATCGTTCGCAAACGAGAAACATGCGTCAAGTTGAAAGCGTTCGTCTACTTAACGAAGTAAAGTGATGACAATTCACCGCAGTGGACCGCCCCTTTCGCGACAAAACGCGCACCCACGCTTTGGCTCGGGGTCAAAACGCGTCAAACGCGAGGAGATGCTCGCGATGTTCGTCGGATCGTTATCGAAAATTCGAACTGGGAACTTTTGGAACGGCGTTTTCTCTCGGTGCGATAATGCAACAGTCGTGAAGAGATTCAGAAGAGTGGAAACAAAGCGACGCTCGTCGTGCGTGGAGTCGGTTGAATGAATGTTTAATTAATTTATACGATGATCGTAGTGCATACGTGGTTCAGCCGACAAATGCCGGCTAATGGGGAAAAATTTCCATGACTATGTTTCTTGCGACTGGTACGAAGGTGAGAGATCTACGAGTTACGATGCGCTTCGACGACTGTGTTTGGAAGAACGATCGCACAGGATGTTTCGTTTTAATATGTTAATGAACGCGAACCTTGAAGAGTAACGCTGAATCAGAGATACTCGGGATTATGGATAATGGAATCTTTAATTCTTGAATAACTTCTGATTTTTAGGGTCAACGGATGGGTTTCAAGAGAAAGTGTGGAGTGGAATTATATGCTTCTTAGATTAATTAATAGACTGCGGAATTTTTTGCATGATTGTTGTAATCTTTTAATAGATAAGACAGCTCAAAAATATTTGTAAAATCTATTAATTAGCATCAAGAGATTGAAATTTTTGGGGAAAAAGGCCAGAATCTTGAAAATTGTCAAAGAATCTTGATATTTTTTTTTTTCGTTTTAATTGTTAATAATTACTAATCGACTATTGACCAACGAATGATATAGTGATAAAATCAAACAAAATTCTTAAAGCTTAAATAGGAATTTGTTTCTTTTCCAAAATAGGAGTGAAATATTAATTAATGCTCAATTAAATGAACTCCAGCGAAAAATGATACACTTGTTTAACATGTACTTCTATTACATGAGCAAAAAATTATAGGCAGCAAAGACAATAGGCGAGCTGGTATTACACGCCCCCTAATTATGCGAACCCTAATTATATTCTCAGACGTGGATTTAGATAAGTAGCGTACTACTATATGACATGTTCAAATTTTCTATAATAAATACTGTCGTGATAACTACATACAATAAAAAATTAATATTCGTAAATAAATGAGATAGCACTCTTGGTAGTCTTTGATCTCGAAGTTTGAAGCGATTATCTTTTAACGTAGCAAAGATGAAGCAAAGTTGGTATTTAATTAATAAATCCTTTATAGTTGTTGATTTTTAATAGTTTCAAATATGGAACATGATTTAGAAAACATAATAAGTGACAGTATAAATAAATTCCTTGACCTTAACAATTCTTACACTAATATTTATACAAAATCTGATTTATTCTAAATTTCAATACTTTAAATTCTTAAAATTCGAAACTTATCCTTCAACACTAAAATTGTGAATATAATTGCCAAAACGTCCGACTGATAATTTTTAACAAAAATTTTATAGATCTATAATACGATAAAAATCGTAAAATAATATAAATAAATAAAAGTACATATTTCTCATATTTTTATTGTAGTCTCTATACTTCACACTCCGCTTTTAAAACTTTTATATTATTATACTACTTACACACTTTTCCCTACATTTTCCTGTATCATATCGTATGCTAAATTACTACATCATTAATATCATTTTAAACTTCTTTCTAGTCCTCATTTCTTAGCCACTGTTTCATACTTAAATCATCGATAATTTTAGCGTTAAGCCGGTCGATTTCAAACACATCTAAATATAAAACCGTAGGTTTATTTCTACTCTCCTTTCTTTTACGTTTTCTTGAAAAAAAAGAAAAAAAAACGATAAGGTGATTTCGTTTTTCTCAAAGACTGTGTGAAAAACGTGAGTATCTAGGTGTGATGCATGACGCGTACAACATAACTATCATCATATCCTGGCGAAACTTGAAATAACGCGGTTAATAATGGAACAGAGATCGTTTAATAATTTTTTTTCCTTAAGTCCTAATTTGGTTATTAGAAAACTGGCTATAACTGGCTGTGCAAGTACTATCATTAGGATTGGTGGTAGGTAGGTAATAAAATTTCATGGTAGATTAAGCTCCTTTATACCCTCGGAGTCGTTTGGCTTTTTTCTACGTGAACGCCTCGAAATCAATATCATCCTACGGCACTATAATTAGTAAATTGAAATACGCCAGTCTTAAACTAAATTTTAACCAGAACCGTGTTACACTGATCACCTGTTACACCGATATCGATGTGAAACACTAATTTTCGTGTCTGACGTTCGTTATCCTCGCCTTGTGTTAAAAAAAATATATATATATAAAAGCAAGACGTATTAAACAATCCATTTATCTATTAATCTTTCTCAGAAAAATTTTTACATTTTCCATTTCAAATCTGGTATGCTGAAACGTTGTATGCATAAAGTAGAAACGGTTTTACGAGCCACATAAAACTTTTAACGCTGTTTTATGGGGAGGGATTTTCATTCGAATTCGAGGAGTGAATGGACGTGCTCGAATAAAATGATAAATTTACCACTGAGAAAAAGAATCAATATATCTTTTTTTTTTTTAATGTAAATTTGCAACATTGATTTATGTACAGTATTAATGTACAGTATTAATTATGTATGATAATGATAGGGGCAAAGATCGTGGTTTTAACACGAGAGAGAAAAAAACGTATTGCATATTAATAAGATGTGTTTTTTCTGAGTATGAAACTTCTGTTTCTTCTTATACGATAGAGTTAGATCGGCGATCGAATGAATTTTATTTAACAATGATATTAAGAGCGAAAGTGAACCGAATTGTGAAAGATTAATTTATTTGAATAAATTTATTGAATCATTTTATTATGTATACAATCATTTATTATTATAAACGAACATAGTATATAAATGATATGAAAAAATAATAATACTCATTTTCAACGCAAACGAGACGACGCATTAAAACAGGGAGGATTTATAAATAGAGGAATTACGATATCAAAATTGACGAATTGAATCGTATTTTTCGAATGAGAGATTGAGAGAAATTAATCGATTAAATCTTCAACGAATATCACGAATTACGTTGGAACACCGAGTGGAGGAAAGAAAGCGATATTTGCGTGCTAAATGCTGGTAAAAATACGTTGAAAAAAAAATTTGTGAAATTTTGGCGATCGCGTAACATCGCGTTTGGCGATCGTTTGATACATTAGAGCGAGGGATCTTTGACGTGGCTCTTGGCAGACGCCAAGAAGATGAAGAGGAGACTCGAGTTCTTTGAACGTGTAAATTTCCTCGATTGCGCAATTTTCGCTTCTTTCATTCTCCGTGTTCGCGATTTTTCTGCCAGTCCTTGATGGCAAACGTTAATATTAATAACTGAAGATCATTTGAATCTCACTAAAATGAAGGATTCTTACCAGAGGCCAGAACAGACTGATCACGTGACGTTCAAATTTTTCGCGACCTTGGACAGGATTAATTTCCAAATTTGCGATCTCCCTACGTAACGAGTTGGCAACCGTGTTTCTCAAAACATGATCTTGGCGAAATCCTAGAATTGCAGAAATCCTCAGTCAGAACGAAACGAACGTCGTTTTTGGACAAATTAGAAAGTTACTTGCTCGAATTCTATCCGGTACACCTCTCCACGATCAGTCTTTTCTTTCATCCGCCCACGCTAGAAAATTAATGTAATATTCGTGGAAGAAATTCAAACGAAAAGCGATGGTCAGCGACTAGTGCAATTAGCTCGTAGTTTAAAAGCCATTACGGCCACTAATTAGTTTTTAATAGCGACGAATTTCACCGAGAACGAAATATTTTAACTAGATCTATCATCCGTCCACTTATGTCGCCTACGGTCCTCAAATTTTTATGTTTCAGCCTCATATTCGGTAAATGTTCTAAGAGAACGTTTTCGACATAAAACTTGGCCGGCGAAATCGTATTAATAAGAATTTTTTCGCATTTTGTTTAAGACTCGAGATATTTTTAAATTTTAAAGAAATACACAGTAGCTACAGAAAACCATTCGTATGTATACTCGGTGAAAAACTGCTGTTAGTTTCGTAAGAAAAAAATCACAGTAGAATGGACCTACGTTTTATATTTGAGAGTTGAGAAGCTTTTATTTTCACATTTACTGCCATTTCGCAGTGTAATAAGGAGGTAAGTGAAGATACTTCTTCTTTAGAAAAGTTCGCAAGTTTAAACGTATTTATGGGCACTGAAAAATTTTTTTTTATGAGTAATTTCACCATTGAGTTTGAAGATTTATGCCTTCCCTTTGTGACGCTCTTTTAAAATTTCTCGTATTTGTTTGAGGGAAATAAATATATGGATATTTTTTGCAACCATTGTAAATGGATCAAAAAAGACAGTCAACAAGATTGAAGCAAACGAGAAATAAATTATAGAGACTAGTTAGTTCGAAATCCACACAGATGGAAGTTCACTTAAATTTCCAAAAAAAGAATGCTCGATTTGTTAAGATGATGGCAAACATCTCAATTCGAATAGCTATACCTTTGTGCTTTCTTACACATTATCGCAGAGATGATTATAGAAAGCTTTTCTTAGAAAATGCATCATTAACTTTTATCACTCAAGACGATTAATTGTTTTTCCTTTCTCTTTTTAATATACAGTATATCCTTTTCAAATACACAGCTGTTTAACTGTTCTGTTACGTAATCTTAAGAGCAACGTCTCGTTTTAATTTCACGGTACTCGACTACAACGATCGTAAAATCAAGGATATCGAACACATAAGAATATCGAACGACGCAAAAATTTTTATTTGATGTTAGTTTTATACAGGGACAGATAACAGGTCGTGATGTCGTATTAATAGCTATTGAAGTTTAGGGACTGACAGTAGTAGAAAATAAATTTCTATGCTCTAATATTTTTATATCCAGGCGTAACTATATTCGGGGCGTTGTTTCCAATTTTTATACACAGTTCATCACGAAGTTATAAATTATAGTTTTTGATCATAAACTCTATTTTATTTTAAATTATCAGGTTTTATTATTACGATGGTAAATATTCATTGAAAGTTGATTTGGAGTTATTTTCTTCTTTTACTGGACGTAATATAATTTCACATAAAATCTATAGAATACTTTGCGCGGTCAAATTATAGTTAACGTTTTATCTCAATTGCACTCTGCATCAAAAGTAAAAAGGAATTAATATTTCAACATTACATTAAAATAAAAGCATTGTTTTTACAAGCAATAAATGGCATCTTTTACCGTACTGTTGTGTCTTTTACCACGAACAACGCCCATGTTTCTACGAACTTAACTCGGAGCACAGTACAAATATAAACGTACTAAAAATAATCCCAACTCCAAATATTATCTACAGTATATTTTTTTTTTTTTTTTTAAACAAAGCCTCGTCATGAAAGAACACACTTTGCACGCGAAAAGTGAAAGGGACTGGACGAAATTGCAATTTCACCCAGTTGGTTAACACTTCACGAGGGATTAATATCTCAACATTCGCAAACTGAACGTTTTTACAATACACCATTTACCGCAAGATCTACGAACAACGCCCATCTTTCTGTGAACTTGATTCGGGGTCAGAAGAAGCTCGAAGAGAAGGAGAAACAGAGACAGAGAGTGAGCGTAAGGATAATCGATACTTGGCTGGCGAACACTGGTACCAGTACTGTCTCCGTTTCTGCCTGGCAACCGCGAGATATCGATATTCGTAATTACTTAATCGGCCATCACGCGCGATTATTTATAAACGCGATCAGGCGTCGTTATTCTGGTCGAACAACGTGCCGGAAAATGATCGATCACATTTATCGCTCCTCCGAATCGTTTCTTAACGATTTTGTCTGAAATCCGTCTACGAAACTATCGTTCGTTCATTACTTTCGTTCACGTCAGTTTTTAGTTAAACCGTAGTCGGTGAATGTTCAGCGAAAGGAGAGTTGTTCCGCAAAGCGATTACTGTTGATGGATTGAGAATTATCAGTCAGGTGTGAATCGGTCCGATGATAATTTTTATCAAATAACATTTTGCGTTCATTGTTAGAAAAGGATTCGCCACATTTTTTTTTCTTTTTCTTTTTAAGTCGTGAAAACGTATCGTGAATTAATTATAAAATCAAGGGATGATACTTTTAAGTATGAAATTCCCGATTAAATTAAAATCTCGCGAATTTTGAATCGCTCCGTTACGACTGTTATCTTGTTCGATGTTTTATGAAAATTATTGTACAAATTGTGAAATATCCAATTAATTGATTGATGAAACTAAGGAATGAGATTTTTTGACAACTGAAACGCGCGAGTAACCAAAAATCTTGATTTACATCGTTATAATTTCTATATTCTGTCGATTGCAAAATGCTTTAAGCACTGACTAAGATGACAATTATCTAGTCTACATAAAGTGATCATATCTTGAATCAGGAACAAATTTTTACTTCAACCGTACACTCTGCTAATGATAAATTGATTTGTCCTTACAATTTCGGAAGTATTATAGTTTCAAAATTTCCAGAATTTTGAATGCAATCGCCGGTTAACTTCCAACTTCTCAAGTATCATCAAACTTCTTACGTGCAGAATTTCGTTACCAGTATTAGTTTCAGGATACGCGTATGTACTTCTAACATCGCGAACCATAACTTCTGGCCAGCCACCTTGCCGGAACATGGAAGGTCCCTCAGTTTTAAAATTACTACCTGGCTGCCCCCCGTCTTTCCAAAAAATTTCGAAACTCCAGGTAACAAAAGAATTTCCAAGAAAAGGGGAACTTGCCAGGAACTAAAGAAAGACCTTTTGGAAATATCTTCCCCCCTGATAAATGATCGACTAGCCGACGTGAAGCGATTATTTGCATTATATGCATTTGTACGCGAGATACCGAAAAGGGAACGTGGAGTCCTCTCGTGGACGAGGCGAATCGCCCAATTGCAAAACTCGCGTGTCGCGAATGGCTTAATATTATGGGGGCATATTGACCCAGATAATGACACGTGAGCCGGTAACGTGATCAAGCTTCTTGCAACGCAAACAGCCGCGAACGCGGTGTCTCTCCCTTCGTCGTCGCCGACGATAAGCTGGTAAACAGCGCAGGTTCACACAGCACAGAGAAAGCTGGTGTCCTTTTTTCGAAACACAAAGGAAAAAGCGGAATTGGGTCGGCTTGTAGCACATGATCGACACGCTTTCGACACCCTCGAGGGGTGGTGAATGTGTTTCGAACGCCACGTACGAGAATTATTTTTTTTTCGCGAGCAACTTTCTCGGGGTTAATGCGGACGCGGTTACGTGCGTTCGTGTAATTACGAAGGCCAGTTACATGGACGCTTGAAATAGAATGTTCAATGCGGTTCTTTGATCGATGGAAGCTCGTGGGGGTTGACGTGTTTTCGTGGCGATTCGTTTAGATTCGAACGTGTTTTTTGAAAGGTTCGTTCACGATCGGAGAGAGTTAAATTACCCAGAGGCTCTTATTTTTGTGCGAAAAGAAGCACATTTTGTAGTAATTTTATGTATTAAGCTCAAGGCGGTATTTAAAACATTGTTGAAATTCTTTTTGCGAATATATCACGACAAATATTGTCGAATAATTCTATCGTTCTTCGGAAGTTTCATTTGTCGAATCTTTTCTTTCTCTCTATGATGAATTTGTATTGACATACTGATTGATATTCGTTTGAGGAGTGTTAAACACCATTTGGAGCAAGTTACTTTTCTATTTGAC